>JAUIRK010000165.1:0-388871 GCA_030549495.1 Nectonema munidae | reverse complement strand
CCTACCTACTTACCTACGACTTTTTCAAAAAACCATTTTATTTTACCAAAGTTCTAAAATGGCTACAATTGGTTTTTCAAATTTTATCTATTAAAAATATTTTTAACTTTAAATAAAAACTATTATTTAATTTTTTTATATTTATTAATTATTTTATCTTTATTTTTCAAATTACTTCAACTGTATAATTATTTTTTTATATTGTTTTAAATTTTTTTTTATGTAAGGTTTTCTAGGTGGTAAAGGTACCGTGGGGTGTTAATTTGACTAGTCACAGCTTTTTTTATTACAAAATTTATAGGGCTATAAATTCAATGTGTAATATTCAGTGTAATAGTTATTCTATAATTTTAATCAAGTAAAATCTCTTAACCCTATTAGTGCTGGGGGGGGGGGGGGGCGTTTAAAAAATTAATTGTAGAAAACTGGCTGAATCATATCCCTTCAAATTTTGTGACTTTTCCTAAAATCGCTAGCTGCATCTTTTTGAAACCATTTTCATAGTAGTTGAATGACCCCTTCATGTCCAAAACTGTCAATCAAAATAAAAAATTAAAATTTTTCAGCAAAATTTTGACATTATCTGTACTTAACCTTATAACTTAGGATCTATATTATATAATATCCTGAAAATTTATAATTATATACAGTTTGGAACGCATAACACTTTATATATTTAATTTTTTCAATAATCATGGTTACTTTTTAGAAAATGTCAATCAAAATTTTGATTAATCAAAAATATACCTAATAAAATATACCTTCAAATTTTACATAAAATATATGTTTTTATACTAAATCGGTCATGCTGTTTTCATTTCTGGACTCATTTTTTACATTTAGGATTTGAAAATACCTATAAGTATTAATCAAATTTGCGGTTTACTTCTGAAAATTGTCTCCAAAAACATTCCTTCACATTTTACATAAAATATATGTGTTATACTAATTCGGCCATGCTGGTTTCATTTCTGGACTAATTTTTTACGTTTAGGATCTGGAAATACCTATAAGTGTTAATCAAATTTGCGGTTTACTTCTAAAAATTATCTCCAAAAACATTCATTCAAATTTTACAACGAAATATATGTGTTATACTAAATCGGCCATGCTGGTTTCATTTCTGGACTCATTTTTTACATTTAGGATTTGAAAATACCTATCATTAATCAATTGCGGTTTACTTCTGAAAATTGTCTCCAAAAACATTCCTTCACATTTTACATAAAATATATTGCTTATACTAAAATCAGTCATGCTGGTTTCATTTCTGGACTAATTTTTTACGTTTAGGATCTGGAAATACCTATAAGTCTTAATAACAAATTTGCGGTTTACTTCTAAAAAATTGTCTCCAAAAACATTCATTCAAAATTTTAGCAATGAAATATATGTTTTATACCAAATCAACCATGCTGTTTAAGTCATTTCTAAACTCATTTTTCAAATTTAGAGATTTTAAAATATCAGTCAAAATTTGCGGTTTACTTCTAAAAGCTATCCAAATATATTCTCTCAATTTTACATGAAATATTTGTTTTTATACCAAATATGTTTTTATACCAAATCAACCATGCTAGTTTCATTTATGGACTCAATTTTTGCAGTTTGAATTTGAAAATACAGATATCAATTAATTTGCGTTTCGTTCTAAAATTTGTTTTTATAGCAAATATATCATGATGATTATATTTCTGAACACAGGTTTTCGCTTGAGAGGTTTTACTGCTAGTGTCAATCAAATTTGCGGTTTATGTCTGAAAACACATCCCAAATATTCTCTCTAATTTTACATGAAATATATGTTTTTATACCAATTCGACCATGATAATTTTTATTTATGAAATCATTTTTTTGC
Organism: Nectonema munidae; assembly: GCA_030549495.1. Taxonomy (NCBI): domain Eukaryota; kingdom Metazoa; phylum Nematomorpha; class Nectonematoida; family Nectonematidae; genus Nectonema; species Nectonema munidae. The sequence continues at coordinate 387,013 of JAUIRK010000165.1, read as the reverse complement.
ATTTAGAAGGTTTTAAATGTCTGAAAGTGTCAATCAAATTTTCGATTTACGTCTAATGTCTGCAGAAATATCTTTGAACTTTTAAACAAAATATGTGTTTTTTTGTGGCAAATGGAAGATGCTGGTTTCATTTTTGGACTCAGATTTGGGATTTATGGTTTTAAAATATCTGAAAGCTTGAATAAGATTTGCGGTTTACTTCTAGATACTGTTTTCAAAAAAATAAAATATCTGTTTTATATCAAATCGATTATGCTTATTTTATTTCTGTACTGGATTTTGGATAATACGGTTAAAAAATATCTCGAAGTTGCAAATGAATTAGTAATGTATGCCTGAAAAACAGTTCTGTAAAAAATTTTCAAAAAATCGCTGCATATTAGGTATATAGTAAAAATATACTCTCTTTTTTTGTATATTTTGGCTTATAATACTTTCTACAATCATCTTGAGTATGAAATATTTATTAAAAAAAATAAAACGTTGTATTATTCAAATAACCCTTCTTCATTATTATTATTACTATTATCATCATTTTTGTTTATAAACTTACACATAATATTTTTTCATTTAACCATAATTATCTGTCATAGTTATATTTATTTTTGTCATTAATTATTTGTCATTAACACTAACTTTCTTTTGAAAATTTGTATGAGAGAAGGAACCAAGTTAAAAATTAATTGAAAAGAGAACATGTGATCAAAACAAATAATTAAAAAAATATGTATCTTGACTAAATGGAAGATCTACTATGTTCTAATGAACTAGGAAGTGGTTTAATTATATAATATTAGATGCTTCAAAAAAGATTTTGACTGTGAAAAAGAAGTTCCTCTTTTACAAATGAAAAATATTTAAATCTATAGCTTATCGTCTAGGATTACATTTAACATTTAGCTAAGATGGGTAGGAAATCTGAAAATTTAGAATAGGTCAGATTTGTCAAAAATGGCACAGGTGCCAATATGTGAGAATTTAGTCACTATCAAGATATTTTTAATTTAAAATGAATTTGTCCATCTTTTTCGTTTTGTGTCAAAGAGATAATTTTTTAGATGAAGAACGTTGAAAACTTTTTATAATTGAACAATCAACATCACGAATGATTCATCAGAAAAAATCCTTTGAAATAATATTGGTTGACAAATATTCAGACTTGATAATAAAATACACGATACTGATAAAAAAAAGTCTAAGATCACCAAGAAGATTCTTTAATCATAATGCTTTGAGAGATGAAAAAAGTAATTTTATCCTTATAAAAAAATTTCGAACACAGATTGAAGAATATAAATTTCTAATGAAAAAAGAGCTACCAAGAAAGGATCATCATAGAATGAATACCAAAATTACATACTGTAAATTATAATATGACGTAGAGACTACGAGCCGATAACGAATTTGTAGCCAAAAAGATGGAGGTCCTATCGAGTTACATAAGTTACTGTAGGTTGAAATATTTTGAGTGAATTAAACACCTAAAGTTGGTTTATTAAATAAATTAAGAAAATAATAACCAGAGAAATACTGCAAGTAGAAGTTATTTTTATGTTTATATATTTGACATTGATTTACATGTTTAATCGATTTTTTGACAGGTTTAATTGATTTCATAAAAAATGAACATCATTAAATTCTGCATACTTGAAATGTATAAAAAACTTTAAAAGAATCAAAATTTTAATTTTGACATGGGCTGTCATATTTAAATTATTTTGTTAGGTTTGACTAATTTTTTATAAAAAAAAAGGAATATAACCAGTAAACACAGCCTACTTGAAAATGGGTATATGTGTGTAAAAAACATAATATAATTATTTAAATAAAAAGTTTCTTTTTGAGATGAGCTGTCATATGCATAAATCACTTTTTTTGACAGGTTTAAATTATTTTTCAAAAAAATGAAATATCACCACTGAATTCATATGTTCTTGAAAATGGGTATACATGTGTCAAAAAACTTTATAGTACTTATTTAGATAAAAAGTTCCTTTTTAGAGATGAGCTGTCACATTTAGATCAATTTTTGACGGTTTGATTGATTTTCATAAAAAATGAATATCACCACTGAATTCAGCATATTTGAAAATGGGTACCCTACATGTGTAAAAACTTCAATACTTATTTAGATAAAAAGTTCCTTTTGAGATGAGCTGTCACATTTAGATCAATTTTTTGACAGGTTTAATTGATTTTCATAAAAAATGAATATCACCACTGAATTCAGCATATTTGAAAATGGGTATACATGTGTAAAAAACTTTATATACTTATTTAGATAAAAAGTTCCTTTTGAGATGAGCTGTCACATTTAACTCAATTTTTTGACAGGTTTGATTAATTTTAATAAAAAATGAATATCACCACTGAATTCAGCATGTTTAAATAGGATTTGTAAAAAACTGTATATAAATACTTAGATAAAAAGTTCCTTTTTGAGATGAGCTGTCACATTTAGATCAATTTTTTGACAGGTTTGATTTATTTTCATAAAAAATGAATATCACCACTGAATTCAGCATATTTGAAAATGGGTATACATGCGTAAAAAACTTTATTTAATTATTTTAATAATAAGTTCCTTTTTGAGATGAGCTGTCAAATATAAATCAATTTTTTGACAGGTTTGATTGATTTTGATAAAAAAATGGACATCATCACTGAATTCAGCATAGTTGAAATATATATGTAACATTAAAAATATTTATAAAAACTTATTAATATCTGAGAAAAATAGGGAGGGGGGGCACTTTACGCCCCCCAGCACTTGAGCGAACAAATTTTGCCCAGCACTAATAGGGTTAAAGATTTGAACCTTATTAAATAAATATCTTTTTTTTAAGAATTTTATTAGTAAAAAATTTGAGAGATTTTTTTAATTTAAAAGGCTACTTTTCCTATTTGTTTGAGAATAGAGAAGATGCACATCTATAATTTAAAATTAAAAGAATGAGTAAACACAGATTCAATTGAAATGAGTAATGGAAAGACACAGATTCAAAATATTATCAAAAATAAAGAAAAAATTAGACAAATGTGGAATACAGGTATCAATTCAAAATGTAAAACATTAACAGTTAGATTATCTCTTACCACATTAGGAGTGCAATATTTTGCTAATAAGAAGGCATGGATGACGGGTCAAATTTTTTTTACATGGATACAAAGACTAAATAATAAAATGATCAAACAAAAAAGATCTATTTTACTGATGGTTGATAATGTACCTTCACATACAAACGTCACACTTTCTAATATCAAAGTTGTTTTTATACCTCCCAACACGACATCGATCACCCAACCTTTGGACATGGGTGTTATAAAAAACTTCAAGCATTTCTATAGAAAAGATTTTTTGAAAGAAGTTATTTCAAAAATCGAAATTGATCATAATCCTCAAGAAGTTATTAAGAAAATAAATCTTCTAGGTGTTTTTATTTGGATTAAAAAAACCTTGAGTTTAGTTGAGCCTTCTACAATTATAAACTGGTTTAAAAAGTGTGGTTTTGATATAACAGAAGGAGGCACAATCGTTTCAGAAAACTCATTTGCCCTTCCATCAAACTGCTTTGTTCTTCTTGAAAAAATAAGTTGGGATGACTATGCCAATTTTGATGAGAAGTTGGAAACATGTGCTGACAAAGAAGAGTGTATCTTGGATATAGATAAATCAAGCGAAAATGAAGCTGATAAATGTTTAGAAGAAGATGAATCAGAAGATGTTGTAATAAAAATTAAAACATCAGAAGTAATTTGTAGTGTTAAAATTTTAGAAAGGTTTACACTACAATTAAAGTCCAAGGCTCTTTTCAACTTAGCAAAAAGTGCACTTGATTGTGTTGAAAATCACCAAATGTCTAATTTGAAACAGACGAATCTTGAAACATTTCTAAAAAAACATTAATTTTTATAAATAAAGTCATTTGTTTTCTCTTTGTATTATTTTTCTTTAATTAAAATATAGCCTATCTATTTTTGAACCTCTCTCTAAACATATTTTTGAAATCTATCTTAAGGAGAAACTAAAGTAGATTAAGATACTTAATTGGAAGATACTTAATCCAGCAGAATGAATTTCCCTTTGAAGATATTATAATTTCAGCGGAATGAAAGAATATTTATAAACAAATTGTTTTGTTATGCAATGAAATAATTTCAAATAAACTTATACTATTCTGATAAAAATTATTTTGTGTGTGAATATATGTCTAAAACAAATATTTCTGGGATAATAATATGATATCATGACATTGTTAGGTATAGCTTAATATCATTAGTAAGAAAATGTCTCAGTGAAATACAAAATGATGCCAAATATGGGCATAATTAAAAAACACAATCAGCTCTGCTCGATCATAATTATAATAAATTTCGCCAATGTTTGATGTATTTTCATTATGAAAAATATTTTTTTACGGAAATTTATTAAATTTCTCTTTAGAAATTAAAGCAGAAAATAAAAGTAAAACGCTAATAGCCATAAAATCTATTTATTTTATTTTATATTAGTCAATAAAATTTGACCTACCCCTATTTTTAGTGAAATCTTCTCTACATCCGTCCTTTATCTAAACGTGTCTGTCTACGTTTTATTAGAGCCTTTACAAATTAATATACAATTTTCCCTTTCAAATTTTTTCTAGAAAGAAAAGCTATTCAATTTTCGAAGCAGATACTTCAATCATTTTATATGTTGCATGTTTGCCATTGTATTTAACTGCATAGGTTCTTGTATTAATGAAAAGAGCAACTCAAATATCTATAGAATTTACTGTTAAAGATCAAACAACTTCCTTTTCTCCTATAGCTTTCAAAAATTTTTGAGTGTAATATTAGCACTTATTAAAAGATTATTAGCATATAAATTTCCCATTTTAATTAGGCAGCCTTTGTAATGAAATTTTATATTAAAATGTTATTTTAAGAAGGAACAGATGTAACATCTCACATGTTGTAGATAAAATCAGTTTATTAGTTTGTAATTTTTAAAAATAAGATCTTTTTACTTTTTTTAGGTAATTTTTAAATGGCTCTTTATGTATTTAATTAATTTTATTCTCTTTAAAATTACTTTATAGTAATTAATGAATAAACACTCATTAAAAAATTTTTATTTTAATTCTTATTTCCTAATAATTATTTAGGGTTATTTTAAAGACAATATTTTTACGCTCCTCATTTCTTTGATATCGGTGACGTATCTTTAATTTCCTTGATTAAAGAGTGGAAAACCTATTGAAAACAACCTTAATTATTTTTATTCACAGTATATTTTTTTAAAGAAAAATTAAAGATAGAGAGAAGGGTGAAAGGACACTAGAAATTGGTTACTCTGTATTCTGTAAATTTTAATTAGTCAGCACCTGTAATCAAATTTTATATTTTTAGGGGCTAGGGGTGAAATGTTATCGTTATTATATGGGCAAGGTTATTATATAGTTATCTCTAACATGGATATGACCGCTATTTTATTTCTATACTAAAAATTTACTATATTTCTGACTTTCGATAATCAAAACTCTATATAGACATTGGTTGTAATTACTAATTTTATATTAGAAAATGGCTCGCTATTACAATCCAGTACCCTAAACGACCAAATGATGTTTATTGAATAATGGATGTATAGGCTCGTGATCTGTTCAAGAATCATCCACAATCTTTCTTACATTCAACTTATGTTTTATATAGCTTTCCATTATTATTCTCACCTAATAAGTAAAGCATATACTAAAAAAAAATTTGCATTTAATATAATTTCAAATAATATATAAAAATAAAGTTTAATTAATATGTTCATTTAGTAATTGCTATAAGTATACCTTTTTAGAATAACTTTGCTTTGCCTTAAAAAATGTCATTAACATGTCAAATAAGTGGCGAAGTACCAGAAGTACCAGTTATATCTCCTCTGTCCAATTGCATCTTTGAAAAGCGGCTAATCGAAGATTACATCAAGACTAAAGGAGTGGACCCAATCACAGGAGAAGATTTGAGTATGGAACAGTTGTTGTCAGTAAAAACGAGCCCTGTAATGAAAGCCAAACCTCCATCTGCTACTTCTGTTCCTGCCATTTTGAAAATAATGCAGGTTTTTTTTCAAATATTAAAAAATGGTTTATATCACTTCGAAAAAACATATGATTATTTGTTACCATACATTTTATGATTTTATTTATTCTTTCCTATATAATATATATATTTTTGCATTTTGTATATTATTGCTAGTATATATTTATAAAATCAATCGTATTTGTTACTGTATAAAATTGGTTAAAGTTTTATAAATTAGGAATGATCTTATACTTCCATTTGCCTTATACTCAAATTTCGTTTTCTTATTAACAACTCATTAGCCTAAGTATATGCCTAACTACCTCATTAATGTTTAACTCTCATTCATAGGTTCAGATTTTTTACTTGCTACACATCATTTTCATATATTTTTTTACTTAATTCAATTCTAAATTAAAATGATGAAATTATTATTTTTTTTGATTAAAAAAATTAAAGTGCTTCAACCTAAATGCGGAAGAAGTTATTTAAAAAAAATTAGATGATCAAATTAATTAAATTTGTATTATGCTGTAAAATATACATGTAAATATTGTAAATGGAGAATTCAATTTTGGAATATTTATGAGGCTGATATAGTTCCATCTTTTTCATAAAAGTTTATAGTAAGAAACCTACCTATCTTAAGAAAATCAATGGTTCTTTATAATATATTTATATCAAATGAAAAGTATACAAAATCTACAATCTTTATATGTGATAAATGATGAAGAGATGTAAATTGATTCGAATGACAAAACGGTCTTTGATGTATAAATTCATAGCGCTTACCAAATCTGGCATGATTATACCTTAAAGAAAAAATTGTAGACGAGGCAGTTGAAAGAGAAAGATATTTTTACCTAAATTTTATATATAATAATTACAAAAAATTTTCAAGCATTTGTATCCATTAATTTGTCTGTAGTTCCCAATTTTTCAAAATTTTGTTCCTATTTAATTAAAGCATTTTACATGAAATACTTTTCTTATTATTTTATGAGATGATACGTTGGGTTAGCAATTTAGGAAAAGTGAATATTAGTTTCAGTTCAGTGAATAATTCTATTTATTATTTATGTTTTTAGTTAGTAATTGTCTTTTCTTAAAAAGTAAAAATATTAACTCTAATACTTTACATTTCAATAAATATAAAATTTGGGTTTCTTGATATAATATTAAAAAATTAAATATAAAAGCTAACTATTTTTAGTGATTTTTTGAAATAACCACTTTTATAAACTGTCTACTTTTATTTTGAAGATGTGGCAACAACTCTGGGCGTGAGAGTAAGATTGTGGTGATGTCGGCTTTGATTTTATAGGTCCTTGGATTCGAATTCTGCATCAACCATCTTGGCTCATAGTTCGATTAGAATTGCTATAAGTTAGGAGTGCAGAATACAGGAAACGCCGTAGTTGCGTCTTCCTGATGAAAATACCTCACGATAACATTAGCAATAGTAATTGCTAGAAAAAATTAATTTCATTCTTCTCCTTCAGTTAACCAGTAGTTAATTGTGAAGTAGATGGAATGGAAGACTTATTATTTTGATAGAAACTGATCTACATGCAAAGCGTTTGGAATAGGATAAGCACTCACAAGAAATGTTAACAATATTGATATTATAATTGATTGTTATCCTCCCATCCAATAATAAAAGTTCGTTCTGTTCAAATAAAATGCTATTTAAATGACAAAATTATTTAGGACTAGAAAAGAGCTTTGACATTCGATCTTCCCATCCCTACTATTATCATGTTTTTTGAAATAAGAGATACCAATAAATTTATATTCATTTAATCCTAATAAGGTTAATTGATGCTATTACTGAAAAAGTAGTGGCTTTTAATTCAAACTTTTTCATCTTCAGTTTAATGATTGTCAAGTCATATATAAATCGCAGGATTATGGAGATTTGTTTGTGTAGTAATTTAAGTTGAACATTTTAACTTATTTCATTTTTATGCATTTTTATTCATTTTCCTTTTGTATTTTTTAATCATTTTATTTTCGATTATTTTTATTTTATTTATTGATATATTAGGACGAATCAATGTTAATCCATTCTTATCGTTAGTTTTAACTGATTCAGACGTTTTCTTGATGTTAAGGTACCTATAAAATTACTTAATCTCGTTTACTTTTTGTCGCATGAAATAGGGTTTATTTAGATTAACATTAATGTTTTACTCCAATAATGTTCTCTAAAGATTATGTTTGAAGATCTGGGATATTCAAACGTGGTAAATCGATTTGCGGCCAATTTGCGTGGTGTGACAAAGTATCAACAGAAAAACGTAAACAAATTTACCTAAAAAACGACAACTATTTAACTTAAAACAAATGAATTTATTGACTAATTAACTGCTTTTTTTTTATTTGTTGCGTCTCATTTTGTCACACCCTGCAGTAGTCGGCACTGTCTTCATGGAAGTTTAGTCTGCACAACCACTCTTTCTTCTCATTGTGTATGAAGTATGGTTGTAAAGATAGATTATTTTGTGATAGGATGAGTGGGATTCAATGATGCTTCAAAATTTTACCCTAAAGCAACAAGTGATGACATTGAGGCAGGAATTGTCTCATTCCCTCTACCAAAACGACGCTGCGTGTCGTGTCATCGTGCGATTGAATAAAGAACTCACTGCTTTGCGAGAAGCCATTGCTACTCTCAAACCACAAGGTATTCCCTTTTCATGTTTACAACTGGCCAAACCAAAGCTTTTCCCTTTGTGATTCAAGCAAATTTTATCACCCGTTTTTATTTTAAACTAATTAAAGTTTGTTTTGACGTTAAAGATCCGTTTTTTCAAATATGTACATGAAAAACTTTGAGTACTTAAATGTGAAATACCGTAAAGAAGTAAACAGTATATTTTGAACTAATTTTCAATAAAACTGAAGCAAGAGTAATTACTTTTATGAATTCTCTGAAGTGAACAAAATAAAGAAAATCCTTGAAAGTTTTTACAAAGTACTTTGTATCTTTTAGGAGTAGGAATCAGGGTGTCTAGAATTATGTCACTTATTAGTTTTATGACTTAGATATACGTCTTTTTTTAATGTCCTTTTAGTTATTTGACTTTTAATGGCGTTAGCGCGTTTTTTACCCACAAAATGTATTTAATTTGGATCAATGAGTTTTCAAAGTTACTACCATTTAAAACGAAGAATTATTGTTTTTTTTAATTCCTAAATCAGTTTCAAAATAAAAAAAGAATTATAAATCTTATTAGGACCATATTGACGACATTGTATACATTTTCTTGAGACAAAATAATGGCTAATATACAGGGTTTTTGATCTATTACGTCATTATTGTGTTCGATTATGACACAACTAGTAAATCCCCTGCTTCGTACTGTCTTTTACTTTATTCTGTCTCATCGTCGTGTACTTTTTTTAAAATTGAGTGGAACTGGGAATACTATAATAGGAAGAGTTTTTGGATTGCCTAGTACAACTGTAGCGACAAATGTAGAAAAGTTTTATGATACTGGTCATGAAGGTAGCATCAAAAAGAGGTGGAAATTTGTCAAGTCCTCAAAATGAAGAGATTCGTGGATGGGTAGATGAAAATTGTTTACCGATTTAGACCAGAGAGCTTTAACTTCACTGTTAAAAACGATTTGCCTGTCCCAACAGCTCGTAATAATTATAGAACTATTGAGCTGAGATTCAATTACCCCCAAGAGTACCGCAACTAGAGCAAAACGCACTCTTGATGCCTTTCTAGATTAGGTTGTTTTAAAAGTTTGTTCAAGACAAAAAAGAGGAAGATCTAAAGCTGGTATTCGTGCTAGAACATCTGTTTCACAAGCTAGAAGTAAAAATATTTAAGTTGTTTCTGTCATGAACAGAAACAAAATGATATTTTGCAAGATTTATGATTATACTGTTAATCGTGATTCTTTCCAGGCTTGTCTTGAGAATAATGTTTGCTTGAAACAAGGCATTGATAGCCATATACTTATAACGATGCCGAAATTACCATTATAAAATGTTAGCTTTTGTATCTTCCTCATTTTTGCCCTTTCTTCAACCTCATTGAAAATTGTTTTCGTAAATGGAAGAACATTGTTGCTAAACTTGCGTGCACTGGTGAACAGCAATTCAAAGGACGTATAGGTAACGCCATTAATGAAAGTACATCTTATTTCAATGGATATTATCTGATGTGCTCATATAATCTTGAAAATATTAAATGTAAGCATGAAAAATTATTTTTAGATTAATACATATTTTATATTAAATAAAACAAATGTATATGTCGAATGCACCAATAGTGTGATAGAACTCTGTAAGCTTTAATTACAGTCATTCGTCGACATCCGACCTATGCAAGATAGGACTGATCGAAAATATATTCTTGTGCCTTTTGAAAGTAAAATATTTTGTATTTTTGTAACTGTGTATTTTGTTGCTTTTGTTTTTATATGTGTGGCAAATAAATCAATTGTAATAAGCAATGACTTTGCCATACACATAATAAAAATAGCATAGAGTGTTTCAAATTTCTGAGTAATAAATGAAGGATCAATACGCGACCAAATCACGAGACGAAATATCGTAGCTCTATAGTGTTTTGTTCCGATCGAAATTGTTTGAAATAGGAGCAGATTTCATTCAATTTTAAGTTAACATTTTCTTTAGAACTTTTATATAAAATCTTCAAGGCATATCAGCGTTGATTTAATGTTATTAATTTGTAACAGATAAGCTATAAGAAAGTTCAACGTATTTCAGGATTCTTTCTAAAACATTTTTCAATCATGTCCCCACTTTGTATTATAATTATTCTGCTTATCTTATTTTACTTTGAGTGACAATATTCTTTATAGTTTGATTGCTTGTAAAATTTATAACTCGTTGACAAAAAAGCATTCGCAAAGCGATTTTTTCTCGAAAGGATGGCCACTTCTTCATTAAAGTCGAAAAAGTAAAGAAACAAGATAGGAAACCAATGAAATTAAAGATATTTGAAAAGTTGATCTATTAATTATGAAAGAGTTAAAAATATTTTTATAATTTTAAGTTGGTCCTGCTACTCCCTTGCCCAATGCTGTGAATAGTCAACCAACCAAGAATGCTACAATAGATTTGGAAGCTGCTGCTGCCAATAAATCGCACATCTCTACTGAAATTCAAATGGAACTCAGCTTAACTTCAAACATTATCCAAGCCCTACAAGATAAAGCCTCCACTCTAACAGCTGAACGTAAAAAGCGCGGCAAAAATATGCCATCAGATTTAACAAAGCCAGACTCCATCTCCCTCTTCAAAGAAGTTTATTTTATCTTATTTTATTCTCCTTCACTTAGATCTAATCTTACCTAATTATTTTTGATTTACGTTTCTCTATTTTCATACTAAGAATATACATTGAGACCTAATTGATTTGTAGTTTACAAATACGGACAATCTAAAAGTATAATTGCATAACTAAATACATCCATTAATTGTTTAATGTGAATAAAATATAGGTCTTTATAAAATTTAACATCTCAAAGTTTTTCTGAGGAGATGATCTATTCACTTCATAGTACCTTTTAATACATAACTTATATGCGTTTCTAAGATTTCATATTAATTTCAATGAAATCCAATAAGTGTCTAAAAAACAATAAAAAAAATTAAAATAAAAACTTGGAGCTTTTTAAGGGAAAAGTTTGGTAAAGTAAAGCAAATCGAGTTCAAAATAACGTATTTTAATTCCTTTTGAGGTATTGGCGTTTTCGAAGTATTTAACACATGATGTATTTTATGTAGGTAAGTTCGAATCCAGCTCTGCATAACGTCAGTGTTCCTGGCATCCTTTCACTCGACATAAATCCAATGAACAACGACCTTATTCTCACTGGCGGCAATGACAAGCAAGTTGTGCTATTTGACAAAAGCTCTCAACAAATCAAAGCCTTCATGAAAGGCCACACCAAGAAGGTGTCTCGAGTGATTCATCACTGCACTGAAGATATTGCGCTTACTGCTTCGCCTGACCAAACCGTGCGTGTATGGAATATTCCTCAGCAAGAATGCTCTCTCGTCATCAAGGCTCACAGTGCTTCTGTCACAGGTACAACATAGCTATCATTTTTTATATTCTCTCTGCTAGGTACGCTAAGACCCGACTCACACTAACCTCTTCTCTGCAAATAAAATATATAGTAAATGAAAAGTGCAAATGTAGCTTCAACGTCATATCAAAAAATTGTGCGTAAAATAAATTAGACTTAAATTAACTTCTTTTTGTTTATATCATTCATATGTTTCCACGCATAATAAAAGGAATGATGGATTTTATACTAAGAAGACTTTTTGAACAGAAAAATAAATAAGCAATATCACAGGTTCACAAAAATAGTATCACTGTTTTACCAATTTGTTCGAATTTCTTTGTTTATATTCATAAAAATTAAAATAATGTATAAAAAGCTATATTTTGAATTAACGTGAATTTTGTCTGTTTTTTTCTCAGATACAGCACTATTTTCATTCTTTGATAGCATCAATCTCATAGACTATGCGATTTTTTTCTATATTTTAAAAAATATAAATTTAAACTAGGATTGAATTTAATAAATAATAATTGTCAAAATATGAAATACCTTGAATCACTTGTTAGATCGGTGTTATGTTAATTTTATAATTTTTGTATTTCCCGCTTCAATAATGCTTAATTGAAAAGGTTTATCCTTGCATGCAACTGGTGATTACGTTCTTTCTGGATCAAGCGATGAGTACTGGGCCTTGAGTGACATTAGAAGAGGAGGTCTTATTTGTCGAGCGGTGGATGATTCTGCATCTTCTCCAATAACTTGTATTCAATTTCACCCTGATGGAATGATCTTTGGCTCAGGCACTTCTGACGCCATGATTAAAATTTGGGATTTGAAGGTAACTCGCAATTATACTCAAATTTATTTATTTCTACATTCTTTTTATGGAAATATAGGAAAAGTCTAATGTTGCCAATTTTCCAGGACACTCTGGTTCCATAAGTGATATAGCTTTCTCTGAAAATGGCTACTACCTTGCTACAGCTTCAAATGACAACATCGTCAAGCTTTGGGATCTACGAAAGCTCAAAAATTTTAAAACTCTAACCCTAGATGACGAGTAGATTTTTTACTTTATAAAATTATAGCATATGTGTTGAAACAAAAGGCCATAAATAGCCAAAATGTGTTTACTAGTATATGCTGGCTTAAAAGAAATTTTTTGATATAAATGGATCATTCCAAGTTTAAACCAAAGTCTATTGTTAAAGGAACCCAAGAAATTATATAGACGGTTATATAGTCTATCGATGCTGTTTATAAACTTATACTTCTAAATAAAGAAATTTTTTGACAAGCGTAAAATCAGACATGACAGCAGTTAGAACTAACATAAGTTAGCATCATATCATATATACACTAACTCATTCTTACAAAATTTTGACTAGGCATACAAAAGCATCCTAAAAAAATGAACATGATTTAGTATCTTATACTGGGGTAGTTTTAAATATCACATTTCTACTTTTTCTGTAAGTAGTTTTTAACCAAAAGGCTGGGTCCCTCTTTTAGCTAGCTTCATGGTTGCAACAAGAATTAATGAGAAACTTAGCATTTAAAAGGCAGTAAACGCATTTCTCTTTTACTTTTTCTGGATCTCTTTTAAGAATACAACTTCTTTTCCATCAGTTATTTCTTTTTTAATAATAATTAGAAGAGATGTATGGGATGTGAAATTTTTTATATTCGCGGATGCATATCAAATTTAAGTATTTGTCGGCGAAGGCCTAGTGGTGAGAACAATGGTCTGGGTTCGAACCCCGATCCTGACTATCCCTACCCTCTGCCCAGTTATGGAAGATTATTCTTCCCTTGGATGCAATACCGACAAATAAAAAAATTGGCGGAGGAGGATTTAGAGAATTTATGAGCGAATGTTATTACGGATGGTGAAACATGATCCGCGGGTGAGGATGTAAATTTTTTGCGAATGAACAGCATCTGCGGATATCCGATACATCTCTAATCCTAATATTTTTTTATAGTTTATATATCTTACAGATTTTCAACTATGATGAAAATTATATCTGTTGATTTTGTTTTCCACCTCAATCTCAGGTTAAACCCGTATTTTGTATCAATCTTTTCGAGAACACGTAAAATTATACTTACATATTCAAGTATTTATAAACTTTTCTGTCTCTTATTTTATATCTAATGTTTCTTATAATTACGTTTTTAGTCAGAAAATTGAGAGTTTGAGCTTTGACTACAGTGGAACATATCTTGTTGTTGCCGGTAACGACATTCGTGTTTTCCTTTCAAAGCAATGGACGGAGTTAGTATGCCTGCAGAATCATAGAGACACGGTTACTTGTGCTAAATTCGCGAAAAATGCTCAATTTTTGGCATCTACTAGTTTTGATCGAAATTTAAAGATTTTCTCTGCCCCGAGCGATTAAATTAAAATCAAAGATTTAGTCAGAAAACATTTGTCAATACTTTGTATACATCTGGCTCATTAGTTTTTTATCAATGAATTTTCGCTAAATCATTTTCTTAATAAAAAAATACACTTTTTTTTCTCACTTTTAATTTATTTTAAATACATTGTGTAATTCCATTTCATCTAATTTAAGTTTTTAGACCTTTTTACCATTTTAATATTCACTCATAGACGATCCCAAATCAATTATATTTTATTTAAAAGAATTTCTTATATCTCAGAAATATATCTTTAATTCTTACTTCTTGAAAATGACTTAAAAATATATTTATTCTTTTTTTTAAGTTCAAAATTCTTATTCATCCATAACTATGGGCCGTGCCGTTGCGAAAAAAATAATATGTCAGCATAAATCCTTTCAGCCTTGAAATCGAATTGAAGAAACTTCATTATTTCTTTAAAAAACGAGTGCGAGCCATGGTACTGGGAAAGATCTTACAGCCCCTTGCTGTATTCCTCATTTTTAGCGCCAATCACTCCTCGTAAAGATATTCTATGAATGTTTCTAGCTCTTAAGACACGGTCCAAGTAATGTTTTAGTCACTCTTTTGGCTTCAGCAATTGTGCACTGTTGAATTAGTCTGAGCATTTTTTCGGAGAAAAAATATTGAAAAGAAAAAAGGACTTTTTTTCTGTATGAGTGATAGCATAAACTGTTGGATCTTGAGAACTTTTTTATATTCTGTTGTTGAATACGTTCTTTTTTTTATATCAGTTGAAACTTTTTTTTATCAGTTTTCTTTTTGCTGATAAATTTCATTTGGAATATTCTTATCATCATCATCTTCTTCGTTATCATCATCGCATTTCATTTGCATTATCAAAAAAGTCGCCCTCCGAGCTATCTTCTCCATTTGAAAAGGATCAATCCATGAATTATAAATAAAAGAGATGTAAGAACAACCTTTGGAAGTAGTAAAAGTGGACACCGTCTAAAAGGTAACTCATCATGTATTGACATGAATCAAATCATCTTACGTCAATTGACTCAGTAGGTCTTATATGGGAAAAAAGATATATCATCTATAATGTAGTTTTGAAACACTTCAAAGATAATATATTAATCAAAATATTGTCGTTTTCACATTAAAACCAATCCAAAGAAAAAAATCTTGTTTACTGTGATGTTATATGATAGAATAAAATCAAATTTACGTCAATTGAAGTCTATGGTCCTTCTAGTGTAAAAGTCAACAAAATTTTTATTAAAAAGTCAGTGGGATTTTTGCGAAAAAATGGCCACTTACTAAAATCGAATCGTTATATACTTAAATAGGATAAAGGTGTACAAAAAGATTTTAGTTTTCATCCTAAATTTTCCATCTGATAGCTCAGTGTAAATTTTTTAACAATAAGCTACAAGTGTACAGTTATACATATGTAGAACGCTTTCAAAAACGACACCCATACAAACAAGAATATTCGGGTATTCATTTTTAGTTTAGTGTTGAAAATGAATAGTCTAAACTAAATACCATAGTTTATTTATTTTTAAAAAATTTAAACACATACCGCAGATTTGCTAGAAGCAAAATTTCAAAAAAAAGATCTATTGTAGTCAATGCAATACTTTAGTCTTGATTGTTTATAGATTGATTCAGTAAGATGGTTTTAGCAGCAGTAGTAGAGTAGTATTCTACTATTTATTTCATTCCACACTCTTCTATTACATATTTTAGTTTGCATTTGGATTAAGACTTTTTTAGGATTTTGTTAGTTGGCAGGGCATGTGTCTGAATTTTGAAAATGAAGTTCCGTATAACTATTTTTAAACTATTACGTGGAATATATGGCACTACATTTTTCAATATAGCAGTATACTTATATATGCTATTTTAATTTTAGTAAGAATGCTTAACTAAGTATTAAAAAAGGGCGTTTCAATTTATATAAGCAGATCGTCTTTACGATCGACGTACACACATGCTTTGTTAACTGATTAGTGTGTCCTTGTGCTGTGTTTGACTCGAGTCAAACTAAAATGAAACAACTTCATGAATAATTAAGAAATACTTAAAATTTTAAAATAGAATAATACTTGAATGTCTTTATTTTAACGTAAAATTAAAAAACAAATATTTAAAATAGTAAAATGTGCTTTAAAAAAATAAGTCAAATCTCTGAATAAATATGGTGCTTAAGAGTTGCGCCACCGCGTGCAAACAAAACATTTCTTCTAATAGGTACAATAATATGCTATTTTATTGCAAGTTTATTGATATCGAACATTTCCAAAAAAATATATGGATAAAAGACGGCGGTTAAAATTGTATTCATTCCTAGATTTAATCAGATGCATTAATATACTTTTCCTATTCGTTATTAACGCACTTATTTGTGTTGGATTGTAGATACATGCTATTTACTGTATAGGAGAGCATTTTTACGCCATCAATAATGATAAGTATAGGCATACAGGCTGTAGTTTGCCAACATCTGATCTAATACAAAATTTGAGTTTTGTAATAGAAAATATCAACAAATACCGTTTTACCAGTATCAATGTACCAGTTTTATAATAGAAATCTTGACCGCCGGGCTTGACACGTGTAGTGAGTTCCAATCATTTGTCTCTATCTTCCAGAATAGTTTTCAACTGACTAGAGATATATATTTATTTTTAGTGGGTGAAATTTGTTCAATTGAAAAACTATTTTTGCAAAAAAATCTTCGCTAGTGGCCTACCTAAAACTTTTGCAGGTGAAATATCTAGCCATTTGGTCCATTATATCTACTCCCTACATAGTGAGACTGCATCCAGACTTTGAAAAGAAAATTTGGCTAGAATAAAGTGATTGCTTTTTCATTAAATTTTTTAAGTTTGGAACTTCTCTTCTGTTCTTTCTAATAGTTCCGACTATTGTGGTACTTTTATTAAAAAAACTTTCAGCCAAATCCAAAGAAGTGAAAAAATTGTCTATAGTTACATCGTATCCTTTATTGAAATAGGGAGACATAAGTTCAAGACAAACATGTGAAGGCACGGAAACTTCACAATTTCTCGTATCGTCTTTTCCAAGATATGGAAAAGAATTAGACAAGTACTTCGTTGTATTATCAGCGAGAGACCAAATTTTATACCGAATTTGTCGGGTTTATTAGCCATGTATTGTTGAAAAGAACATCTTGTTTTACATGGAAATAATTCCTCATCAATTGTCAAATTTTCAAATGGTAAGAAACTTGCTTGAGAATTTGCTATAAAACGCACCCAAATTTCACGAATGGGAGAAAACGATCATTAGACGCATTTTGTCTTCTGGTAAGGAGGTCATCAAATCTTAAGTGTTTCATGATATTTTTATATTTATCACGACTCATTGTGTTTGGAAATAAGGGGTCGTTCACAATTGACACCAACACTACCTGGGAGGGAGGGGGGAGGATTCAAGTAAAAATTGCCATTTTTCAAAGGTTGAAAGCGTAAAAAATTTTTAATAATATAAATAAATCAACCTTTTTTAAAAATTTTTTTAAAAACCATCCTCATAAAATTTGGATAATTTTTTTTTTTTTTTTTTTTTTTTTGCCTTTCTTCTTCTTCCTCCTTTTTTTTTGATGTTTTTTTTAATTTATTTTTTCTTATTTATCCAAATCCTTTTTCATATGAACAAAAATTTTGTAAATGAAAACGACAAAAGGTAGCAAGCGTAAAAAATGAGTCCAGAAATGAAAACAGCTTGAACTATTTTGTATAAAAACATATATTTTATGTAAAATTTGAAGGTATATTTTTAATAAAAAAATTTTTTATTGACATTTTTCTAAAAAGTAGCAATGATTATCGAAAAAATTAAATATATAAAGTGTTATGCGTTCCAAACTGTATATAATTATAAATTTTCAGGGTATTATATAATATAGATCATAAGTTATAAGGTTAAGTACAGATAATGTCAAAATTTTTGATTTTAATTGACAGTTTTGGACATGAAAGGGTCATTCAACTACCATTAAAATGGTTTCAAAAGATGCAGCTAGGGATTTTAGGAAAAGTCACAAAATTTTAAGGGATATGATTCAGCCAATTTTCTACAATTAATTTTTTACTGAAGGGGGAGGGCGTTTTACACCCCCCCCCTCCAGCACTAATAGGGTTAAAACAAAAAACAGGGCAAGATTAAATGTCGAGGATGACTTGAGAGTCTGTTTATCGCAAACTGAACCAAATATAGAAGAGTCTGTCAGTACAAAACAACCTCAACCTTCTCATTGACTTCAATTTTTTCAAATATTTATTATTTATTTGCATAAATATATATTGAAATACATCTTTGACTGATGATTAGCGAGGTTTAAAATCAATTAGTGTGAAAAATCAAGATAAAAAACTAAAAAAATTATTAGGGTTCGCCTAAGGCTGAAAACTTTCAAGGGGTACTTGGTGAAAAAAAAGGTTGGGAACCTCTGCCTAGATAGTAGTCACACAATCATCTGAAACTTTAGAAACAACTCCAAAAACTTCTGATTTCTCACAAAAAAATAATATGGTTTACACCCAAAATAAATTAAAAGATGAAATAGCAAGCATTGATAAAGAACTAGCAAGTTATGTTGAAAAAGAAAGCATAAAAATAAAAAAGCTCAGCACATGAAAAATATTGGATTGAGTAAAAACTTTGGTGAGTTTTGCCGCTTCTTTGCAGAAAATCGATGCTAAAGGAAAAACTTTTATAGAACATCGTAGTTGTGTAAAGTGTTTAAAGTATTCTGTTGAATTAAAGAGAAAAACAAGCATTCATCATTCTGCTATATAGATCAAATAATTTAAATGTAGTTTAAAATATTCTTTTTCTATTACTATATTATTCTTTAGGTGTTCAATAATCCTAATTCAAAGTTGTCTAGATCAAAGTCATGCAGTCTATTCCTTACATTTTTAGTCCCTTTATTAAATTTTATGACTTCTAACTACGCAAATATTTTTAAGAAAGCGTGTTTGATAGGAATTAAAAATACCCTTTTCTAGTCGTTTATCAGTGTACAGAGATGTTATTTCTAATCTAAACTACGTTGAATGCTAATTTAGTATTTTTTAAATATAGTTACTAGAGTTTTTCATTCAACTTTAGTTTGAATTTTTTTTATAGTGACCATCTTTGATTATATTGACCATCTGTCCTGTTTTTACAAAAATTATCAGAACAATTTTAAGTAGCGAAAAATGCCTCCATAACGACAAAAGAAAAATCACAACTAAATATAAAGTTATACTCAAGGCTTTTACTCAATTTTGTTATATCAAAATGTTATTTATTCTTTCTTTGAATGCGATACCAACAACTACTATGAATTCTCATCTACTACAAACTATAAGAAACTGTACACATTTATATATTTCAAGGGAGTTCCCGGTGTGGAAGAGGCTTCGAGGGAGACAATCCCCCCCCCCCCCTCCTTGTATCCCTTAGCGAAAGGCATGTCTATAATAGTGTTTAAACCCGGTTTTGAAATCCCGGTTTTTACTAAATTAAAATATTTAAACAAAAAATCGTCAGAAATGTTTTAATCATGGATTTAATTTAACTATAGTGAAAGTTATGAATGAGAATCTTCATGATTCTCGTTATGTTGGGAAAAAATAGCAGAATGATCGAAGAATACAAACAATTGAAAAGAAAAAAAGGAAATAAAAATAATGATGATGATGAGAATGATAATAATTATGCCGATGAGAATTTGTAAATTTTGTTCAAAAGATTCAAAAAAATGACTACCCTTTCAAAAAAAGTCAGAATTATATGCCGTATAACCATTTTCAAAATTTTGTTAGTGAAGAAAACTAATGGAAAAATATTGAAACCGCTTCTTGATGTTAGAAAAGGATGGAACATTATTACATTTTTTACTTTTGAAAGTTAGCATTAAAAAAACTCTTAAGATAATAAGAATGGAATCAAAATGAATTCTTAGTTAAGGCTTTGAAACCCATTGAAATTACAATTAAAGACTTGTCATCTAACTAAGGAACCAACTTTATTTGAGGCTGACGCCCCTTATAACTTTATTGAAAAGTAGTTAAAAGAACAAAAAGAAATCTTAGAAATATTCATGATTCATACTTAAGTCGTAAAAAAGTGAAGTATATGATTTAATGCAATATCTAAATAACTCTGCCGAAAATTTGTATCAAAGACTTTTTGTTCTCGCCGAAATTGAGGAAAAAATATTGAAAACCTTACAAGTTCAACGACATCAAGGTATCCTGATAAAGAACTTTTTTACTAGGTTTACTTAGAATTTGAAAACTAAAGATGCCCAGCGCAACAAAAAGTTTCAAACAATATTCAAAGTGACTTTAAGATCTATGAATTAACAGGAAAGCGTACAGAAAAACTGGATCAACTCTATGCAGCTTTATTAACAATAAAGCCAACAAGCACAGAACCATAGAAGGCTTTGCTTCACTGTTTCTCTTAAAAAAAAAAGAGCAAGACTCTTCCATAAAACCTTAAATGCTTTGGTTTTTTAAAAAAGTTACTTCATGAATAAAGATGTATAATTGTATTTGTTTTGTAATTTTTTTTAACTATTTTCCAAAATTCAAGAATAACTTTTTTTATATATAAGGTTCAGATTCCCGGTTTCTATTGGACAAACTAAGAATCCAAACCGGCAACGGTAGTAGTTTTAACAATATTTTATAATACAACAGTTGGGTATTCATGAATTGGTATAACCAATATTCGTGCATTTTCTTTTAGAACTTTCTCAATATCATCTTGGCTGTAAAAAGCTAAAGTTGGCTAATTTATACTTAATAAAAAAGCATAATATATATATTTCGACTTAATATAAGTTTAGAAGTGATTTTAGGATCTATACATATTACTGAAAGAGGACATGATGAATAGTGTCCTATAATACAATTAATTAGAATATTAAACAGTAGAACCGCAAGTATCCTAACAGGTTCGGAGACTAAGAAAATTTTCGCGTACGTGAAAACTTCTTTCCTTAGGTGGCCACTTCAATTGTTCGGATATTCGAGGTATCCCTGTATTTATTTGTGTATCGAGGCATTATAAAATAGAGGTGTCCTCTGTTTCTAAGCGGTAGAAAATCTACCTTTTACAATTAAGATTTGAGTAACCAAAAATGTAGGCTGTACAGATTTCTAAGTGGCGATGTATGTGAAATCTGAAATTAAAGATGAATCTGAAAATCGTATGTGTTTATTCACTGAATACTCATCGATTACGAATTTCTTATCCGATTCGAAATTCAATAACATTACGCAAGAAAAAGCACTCTTTTTATTTGTGATCTTTCAATGAAATAAAAGAAGGGTAAATACACATAAATGAAGATGCTTGAGTTTGGATTTGGCCTAAAATATTAGTGGTGAAATTTTAAGAGTCAGGATTATCAAGAAGATTTATTTTGCTGCCAAACTTTTTCTCAAGTTGTTGTTTCAAAGGATGCATCTTTTGTTGGCACGTTTTGATTTTGTTTTGCAAATCTTTTACATTAATTCCAATTTCATTTTTGGCCATCTCCAAACGCTCTTCACAACTGGAGAGAGGCAACCCAAAAAAGACAGATTCAAACTTGTAAGTAAACGGTTAAAATGAGTTAAGAAAATGATGTTAGATAATTCTTGGTTTTGATAAAGATAAAAATTATCAAAAACTAATCTTTTAATCTAATAAAATGAGCATGAAAATAAAAAATTTTAGTTCAGAATTCAATGAAAAAATGTCAATATATGATAGTAAAAATAATTATTGGGGCATCACCAAAATCTTTCAATTTTTCTTGCATAAATAGTGACATCATTAAACTTCGAGCCGAGTTTAAAAGTGAGATCACCACAAGATTGAACTAAGCATCTTTTCAAATTTAAGACTCATACTTTTTTTCCAAATGAGTAAATATAGGCAAGTACCAATCAATAATGATTGTAAAGCATATATTGTATATTGAAAGTAGGTATTCAATTTTGATCAAAATATACGCATAATACGTAGTCTTGTACATTAAAATCGAATATGTTCTGTAAAACTAGATGTTTAATTTTCGCTAATTAGCAAATTTGCTTTTTTTGTGATGAGGATTGCAGAGATGGAGGGAAAATATCTAACTCACAATAGTACTTATAAAAATTCAATTCGGCTAAAGAAATTATGCTAATCGTAAAAAAAACAATGATTTTGCTCTTTCTTCCTACTTCGACTAAAGAAGGCCCATCCATATGCTTACAAAAATATTCTTTATCCAAACTCTGACACCAGCTCCCAAATTTTATTAAATTTTATTAGCCGGAATCCTATTCCTTTAAAATCTCGAACAGTAAAGTACAAAATGGCCGACCTAGTTTTGAACTATGAGCAAAAAAAGCTTGATTCTGGATCGAACCGAAGGATATAACCAACCTTACCCACGTCAAGGGCTTGAGAGTTGGAAACATTAAACTCCTGTCTAGCTCGGGACATATTTTGATACCTATATGCTATAGGAAGTGTTGCTTAAAAAAGGTTAATTTTTTAAATATTAACATCCTAGTAGTCACTTTTCTGTTTATAAAATACAATACACTTTGAAATCACTTCTTGCAAATTCCCGAAGCAAAACTAAAATAAAGTTTATAGTTTTCGCAATTTTATTTACAAACTTGATCTTGAGATAGGTAGAATCCTAGGCACAATATAAAAGTATATAATAAAACTAAAATTTGGGTAGTCGCTATTAAATGTAAGCGTACAATAAAACTATTAAGTAGGTATATAAAGTTAGTATTTCTAGGTATATACTATATAGGTAGTATAGCTACGATCAATTTTTTATAAATCATAGTTTAAGGAGACATACTCGGAGTCCCACACTAAAATATTTTTGCACCGGAAGTAGACAATTTTTTCTGTCTCCAAAACGCTTCCTCCCCCTGTCCCCACAATAATAACAATAAGTGATTTTTTAATTATTTTGTTCCTCTATTAGTAAATTCTCTAAAACAGCTTATATGGTTATTTTTCTCGTTAAATCAAATAGTTAATTAAATTTAGCCTATAATTCAAATAGGTGCTTTTTGCTTGATTTTTTGCCGGATTTTATTCATGAAAATTGCATCAGTAATTATTTAATCTTAATTCGTGTTAAATAAAATTTTGAAAAAAGGATATTATATCAATTCATCATCTTCACACAAGACAATTTCTTCAGAAGCATCTTCTAAAGTTTCCAAATCCTTCTAAAAAATAATTATCTTTATGAGGAAAAAATAAAAGCTTTCAAAACTTTTAATTCAGAAACATCGTGGAACAAACTCTTTTCTTGTGAGTATAAGTGTGCGAACGAATTTATTTTATTCTGATCTTCTAAGCTAATGTCAACTTCTATATCCTAAAATTTAATTAAAATAAGGAAACAGTTTAAGACGACATAAAGTAATTTGATATAAAATTACCGCCCTTTTAAACACAATGGACCACCAGCAAAGTAAATTTGGAAGAAAAAAATTCAGAATAGATATCCTAGAATCAGGATACTTTTGAGCTGATAAATTAGAAAAGAAGTCTCCACGAGTAAGAATTTTTCCCTAAAGTTAGCGCATACATTGAGAAATAATAAAACATTTTAAGTTCAATATTGTCGTTATTTTTTTTGAATTGAATATTTTTACTTTTTTTATTGCAGTAAAAATATAAGAATTTAAATTTTGATAAATTTATTGTTTAAGTTTAATATGATTTTATAATTTCAAATACTAACAATTTAAACATTCCATTTCACACCTTATCAGAAAAAGTTTATTTCTGATTATGATAAAAATATTATCAAGAAACTTTTTTTATTCAACATAAAAAATTTTTTTTTATCAAATAAACATAATTTATATATCCATTCGAATATTTTTATCCATTAACCTAAAATGGTGCATATATATATGTGTATATAATATACAATAAAGTCAGGGGCGCACATCCTCAAAATTATTGGGGGGCGAAATTTTTTTTTGCAATTTTTAAAATTAGTGGTCTGGAAATACCACGGGAGAAAAAAAAACTACTTTATATTTTTTTTACAAAATTGGTGAATTTATATACTATACTTCCAGCGAAAATATTTTAATTAAATTTGCATATCGAATATAGTGCGCAGAAAAAATGCCCCAATTAAAAAGTAGGAAAAAATGCCCCAATTAAAAAGTAGGAAAAAATGCCCAATTTAAAATTAGGAAAAAATGTCCCAACACAAAAAATTTCAAAAAATTATTCATTAAAATTTTTAAAAAAGATATGTCAAATAAAGATTTTTTGTATAAAAAAAAAGTTAACTTTTCATCTAAAACATTTAAAATTTAATTAAAGTAAACTAAAAATCATTTGAAAAATGAAGTAGTCTACCAGGCACATTACAGGAACTGATAAATGGATATTTGATTCATAGAGAAAACAAATAACTGAAGGTCGGGTAGTTTTATATGAGTGAATGTAGTCTAAAGGCAAAGAGTCTACTAGACACCCTGCGATGTTTATATGAAAAAATGTGATTGATTCAGGGGCAAGGGTATAAAACGAAGTTATAATTGTGCAAACAAAAATAAAACAAAAAATTAAGATCGCATTATTTCATTTTACTCAGCATCATTCAAAAACAGTTGAAAAGCTAAATTGATACAAGCTACAAAAATCTACAAAAAGTAAAATAACTTTTAACATTTTCCAATGATTTGCCTTTTATAATAACTTTTAAGGAAAAAAAGTCTATCAGAAAAAGTTATAGAGCATTTGACGTATCCCCTACAGCATACTCTATGTGTGGCATGGCAGGTTGGTTGAGATGATGGACATAGCAGTGAAGCCTGTGGATTCGATTCCTCATCGATACGAATTTGTTTATAGTTTGACATAAGCGGTACATCAGTGCCTTGTCAATGAAATACACGCGCTGCACCTTACCTTTAACACAAAATTGAAAAATTTGCTACATAACATAAGAGAGAAAGGAAACAAAATAAACTAATAAAGCTATTTTCACTATTTTAAAATGGAACAGCCTGTTCTCAGAAAACAAAATAATTCAAAATAATAGGAGGCATAAAGAATGAGAGTTTATTTGATATTTTCAAGTTTTTATAAGCAGCAAAAGCCAACCTTTAAGTAGCTAGCCCTTATAATTAAAAAATTATTTAAATAACGGTCGACAGACATTTGGCCCCATAGACAATTTGCCCCCCTGACAAATTGTCTCATAGGCTATTAGTTTCATCCATCTTTGCTTATTATATGTGTAAAATTATTAAAAAATTTTATATTCTTGTTTATTTTATCTCTATTAAATTATTTCAAATTAATCAATTTATCTCAATTTTTTAGAATTTTCATGAGACAAAATGTCTTATGAAAATAACGGGGTGAATTATCCATGAAACAAAATGTCTTATGAAAATAATGGCGCGAATTGTCCATGGGAAGAACTGTCTTATGAAAATAATGGGGCGAAATGTCCGAGGACCCATAAATCAAAGTATACGAGAAAAGAAAATCATTGCGTTTTTTTGAATATTTCTGTCTACAAATAAAATTCTGACAACTGTCATAAATAGATCAAGTACATTTTTAACAACTGAAACATTTTGTTTCGATATTATATTATTATTATAATAATCAACAAATTTTCTTAAAAAAAATGATTTAATTAATTATGTACAGTGTTACTTATAAAATTTAACAATCGAACATTATAAAAAATATTTCTGCTCAAATATTAAGCAAATCGAGTATTCTTGCTTTTAAACTGAATAGATAATCAAAATATTCATTCGCAAATAACTATTGGAAAAAATTAAAGTTTTCAAATGTTACAATATGTAGCAAACGTAGTTATAAAGATTAAGTAACTTTTGTTGAAAAAAAATACTTAGCGCGAGTCTAACAATATTCATTGATATAAAATTGTAACGATTAAAAACTATTTTAATTTAACTCTAAATGCAAATTAAACAGAAGCAGTGGTGTAGCCAAAAAAAAGTTGATAGAAGGGGCACAATTTAAAAACAAAAAACTTGCGCAACATTTTTTTTTCCTTCTTTCTTGTTTTTAAAAACTGATATCGCATAAGACGCATGGGGGCACCATGCGGTACATAGGAGTGTGGGCACGGCCCCTCATGCCCCAGCTTAGCTACGTCACTGGAGAGAATAGAGCTGAATGAGATAGGAGAGCTTAACAAGAGAAGAGGGCTTGAATGAAAGAAGAGAGCTTGAATGAAAGAAGAGAGCTTGAATGAGCTTGAGTGAATGATTGAGTTTTAGCAGAGAAAGAGAAAAACAGAGGAGAGAAAGAGAATCAGTGACAGAAGATGAGAAAATCTAGTGGATCATCAAAATGTGTTTGCTCAAAAATACTACGAGACACTGTGATAAACATTTCTTACTTGTTGTGTGCATATTGAAGCAATGGATTATTATTATATAGCTCTCACGCATCGTCTGTAAAATATGTTCGATAGGAATTTCTGAGCAACTTGACATGATGTTTGCGAAGGTCATTTTCGCCCCCCCCCTGAAAACACATTGGAGGCGGTCGCCCCCCTGAATAAAGTTTAATGTTAGTTTTTAATTTATATAATAATGATGCTAGATATTACAATGATTAGTAAAAACTAGTTAACAGTTGAATTCAAATAATAACAATCTAATGTATTAACTAACTAAACATCCTTCTTCCTATTGACGTTAAAATCTCATTTTTAGTAGGGTTGTTACAAAATATTATTAATTTTTTTTCAAAAGTAAATTTCTTTCTAAGTACACAAAAAGGTACTTTTATAAATCCCAAGGATTATATTTGTTATGAATGTCAATATGTCAAACCAAAATTCAGAGGTGTCTTTTCCGCTAATAAATTAAATCTAATAAACTATAAAAAAGTGTATACCACCATAACTGCACTAATTTATTTCAAATCAAATTATGTTGTTTATAATTGTGGTGATTGCATCACTCCCTTTTAGCTCAGTGGATTTCAAAGTTAAAAAACTTCTACAAAGCCTACTGTTAAGACATAAAAATTAAATACAATTGTTTAAAAAATAAAATTATAATTTTATCCAGAATTTAAGGTTATATCAATAAAAATGTTAAATAAATATACATAATGTATCATTAGGTTTATTTACAAAATAAAAACATAAATAATGATATAATTAAAAAATACATCATTAAATTTGTATAATAAAATATTTTGGTAAATCATATGATCTTATCATGCATATGCTTAAAAATTTAATGTAAAAAAGACATTTTATTTTACCTTAGATCCCATTTTGCTTTTTAATTTGATCGAAAGTAAAAATTAATAAAATTTTCAATGACCATAAGTTACGAAATTGAATTATCTGCGAAAGTTACTACTTTGATATTTGAACTGTAACTTTGATCTACTATCCATAAAAAGTTATATTTTTTGTCTTGTTTTTGATTTTTTTGTCCAGAAGGTTCACTCAATTTTGAAAACGCTTCCTAAAAGATTAGCTTTCCTATAAAAGAATATCTTGAAAATATTATGCTCTTATATCAGTGTCATTTGTTCTAAGTGATATGAAGAGATATTTACCCTAAATATTTGTTAGCCAATCCTTATTCGAAATTTATTTTTCTAATGAAAATATCTGTTGCTTGAATTATAAAAAATTGATTAAAAAGACTATATTTTCTTTGAAAAATTCAATATAAAATAATAACCCCATTTTCTAGTGCTTTTGAATAGATTAGATCTTTCATGTACAAGAATGGGTGAACAAAAATGTGATGAAAATAGAAAGAAAAATACCCAAATAAAAATGTTAAGGATAATGGCAAAGTATTACTTAAAGAAAACGTAAGTGGTAGAGAAAAAAATATAGAAAATATAATGATAGTAAGAGTTAGCTTGGTCATATTAAGAGAAGGGATGATGAAAAGTATTTATCAAAAAAGTAAACAATATAAAATACCTAGAAAACAAGAAGGGCAAATCAAAGGGCTCAAAGTGTAAAAGAAAATATAATAAAATAGCACTCGAAATAAATTGAAGGAAATGACAGAAAAATATAAATATAAATATGAACAAATCAAAAACATAAGGAAGGTTAACCCTTGAAAAAAAGAAAATGAACTTTTCAAAATAAAATACTATGTGTACTATATAACGTTTATCCAAATAAAATTTGACGAAATATTTTATCGAAAAACGTATTTATAGGCATACAACAATAATTTGATTGACACTTTTAACAAATTGTACACCGTATGGCCAAAAAGGAGTACAGATATAAAATAAGTATAGTAGACTAGTTTGTTGGTTCTAGATATCAATCACTTTCAGCCGTAAAGCTATATGCTCACACTATTCTTAAGAATGTTAATCACACTTTTAAAATATCTTTATAGACACTAAGTTATAAATTATCTAGAAGTAAATTCAATATTTTTTGTTTTGATTAATTTTTATTTCAATTATTGTTTAGAATAAAAAATCAGAACAAAAGCTATATTTATAAGAATATTTAATTTAATTCTAAAAGAAATTTACAAATATCACAAAAAAATAGATATTGTTTTTTTCAGAAACACCAAATTTGATTGATAAATTCCAAAAGTCCTTTTACGCAAATTGCAAAAACCTAGTCCAAAATTAAATCAACATCCCAAATTTAGCATAAAAAATTGGGGAAAAATATCTATGAATATTTTTTTAA
Organism: Nectonema munidae; assembly: GCA_030549495.1. Classification (NCBI taxonomy): domain Eukaryota; kingdom Metazoa; phylum Nematomorpha; class Nectonematoida; family Nectonematidae; genus Nectonema; species Nectonema munidae. The sequence continues at coordinate 357,769 of JAUIRK010000165.1, read as the reverse complement.
AACTTGAATTAATATTTTGAAGACCATTTTTCGTAATACATCACAAAATTTAATTGAAACTTTTAAGCATATTCAAACACTAAAAGCAAAAATTTAGTGTATAAATGAAACCAACAGTGCAGATTTGGTATAAAAATATATATTTTACGTAAAATATATCTTAATGTTTTTGTAGATAATTTTATGATCAATAAAAATTTGATTGACATTTTCTAAAAAATAGACAATTAAATATATTTATATAAGTTTTAAACGTTCAAGACGATATATCATAATAAATTTTGAAGGAAGTATCTAAAATTGACATTAAATTGTATTATTACAGATAATATAAAAATTTTGTTGAAAATTATTAGGTTTAAAACGATTGGCAGTTTTCCTCATGTGAGGGTAATTATTCAACCATGAAAATGGTATCAAAATATGTAGTCATTAGGCAAAGTCACAAAGCTTTAGAAACAAATCTAAAAATTTAGTTTAAGGAGGCTAAATTGAATTGAAGGCTAATTTATATAGTGTAAAAATCATTATTAATGCTCAATATATAAATTGTAATTTGCATATATTTTAATATAAATTTATACCAATTTCATTTTAAACGTCTATTTTCGAAGAAACTGATTAGAAAATTAAAATTTTTTGGCATGCTTGGAGGCGTTTCCTTTAGGAATCAGCACTGAGATTTTTCGTTGGCGATCAATGAATTTGGCCATTGATCGTCATATATCTGTGCAATGTTAAATTAGGTTTAAGAGTAGCGCCTAAGAAATTTTCAAATGCACATAATTGATATTTGTTAATTAGATACAAAAAATTTCTCTTGCCTAATTCTAATACTCTGTATTTGAAGCTATTTTGATCTGGCTTCAATAAAAATTACACATTAAATTAATAACAACTACAGCTCCCTTTATACAAAAACGATTTTTGTGTTCAACCTTTCTTAAAAATCTCATTATTCTAAAAAATCTGTAATTTATAAAATTCTGCTTATTGAAAGAAAGGGAACCTGAAGGCTACCACTTCTGATTCAATTTCTGCCCTCTTTTTTTTGGCATTTGATGATATTTATTTTAACTTAAATCGAATCTCATCTAAAATGTCTAAAGTATTTTAAAAGTTGGTTTTATTACATTTTAAATCTGTGCTCTATTCGTGACTTAATTTTCTTATATTTTCATTTAGCTATACTATAAAATTTATTAAAAACTAAGATTTCTCAGATTTTTTGATAGGATATGTCATATATATATTATTTTCCTATGACAAAAAAACGTTTAACCCTATCCGTCACGGGTGAGGAGGGGGGGGGGGGGGGGGGGTTGGCCCCTAAACTAAAACTTCCCTTCTGCAAAATAGGGTCAATTATATTCCTTAAAACTTCATGACTTCTAAAATCGCCAGCTGCATCTCTTGACACTATTTTCACGATGGTTTAATAACCCTCTCATGTAAACTGTCAATCAATATCAAGTGTACTTTTTTTCAACAAAATTTTTATATTTTAATGTATAACTTATACCTAGTTTTTATATTAGATACACTCTTGAAAAATTATAATTATATATATTATATATATATCGGAACTCAACAAAATATACTATACTATCCGCAAAAATTTGTATACCGCGAATCATTTAAGTTTCAATATCCGTAATTTTCAAACATTTTTCTTTTTTCTATATATCGCAAAGCTTTTTTTCCAAATTTTTACTTTATTCAAAATTTTTGATACGTATTTCTTTATGATAACACATACGTTCACATCTCTAACTTTTTAAAAAGTATGAAACTTGCGTTTGCTTAGAACAGCAATCATGATATCCGCATCCGATAAATAATTAATTCTCGCATCCGCATTCGCTAGGTTGTCACATTTAATATCCGCTTCCGCGGTTGCAAAAAAATTCACATCCGATAGATCCAGGCCCATAGCCAGCGAGAGCAGAAGGAAGCTTCACATCCTTCTCATTTAGTTACACATATAAGAGATAAACCCCACTCATTCGTTTGATTTCGATACTACTAGTATTTTGTGCAAATTAAATGATCCAACGCTCCTCCCTTTTTTAGAGTCATTCTATTCAACGAAACAGAAAAATTGCATTAATAGGTCACCGTGTTTTCCCATAACGTATATACCATTACTTTCCTTGTAAACATATAATATATATTACGCCGTATATCCCCGGCAAAAGAATAGGGATATTGTGATAATGCACTTCGTAAAAGGACTCCGTATACTTGCATATATACATGCTTTATACACTAACGCTATATTATTACTTTCATTATATACACACACTTTCCACCTTTCATTTTTCTCCAGTGAAAAATTTTCCTAATCAGATTAGTACTAACCTTTATCTATGATCCTCCCGGATAGTTTTGAAGACTTATACTCGTTACCTCCATCAAATCCCCTTCGATCACCTCTAATCCCAGCAACACTTCCAGTCGACTAAGCCGATTACAGGTTCTCTTATGACCAGCTCACAACAGACTTCATTCTTACTTCGATTTCTTCATTTAGTTTTACTACCTATTCTCTTGAAAAAGGACACAGTCGTGTTCGAAAATAAATCAAAATTCTTTTTCAATAAATTTTGATTCTTTTTTCCGTTTTTATATACAAGTATATTTAACGTTATAAATAAAAAAACATTAACACTTTATATTTTATTGACATTTGTGAACAAAATGTAATGGAGTATTTTGGCAAATTATTTTTTTGCAGTTTTGACATTGTTTTGAAGCTTTAGTTAATTTTTTTTCTTTATAATTCCTTCCTTGAATATTTTCAACACAAAAAACTACATCATTTTTTAGATACAACTTCCCGCAAAGAAACACTTGGAGCTGTCTTAGATTTAATTCCTATTATCAAAAAATTAGTTTATTAGATAAATATTAGACCAAAAAACTTGGAATATTTAAAGTTTATATATTTGTAATTGTTTGATTTTCATAGAAAATAAATGACACCATTAGATTCGCAATCAATTATTTAGTGGGTTCACGCAGGAATTTTGTAAAAAAGCGAAAGTCAAGAAGATGTCTTTTAACTTTATATTTTTTTCACTGTCTATAATTTATTTTTGTAAAAATTGATCTACTAAAAATAATGAGACAACACTTATAAACGATTATATATGATATTGATCCATAAAGCTTCTTCTCAAAATTTAAAATAACACTTGCCCAAAACTTCATAATATAGGTATATAGCAGGTGTGCCCATCTTGGGCAGGGAGGGGGCGACTTGCCCTCCTCCCCCTCCAATGTGATTTCAAGGGGTGAAAAAACTTCCATCCATCAATAATTTTGACTTTTTTCAATTTTATATCATTAAAAGATTTGTTTGACTTGTGAGTAGACTTTCCATATTACTTTACTTGTTTTACGGTTGAGTTTCAGACACAAACTATTTTAAAAATTATAAAAAAAAAGTCCCCCCTCCAATAGATGTGCGCAAAACAATTTGTTAAAAATAAAAATCTTGTTTCTTTTTAAATCTGATGCTGTACTAATGATCTTCATAAGGAAGTTTGGCCTATCAGGATGAATTATCTCTCAATGAACATCAAGGTTAGATAACAAATATAAGAAAAAATTGTTTTGAAGTATGATAGGGCAGACTTTTTAAATTTCTTAGATTTTGAAAGGTGATAAAACCTGTCGATTTTGAAATTAGCATTGATGGGAGACTTATGTGAGAAGAATAGCAAAAATTAAATTTGTTATTTGTTCTCATATTATATGCATGGTATGTGTAGTTTTTAAAGAACAAATTATTATCAAAGCCAGTCAATGAGATAAACAAGAAAACGATTACCCACGCTAAATAATGAATTTGAAATATATCAATAAAAGGAAAAAAGAAACCAAGCTATTGTTCATGTTTTTAAATATTTTATTGAACAGATTTCTAAGAAAAATTTCTTATTTTTTTTAAGAGGGAGAAAATTGTGGGCTTTTTAAAGATTTCTAGGAATATGATAAAAATAGGCATTGAAAACTTCTGAGTAAATATTCATAAAATACGAAAAACATGATTACCGTTTTTATAAGAAAAAGAAAAATCATCGTTTTTTTGCTTTCCTATTCCAAGAAATGAAAATCCTCTGATTTATATAAAATTCCATTTAAAAAGAAAGTAAGTCTTCAAAATTCTGATGTTCAAAGAGTTGAACATTTCAGGCATTGGTATTCAAAATTTAATAGTCCTGCTATTCTTTTCCAATGAATTTGCATATAACAGACGAATTTTATTTCTTCCATCACTGGTTACCTATTGTGCCTAAAAGTGTTACAAAATTTGGATCATTTTCCAGTAATATATATATTTTTGGGCATTTTCATTTTCTATTTATATTTTAGTGCTTATCAATTAAAGAAGCCATACTTGATAAGTTGAAGAAAAAATTTAAGGTAAAGTTCATTCTTTACTACCTTTTTCAATTTTATATACACGCACACCTCTCCATATTCGTCATCCTAAAAAACTAAATAAAAGTATCCAATATCACGTGTTACATAACTTCACAAGTAGACCTGAAAAAATATTCACCGTTTATAGGTATACTAATCGAGATATTATTGTATTGAATTTTCTTCTTATTGGTTTTCCTTCCTTCCAGGTAAAGAGTACATTTATGTTTTTTACCTTACTAGGTTTTATAAGCAATTCTACAGTACTAGTAGTTTTCTAGTAATAGAAGAATAAATATTTTTTCAAAATTTTATTATTTGTCTGAATAATACTAACCAGCTACAGTGACAGATCTAGAACCTAATCAACATGGTAAATACCAATTTTAGCAGATGGGCTCATGAAATATCAATTTTATATAGCAAGTATAAATTCCAATAAATTCATAGAATTATAATCACTTGGATATTAAAATAAACGAAATTTATTGAGATTAAATGTCTGGAAATGTTTTTTCCATGATTTTTCACGAACTCTTTTACATCTTTGGATTGATTAATCCATGGGTGTGGTTCTTTTTGGTTTGTGGTTCTATCCGAGGACATTGTAAATCTTTAATATATTTTTCAAGTTTCACATTCAAATGATATATCACAGGAAAAGTGTCACAAATCTTCAAATCTGTAAATGCAGGCCAAAAAGTTTCATGTTCCATTTTTAGATTGTTTCTTGAATATCATCAGCTGTTAAAGCATTTTCTATGTTACATTCACATTATTTTTCACATATGGAACTCTTGTATAAAAGTTCATGGAAATGAAAGTTGAAAGAAAGTAGTTTCTTGATTCTTAAAACATTAATCGTGCCATGACTTGTAGCCGCATTTCGGATCTATCTAACTAACTATTCCTGCAAAACTACTGCTACTCCTTTACTACCTATAAAACATAGGCTCTTGCCTATTCTCAAATTGATTGTCAATACATATGATTTATACTTCGTTTCTTGTTTACTATCAAACCATGATGCTAGCCTAAATAATTCTTCAATAATATAATTCATAAAATTGCAAAATTTACGTTCATTTTCTTGTTAATTTTTTTTGTATTATAATAACTTTCTTTCTTCTTTCAAAATAGACTCCTTCATATATCTACACTGCATCACAATTTATTACACCTAATTTGGACTCCATATTATATACAAAGTGTTACACTCTCATTTTTATTATATTGGCTTACTAATTTCACTTCCTATTGTGTTTAGCCTTTTTTTGTTGATGTCATCAATGAAAGCTACATGCACAATGTTCCAAGAGGTAACCTTAGTTTATCTTACTCTTTTATTTAATTGATTAGATGTAAAATTTTCAATAACATCATGATTTGATTAAAGCGTTAAATGAGTGAAGTAACGTAGTGCATTTTTGAATAACAAAGTTTTAAAAACGTCAAGATTCCTAGTTCACGTTTGAAAATTTAAGAAATTTATATGTGTAGGCGTATTCTTATTTTACTTCTTTGCACAAGAGCAACTTAGAAGTTTGCTGTGCATGATGTGTATTGTAAAAGGTGCATCTGAACAGATGTGGTTATTGTTTTTCATGAGTTTAATCATTGTGTTATACTATATACCAGGGTTTCTCAACGTTTGTCCACATGGACCCTAGGGGTCCGTATAATAATTCACGGGGTTCACAGGCGAAATATTATAAATTTGGGGTCCACAATGATATTTTGGTAGTCCATGAAGAAAACCATCTCATAACGGTTTTTATTATAAAAAGTCCGCAATAGACTTGACATCGTAAAAAGAGGTGCTTTACGACTAGCAGTAACTTCAATACAACCTGATATAAAGAAACTCGTTTAGCAGAATCAACAACAGGGATCTCATTAAATGTCTTTCTTTTTTTATTATAAAAATTTTTGCATTAGATTTGCTTTCATATCAATATGAATTTTTCTAAGTATATACTATTTTCTTTTTCACAACCTCAAAAATTTTATTAGTGAAAAATATTAAAATAAATATTTTTTTGTCCAATTTTTATGAAGGGGTCCACCAAGAAAAAAAGAAGTGAAAAGGTGTCCATCAGTAAAAAAAGGTTGAGAAACACGGCTCTATACTAAAAATGTTTTCAATCAAAGCAAAACTTATTCCTGGATTAAGGAAGATTTTACCAAACATTGAGTTAATTGAAGTGGAACTTTTTGTAAATAGACTTTTGATTTTATTTAATCATCATCATCATCAATGCTGTTTCGAAAAAAACATTTCTTTTTAGTCTCTACCCATCACAAATACGCATAGCATGTCTTTACAGGAGCTACACTTTGTGCTTGTCTGAATTTGCTACAACGTTTTTACTTCAATCAGTTTATCAATATATCAATGATTGAAACAAACAATTGAATAATGTAGTGAAAATCAGTGTAAAATAGTGTAACCCAAAACTGTCATTTAGCGTTGAATATATAAGTACAGCGAAGCCGCAAAAATTCGTCCTTCGATTATCCGTTAACCTCAACATCTGTGAGGTTTTTTTGAGAACAGATTTCCGTATGGCAGAAATTTTTGCTTCGATAAATCCGCGAGACTCGAAGATCCATCATTTTTTACAGGAATCGATAGCCATTTTTGCTTTAAAAGCTCAGAATTATATTTTTAAAGTAACATATTATTAAAATATTAATAAATATAATACAATATGTGAAATTTATATAAATACATATTAGATTTACAGGAATCGATAGCCATTTTTGCTTTAAAAGCTCAGAATTATATTTTTAAAGTAACATATTATTAAAATATTAATAAATATAATTGCCGGAAATTTATATAAATACATATTAGATTTACAGGAATCGATAGCCATTTTTGCTTTAAAAGCTCAGAATTATATTTTTAAAGTAATATATTATTAAAATATTAATAAATATAATACAATATGTGAAATTTATATAAATATTTGAAAAATAACAATTCTGTGTATGTTTTTATAGTTATCCAATGTAGTCATTCACTTTTGAATTTAGATAACTTACATATAGATAAAATATTCAAACTAGTATAAATATTGAATAAAAACTTTTAAAATAAACATTTTAAAGTAGTTTATAAGCAGGGTCTGATTTACTTTCATTGGGGCCCTAGGCCAAACTATTACTTCTTTCCTTAAATTTTTATCTTATATACTTTTATGTGTATATCGTCGGTGTTAAAGTATGTAAGTAAAGCACTCTCGTATTTCTTGAAAAGAACTCAAGAATGTACAAAGGCCAATTTCCGAGAAAAAGGTTAAGAAAGCAGATGTTATGGTTTGATGACAACAGCTAAATCAAATGGACTAGAGAAAATAGGATTGTGTGTTAGGAGAAAGCCTTTCAAAGAATTAACGATTGCCAAGAAGACAACAAAAATGTAATGTTTTAAAAACAAAATGTTAAATTAATTTTATTTAAAGTTGTTGTTTCAACGACGTTTAAAGAGTGTCCTGCAACGCCAGTGCATTTATAGCTTTTATTCTAACTTGCAGACCATTGTAAGTTACTAACATATTTGCCACATTGTCATAAGGCTGGCCTCTCATGTCATGCAAATCAACACCAAAATCTTTGATCAATTGTATCACATTTGAAGCTAAATTCTCAACACTGTGGTCATGGATGTTTATAAACGCAGAAAACTTTCAAATGGCTTACCGTCAAATTTGCCACAACAACTATGCGTATGAATTGATCAGGATGACTAACATCAAGCATAAAATCGACAATGATTGAATAATATTTAGTCTGTTTAACTTCATTTTTTATAATTAAATGAATTTCTTCAGCCATTAAATTTATGTAACAAACTTTTTGATTAAATGAGCAATATTCTTAACATTTCTTTCAAAATTAGAGTTTTTAAGTTTTTGTTGTAAGGGTTCTAAAAAACAACACCAAAAATATATCGTAAAAACTCATTATTTAAAAATATATTTCTTTACATTTAACGCCATCTAAATTTTTCTTTGTATACTTATGAAGCCTTTCTGTATCTTTCCGAGTGCATGTAATTAAATACATCCTTTAACATTAAAGAACTTTATGCTCTCTCTAGTGTTTTATTTACTTATATCCGTGAAAATAGTCTATATAGTAGTCGAAACTAATATAGTTAGTAAAGACATCGTTTACTAATCTAAAAGTAATACTAATTTTTTCTCTTCGCGATTTATGATTGAGGGCCTCTAACACGAGGGCCCATAGGCCAATGGCATATAGCTAAATCCAGCCATGTATACAAGTGCCAACATTAGCGCATAACATTTATTTGATAAGCTATCTGAGTTGGATTTTGATTGAAGATAAGTAAAACAGCAAAAGGTATAGTATAAATCACCCAACTACTACTGACATTTTGTTTCTTATCGGTAATTAAATTTATAGTAAAGCCATCTTTTCACTTTTTATATAGTCAAAAATTTCCTGATAATTTGACTAATATAATCAGAATACATGGAATCATAAATATTGATCTCATTTGAGTTCACACCTTTAACCAAAATCCAATGTTTTTTATTAATATGCAAAGATTGAAGCAAAGGTTAATTACACAAAAAAAGTTTTGTTTTAAAAAAACACCCCCCAACTTTTTTTTATTCAAAAAATTTTTTTTTTTTTTTTTTTTTTTGGATGAAGAGGACCAAATATAGGAATCCAAAGGTTTTTATTTTTTAACCCCCCAAAGTGGGGAAAATTTACATCCTCTATTTCAAAAAGTATTGAAAAATGGAAGATTTATCTATATTTTTACAAGTTTTAGATCATTGCTTCTCAAACGGTGCCCCATGGCGCACTGGTCAGCCCTTGAAGATAGCCAGGTGCGCCATGAAAAGTAGCTATCTGAACCCAAAGATTCCATCTAGATCAGCGATTCTTAACAAGGGGTGCACCCAAAAACAAGGTTCGTTGACAATATAACAGGGGGTGCGAGAAACGACCAAATAATGGACAACATATGTAGTATGTACTTCTTTATATTTTTTATTTTAAAATTTTATGACCGATTTTTCCATATCAATCTCAATGGTGCGCCCCAATGTTTCAGTTATTTCTAAGTCGCCCTAGGGTAAAAAATTTTGAGGAGCACTGTTCTAGATGGATGATAATGTGAAGAACATTTGTAAAAATTGTTGACATTTAAGTGTTTTACAGGTGATTGAACAGTTGCGAGGCTTTCTTAAAACACTTCTAGAAGGATTTGCTTCACCAATAGCAGATTTTAACAGGATTTTTCTTTCATAATAATCGGGCAAACAATAAATTTAACAAGGATTTCTTCAATTCTGTAAGTCCATTCAATTGAACACTGGCATATTCCAACCGCACAAATCTGTTATTAATTTTAGATTTATCTACAATTTTGGACACATCCTCGTATTTTCGCTAGTAGCTCTATCTTTTTTTATTTGCATTGTAACGTTATCGCAATTCCCTAAAAGATCGAAATATTATACTTTAATTTCCTTCGACTGGGTTCTCTGTAAAAATGTTTCAAAATACAGAATAATGTAGCATTACTGACCTTTCTTTTTTTACTAATATAGGATCTGAAACTCATTTCAAAATTGTTGTTGTTAGCGATAGCTTTGAAAATATGAAGACAATTATGGTAAGTCATAATAATCATTAATTCTACTTTGATGAAAATGCTCTACCGATATGTATTTTTCCCGTTCCTACTTCAAAAATGCATATTTGAAACTATAAGTGTAACTAGTTTTATCGTAAATTGTATCAAGATTGATCATACTAAATTTGAAAAATGGTTTCATTGGTATTAAAAGATAACAAATAAATGTCACCTAAAGCAATAAAAAGGGATTGCACCATCAAAAATAAAAGAAGCAAATTATATCGAATTGTGAAGAGTAAATCAATTCCTGTTGCTTACGATCTAAAAAATCAAAATAAAGTGAGACAAATATGGAAATTCTTGGAACAAGTCTACCGGTTGAATTTACATTTCACTGGTTGAGTATCTTAACAATGAAAAAAAACACTTGAAAATTTATCTAGAAAAAAAAATTTAACTGACAAAACGTTAAAGCTTTACAATTTAAACTAACTCTCCTTTTTTATTAACAATTAAAGAAATTGAGCAATTTTGTTTGATGTTTTTTGTTTTGGAAGTTATGAGTTAAGATATTTAAAGATTGACTACTCACAGTCCGTTAAAAAATTGAGTGAAATAAGTGTATGGCATATGAAGCAAATTGCGGATATCATTATTATCCAACTTCTCTTGATTGTCGAGTTTGTTGACTAAACCTTTGTGACCATAAGTTCTCGGAAATGATATAACTTTTTAGGCCTAACATCAGTTCTATAGAGAATAATGCACAAATAAATATTGAAATTCATTAACCTTATGGTATTCACTTATTTATCATCATCATCATCATCATCCATTTTGCCTTCGAGGTCTGGTTATTGTTCCCAAAGAGTCGGGGTCAACCAGTTTCCTGCAACAACTACGCCATTTCATTCTTTCTTTAGCATCACTTCGCACAAGCTTTCTTTTTTCCATATCGTGGTGAATCACTTCATTCCATGCTTTCTTTTTTCACTTATTTATAGGTAGTAGAATTGGTAGATGATGCAATTAAAAGACTATCTGCAGCGTTTTTATTGTTGTTGACTAGTTGAGATACAAAAACTTTTACTTTTACTCCAATATCATTTTTTAGGTCTACATATTCTTCCAAAAGAGATGTTGTCTTTGGGTAAGTCAAAAATAAAAGATGTCGTTTCAATGAAATTTTTAAAATAGGCAATTCAGATAATGGAAGCTTTTTTTCTCACATTATGAACTTATAGAAAAGAAAAATTTTAAAACCTGAAAATCCAGCTCAAAAAATTTTCAAAATTCTGAAAAGTGGATGATGGTTAGCTAGAGATTTAAGAATATTGGCATCTTTACTACGATGGAAATATTCTTTAAAATAGTTATGTTTTGATTCAAATCTACTGTAAAAGGTGTGTTTAGTTAGAATCTTAAGATGTTTTAGACACGAAATTTGTCCCGAATTAGAGACACTCTTTTTTTTTTAACATTTTAGATATATAGTGTTTTCAAGTAAGGTGTTTACATTATAGAGTTTTGAATTGAAACACAAATGAACACATTTTTTCAAAACATGTCTACTTTATAAGTGAACCTTTACTATATCCAATAGTAACAAGGCATAATGGCTTTATACAAACAACTTTGTATTATAGAAAAAAAATTGAGTTTTGGAAAAAAGCGATTTATTTCATAAAGCGAAAATTTTCTTTGTAAACATTATATAATTGTACCCTTTAAAAGGGGGGCCTGTATCTTTCAAAAAAAATTCCTGAAAAAATCCGAATTTTTGATAGCATTTTTGATACTGCAAATCAAAAACATAATAAATCTTTAGCAAGTTTATGAAACTTTCCTTGATGTTTGTTGATGAATTGAAATCAACCATCACCCAGAATGAATGTGGATGTTATTTCTCCAATTTCATTTTTTACAATCGAAAATCTTGGAGGACTTCTTTTCTTTGTTGCTAACAAAGAATCAGCAAACTAAAAACCCATATACATATTCATGTTTTTGAAAAAATATATACATACGTATACGTTTGCTTCTTCAAAAAGCGCTTCTTCATTTTTTTTAGATTTTTAGTCCTCGCCTTCAAATTTTTTTTTAATTCCTTGAACCGCTCTAAAAGTAACAGGTTTTCGTCAGCAGTTTTAAAGTTTTTTAATTTTATTGTTTGAAAGCTTTAAAATATTCCATTACAGAACTAATTTTGAAATAGAATTCTAATCTTCTTATTCCCTTGCAATTTTTCTTCAAGTTGATCTTTGTTAAATTTAGTAATCGATAAATCTCTTTCTCGATCTTAAATTAAATTATATTACTTAGATAAAAGTTTCAAAATTAAATTCCTACAAATTAGATTTCTTTAAGAAATTTGTATTTTGAAACATTATCTACTATGCAGTTATCTTCTACCAGAATTTTAAAACTCTCCTACTTTTGAACGTTTTTTCTGTGCCTTGAACATTTTCGTCACATCTCTTGAAGATCACTGAAGTACTTGAGATACTTTTTGATCGATGTACTAATTTTTATTGATTTATTTTTGGCATTTTTGAAGCTTATTAAATGTAGTTCAAAGCTGATCTTAAACAAAGAAATAAGATTAGATTGTAGTGTTTTAAGAAAAAACTAGTTAATAAAATAACTAAAAAAAGTATTAATAAAAAAATAAAACAACAAATGACGTATTTGATCTAAGATCACATTTTTAAATTAAAAAGGATAAGAAACGTTTAATAATAATTGATAAAAAGTGTTAAAAATATTTTTAAAAATGTTTTCAAAAAAATTAACTCATTAAAAAAATTTTCAAATAATTTTAAGACAAAAACATGTGTAGTGCTCCATTTTAATTTAGGCTTCCCACATTATAAAAAAGTATTACAAAAAGGAACTAAATAATTTTAAATTCGTTTTTGATAAATCTTGACTTTATGAAAAAAAATGGATTTTTAGAAGAAAAAAATTGATATTATTTACTTAAAAAATTTAAAAAAAAATCAACCTACAGAATGAAATTGAATAATAACCAGATTTCAAGGGGTAAAATTTTTTATTTCAAAAAATTGACTTTATTGACTCTGTTCGCGAATTTATGAATTTATGTGCGAGTAAAGCAATAGGGAGAAATGAATAATAGACAACATACGCAGAAGTAATAGTAGAATAAATTGAATATATACATATATAACGTATAATCAGAGAAATAATGAGTTTGTCTACTACTACTACTACTACATATGTTGTCCATTATTTGGTTCTTTCTCGCACCTCTTGTTATGTTATCTCTCACCCCTTGTTAAGAATCGCTGATCCAGATGAAATCTTTGGGTTCACATGGCTACCTTTCATGGCGCACCTGGCTATCTTCAAGGGCGCATCCGTGAGCTACGGAGCACTGTAACTCCTTAAAATTAGGCCTAAATTGTGCGAATCCTTTGAGGACCAGAATTTTTATGACTTATCTCTGGTTTTCTAATTCAATGAAATTTATATATTTAAAGCTGACGATTTTTATTTCTTGATACACGGGTGTCACACTGGTCCTCTTCAAAGGGTTAAAGCAGTTCGTAATTTGTTCTTTTAAGTGTTAATTTGTCAAATCTGAACGATGCTTTGATTGTAGAATACAAAGTTTGACTAAACCTTAAATTTCACTAAAAATACAAACAATTTATAGAGAGAACAGCATTTAACTCATTTCATCGCATTGTCACTTTTAACTGACGTAGGCGATTTCTTGATTCTAGAGTGCCTTAATTTCAAATTGCTTAATTTATGTCTCCTTTTTACGGATGAACTGGGTTAACTCAAGCAACAGTTGCATGCGCCATTTTAAGGGGTACATTTGCCCATTTCTCTTTTATACTTGTATTCAAAAGATCAAGTACTTGTAAATTTTATACCTCTGAATTTCCTTAAGGGGAAAGACTTGGTATATACAATTAACCCGTTAACCACTACAAGAATAATTAGACATTTTGTATTTAAGAGCTGTTAATTGTTAATGATGAAATAAATTTAAAAAACTACTTTTCCATACCTTATTTAGGCTCATAGGCAGATTTATGGCATTTTGAAAGAGGAATTGTGTTGTGGAGTGCACGCACTGGCGATAACAACAAAGACACCGGCACAATGGAAAGCTGCGCATTTATCTAACCCAAACTGCATTCCACAATCCCCACCTTGTCTTGGTGGAGGAAGGGGCAGTTTTTCAAAGGAATAATCTTTCTTCATCGTGAAATATCTCTATATCTAAAATGTAAATAAATCTAATTTGATTATCCTTTACGTACTGCATGCGAGTACACTTTATTAGGGCACGTGGTTCATCAAGACAAGCATTTAGTTTGTTCAGATTTATAACACAAAGATAAGGGATGGGGAAGCAGGGGCGAGTAGGTGCTCGTATAATTTGAGCCTGGCACATCATTTTAGATCTTAATTCTTTATTTTTATTTTCTCCTCCATTCCATTACCTCCTTTATCATAGCCTTTGAAGTCATTTTAGGGTTATTTTCTATATAACTTATAATAATCGGTTTAACGGGTATTGTCCCAGCAAGCTAGGGTCTAACCGGAGATTAGAATTATGGATGAAACAATTTATTTAGTTTTTTTCTCTGTTTTGCTCTTACCCAACTTCTTTTACCTAAACGGCCAAAATATGAGCACTGCCATAAATAATGCAAAATATAATGCGGTTTATGAGTGATACGGGTATTAGGAAATAAATTTCTGTATTCTATAAAAAAACAATTATTATTAATTCTTTCATAAATTTTATATGTTCTGGATCTAACTTTCGTGAACAAATGTAAAGGATATCATGAAAAAATTTAAGCTATGCCTTCCAATATTTATCACATTCAAAAACTTTATCACCTATTTTATCAAAGGAAAAATCTTGAAAGGGTCCATATCTGAGTTGCTGCTTGCTCCACAACTACTTTGTTCTTTTTAATGAAAACAATGTTAGGTTTATCTGATTTATCAATATATTGTTTTTGGCAAAATAATTTAATTAAATTTTATAAAAAAAGAACAAAGAAACCCTTCAAATATATCATGAAAAATGTCAGAAGGAAATCCATTCATAACATTGAAATTTTTAAGAAGCTTTAAGCACGATTCTGAGGTAAGAGAAGATAATGAAGGATCTTTTTTGATGTTATTTAGTTGTTTTTCATACATTTCTTTAGTGCGCATTGAAAAATTAGCCGGATTGTATACGTTATGCAAATTGTCACGATGAATAAAACAAAATCTACAGCACCGGAATGACTTGAAAGATCGAGAGAAACCTCCTAAGGAATGTGCGGCTAAATTGTCTCCTATTACCGATGTAACAACAAACTTAAAATCATATAGTTTATTATTTTTATATATCTCAATCCCATTTTCCACAAGAAACTTTAAATCATCTAATAATGGGGCTAAAACACGAATAAGAACCCTAATTTTTTGATTAAAACTTAATTTGCCATCAATACTAGTTGAATTATGTTAAGTTTAGAACGAAATTTAGGTGGAAGATTCCCCAATAACATATAAGAACAACTTATTTTTAAATTGAAGGACTTTGATAGGATTATTCAATGTAACGTCATCATAGTACAAAATAATTTCTGATAAAAAATTATTAGATTTGTAGTAACTCCCATCACAAAAATCTCGTTAAAAACATCATTAGAAACATGTCTCTTTATCGCATAGAAAAACACATCATCGCAAATCAAAAGATTTTGTAAAGTTTTGGTTATTGAAACATATTGATACTTAGCTCATTTTGGTGAAATAGATAGGTCAGATATAATATATTCAAGTGGTTCAATAAATCGAAATTTTTTTACATGTGTGTTCAATTTAAGTTGGGAATCCAATTCCTTCATAGAATTCAAAATTTCAGAATTTAAATAAAATGGGATTTCTTTGATTTGTGTTCATATCAAACGAATTTGAAAAAAACAAAACATTCTTTAATTTTATTATCAAAAAGATTTGAAAAACTATCGCTTATTTTTTTATAGTTTTATTAGCTACTTTATAATTCTCTCTCATTGAAATTTCTTTTGTAATCAAAAAAAGATTTTTCTTTTAAAGTAACCATATTACTTTCTTGACTAGTTGTTATTGAACATGAAATTACTTCATTTTTTGATTCATTTTTAGAATTTTTAGTCTTAACTTTCACATTTTCTCTATAAAATGATGAGTGTGTGTTTTCTTTTAAGATGTTTCATAAAGGAATCTGTACGAGAAAAAGATACATTACAACCACTCAAAAAACACTTTAATTTAAAATTGTTTTCTCTATTAGTTAAATTAAAATTTGATAGCAATCTAATTAAGTGTCGAGATGAAAAAGTATTAAATTCACAATTATAACACATATAATAACAAGGGTAAAAATGCTATTTAGAAAATACAATTCAATCAATGACTTTAGTTTGAATAAATAGAAAATTGACAATTTTAACAGGTATTCATATAAAAATTAATCTTACGCTAAATGAAAAACTTAATGACTATAAAATAAGAAAAATTGCAGGCCGATGAAGTTTATAGAATGAATATACGCATAAAATGAAAACGTAGAAATATCTAAAGATATTGCTCAGTGGGGGAAAGCAAAAATGATAGCACTAGCCATAATAGTTTTCTAATTAGAGATGTATAGGATGTGAATTTTTTTATATCTGCAGAAGCGGATATTAGATTTGACATCCTAGCGGATGCGAATGCAGTAGCCAAAATAAATTTTTATGCGAAAGTGGATATAAAATATTTAAAAAAAATTATGTTTTATATTTTACAGTATCTTTTAATCCCTTTTTTACATTTTTTACTAGAATTTAAAGACATAACACATCTTGTAAGTTTTAAACAAAAAATACGAAAAGTTTCAATAGATATTTATAAAAATTGATTTTAAATTGCGGATGCGGGTGTTAACATGAAAAAATCCGCGGATGAGGATGTAAAGCGCATGTAAAAATTTTGGCGGATGATCTATTTCTAATGCACTGTGTTTTTGTTTCCCTCTCGAACAAGATATGATGAAAATGACAGTAGACTTGCTTTGATATGAATTGACTGTTATCATTGAAAATTGATGCGCAATCAATGTGTGACAGACGACATATGATGTTAAAATATAGTGATTAGAGATTTCAGAAAATTGAAACAATACAAGCAAAAAGAATGTGTATGATAAAGGCATAGAGATTGCACAGGAAATTGAACACAAGTGTGCGTAAATTTAGTGCACTACTACATCATTTAATAGTGATTAAAAAATCTACTTTCATTCTACATTACATAAATTTTACGTAAATACTTTATTTGATTTGATACAATTTCTTTCCTTCTGTTTTTAAGTTTTTCTTACCTGTATGTTTCCACCTATAAAAAAGCGTTCTCGTGTAGAGCTAAATTTGAAAAATAAATTAAGTCTGATTAAAGATATCTCTTCAAAACCCAAACCTACATTGAAATACCTCAGCAAAAAGTATGGTATTGGAGTGAGTACCGTATCAGACATCTTGAAAAAACAAAATTCCTATTCATCTCATTTCAAAAATTATGTTCCCGAGAAAAAAAAGATGTTCAGTTAAATCTAAATATGAAGAAATCAATGATCTTACATCGAAGTGGTTTCAGAAAGCAAGGGCGAAAAAGATCAGTATTTCTGGTCCTATAATTTGTGATAAAGCTTTAAATTACGCAAAAGAATTAGGGTTCACCGAATTCAAAGCATCCACAGGTTAGTTAGACTCTTTTAAAGCCAGACACTCTATAAAAGCGTTTTGAGTTGTTGAAGAAAGAAATGATGTGAATTTGAATGATGTTATTAATTTTAAAGAAAGAATTGATTCAATATGTAAAGACTATGAGCCTTGTAATGTTTTTAATTGTGATGAAACGGCGCTTTATTTTCGTGCTTTGTCTACAAAAACACTTGCCGTAAGAGGAGATAAATGTAAGGGTGGAAGAACTTCTAAAGACTGTCTAACTATAATGCTTGTTTGTAATCAAACAGGTGAAAAACTTTCTCCATTGGTAATAGGAAAAGCAAAAAAACCGCGATGTTTTAACTCACTTAAAGTCAATGATCTTCTAGTGAGATTGGAACATAATAGAAATGAGTGGATGACATCAAAAATTTTTGTTCAATGGGTTCAAACACTTGATCAGGATATGAAGAGACAACAAAGAAACATTTTGCTGTTTCTTGATAACGCTCAATCACATGCTTTGGTAGAACTTGATAATGTAAAGTTAAAGTTATTACCTGCAAATACCGCCTCATGTTTGCAGCCGTTAGATCACTGAATTATTCGCTCTTTTAAAGTAAATTACCGAAAGCAACTGAATTTGCACATTATTGCAAAAATGGAAAGTTTTCAGAATGCAAATGTTCTTGAAAACACAGTCATTGTTTTAGATGGCATCTTTTGGATCAAGGAAGCATGGAATAGAAACTTCAACCATTACTTCGTGCTTCTATCTAGTTTTGTCAAAATTGATCAAACTAGTGAAACTAGTTGTGATCAAAATTTGGAAATGGAAGAAGAAGAGAAGGATCTCTCAACATTAGTATCACTGATACTGATTTAGATTTGCAAAAATATTGACAAAAATATTCACATTGAAAATGATTCCTCTGATTGGAAAGAAGTTATCTTGCAAGAGCATTTAGAAAACGAAAATTCATCGACTTCAAGCTTAAGTAGCCAGGACCCTACCACGGAAAGTTCTATCACTATAGAAGATGTGGTTTCAATGATGCATGCTGTGAAAATATTTGCTTTGAATACATCAAAAACAACGATCTACGAAGCTGCTTCTAAAATTTTACAAGAAGCCGAATTAGAGTTAATTAAGAAGAAACTCAGCTTCAAACAAACAACTTTGAAACAATATTTTTTTTAAATAATTCACACTTCAAAAAAAATTATGACACACTATTTACTATTTCTATAGGTCAATGTGTGAGTATTATCGGGTGTTTATAACCAGAAGGTAGTTTGCACCGGCTTTGAGCAGAATAGTGGGAAGTGGAGATCTAATTAGGACTTTCGAACGTTGATTTGAGTAAATTCACAACTGTACTCACTCTCTCAACCTAGACTTCTATAAACCGAAAAAAATTGCTTGTTTACTTCAACTTCGGTTTAGACAAGTTTAACTGTATACACTAATGTATCCGCTCAAAGAACGCATGGAAGGATAAAATATGAAGAGAAGACAGCTATTGATGGTGACAAATGATGCAGATAAATGCTGTAGTATAACAAAGTTTTTACTCGATCATCAATCATGTTAAATATGTTTCCTAGCACATGTACGCATACAAATAATTCATATTAGTCGGAGTGTAAGATTTGGATATGTATCATATCTATATACAGAATAACATACTAGCACAGTGTAAATGATACTACTGAAGCTAGTAAAATATCATTTTACTACTTCAAATAATTTATTTACTAAATAAAGTGATAAATTAAACTATGTTACATTTTCAGTGATTGGTTGATTGCAATACTCTTTATATATTCAATGGATTACCTTACGTAAGCAACTGATTAATCTTCATATATATTAATCGGTACAACCATAATCACGAATACATAGTACATATATTATGACCTACATTTCATGTATTTCCAACCACAAAATCACTTGCCATTCGCTTTCCTCTTAGAGGGGTGGTCGAAAAGCATCTACTATGTCATCATTACATTTAAACAGGAAATTTGTTACAAATTGTGCCATCCTAAACTCTTAAAAGTGTGTTCTTAATTAAATTATTAATTATGATTCTTTTGCCACAAGCACTCATCACAAAATGAAAAACGAGGCTATGAAAACAATCTATGATATTTTTCGAAAACATCTCTCCTCATTATTTTTTTTGTCACTTTCTTTTCGATACACTAAAATATAAATGCCTTTATTTAGGTCAATTCAATTCCTTCTCTTATGCTTTCCCTTTTTTTATGCTCTCTACACACTCTGCCACACCATAGAATAAAGAACTCTCGCAAGATTACCTCGATCAAGTATCGCCATTTAAGATCTTTTGCGCCATTTTAAATACTTACATATTTCTGTTTGACTTACATCTTCAAAGTATTTGTCCTATTATACGATGCTCTCTTCCTTATTATCCCGGGATCCAGAAATTTGCCCACTTGATAATGGTAAAAAAAGGAACATAACCGGTAATAACATTTTCTGTAATGACCTAACTAATATATAATTAACTAAGCCCTATCACTATCTAATATCTATTTATCTACTCAATTAACCATCTAAAATCCAAATAATTAATTGATTAACTAACAACTATAACAGACTATAAGAGTGAATATTTAAAAAACTAACTATTTGTCAAAGAAACATGTTAAATTTATATATTAGATAATATTACCTTATGATGCCTCAAAATTTGAAGACGTGCAACAGACAACCCATCATTAATCATTATAATACACTTAGTATATCTTGATTCTCGTGCGTATTAATTTGATACTTATTTGTAATGGAGAGTGCTTCCTATTCGATTTGATATAATAAAAATGGGGAGACAAGGCGGTCAAAGTCATTGTGTTTACGATTATTCATTCAGCTACATATTTATACGATATACTGAGATTTTGTTGTGGTTTTAATTTGATAAGTTTCTATATTAGCGTCGTGTTTGATTTTAAATAATAAATATTCTTTGCCTCACGCTACATCGTTTTCTCGCGCATATGTTTGAAAAAGCAGACTGTCGGCGAAAATGTATTTTTTTAAAAATTTGAACTAAATAAATTATTTATTTTAGTGTGCACCTCTTAAATAATAAAACTTGGAAGAGAAGAAGATAAAAATTAATGTGTTTTTGAAAAGGGATAGAAAGGCTATTTTTAATGATAGTTATAGTGTTGCTATAGCGAAGTATTAGAGTTTTAAAAAATGAATTTTATCTTTTCTAATCTAACCCTGTTAAGAATAACATATTTTTTACGTTTAGGGTAGGGTTAGTTAATGTTTATTTTTAAAATATATTTACAAAAACTGATACCATTTTGTTGGCCCCGGCAATATAGTAAAAACAAAGAAGAGCTTTATTCGAATCTACTAAATTTTTAATTTTTGCAGGTAGTCCGGGGCCAACAAAATTAAAGAGTTTCAGTTATTGAAAATACATTTTAAAAATTACATTATCTAACCCTAAGCCTAAAAAATCTTTCATTCTTTTTGCAAATACATTTTAAAAATGACATTATCTAACCCTAAGCTTAAAAATCTCTTATTCTTAACAGGGTTAGATTAGACCTACACTGACCCTAACCATTAATAATAATTATTGAAATTTACAAGAAAAACAGTTACTTAGAGAAATCAAAAGTTAGTTATTAAAATTCTGTATATATTAAAGGAGAAATTAATTAATTCTAACTCAGATGCCAATGACGCAGTAGAATTTAAAATAAAGGTTATATTGGATAAGTTTAAAGTTCTAAACTGTGTTCTGAGTACCACGGACATGTTTCTCAAAATAAAGGGAGTGTTAAACTCTTCTTGTATGATATCAGTTCTGGTAAATGGTGAACAAAATTGGACTTTAATGGAAGTTAAAAGTAGCACACAAATGAAATAAGGAAGTTGAGAAAGATGGGTAATCTAAACTCTAAAAAATAAAGTGAGCCGATTAAATTGAGTTACGTATAACTTGAATTAGCAATATTCTTAAAAATCAGACTCAGGTATTTTCGACATTTTTCTAGTCTCTAGAACAGAGATCTCAAAGTCCCGGCCCGCGGGCGAACTGCGGCCCTCGGAATAATATTTTGTGGCCCCCAACTTGATTTCAAAGTTTAGTGACAGTGCGGCACGCGACATCAGAAGATGGAGACCGCTTTATCATCGGTGACTTCTATAAAGCTGCCGACCAAAACCCCAGCATATTCACGCACTTTAATTCACTAATTAGTTTACAGACCAAAATATTAGTCCATGTAGATCTGTTTATGCGTGTACATGTGCACATACGAAAATTATTAAAAAGCAAAACAACAAAATCTCAATATATTTAATTCACATATTTCGCATGCATGTATGTAATAGTGTATTTATTTCAACCAATAAAAAAATTTTTGCATCAAAAAACTTTTTTCATTCTCAATACAACCTGTCTCATATGTACAGACAAACTTGCAGCGGTCAAAGAATATAATATCAAATGTCATTACTCTACTCGACACTCTGAGGTGTACGAAAAATACAAAGGAAATGAGAGAGAGGACAGAGTCACCAGTCTTAAAACATGTCTACTCAGGCAACAATATTTTTTTAAGAAAGCATGCAAAGACAGTGTGCAGGAGTTGAAGTTAGCTATGTAGTGAGTGAGATGATTGCAAAGGCGAAAAAGCCATTTACAGATGGTGAATTTATCAAAAAGTGCATGTTACAAGCTGAAAGTATAGTCTGTCCAGAAAAAAAGAGTCAGCTTAGCAATATCAGTCTTTCAGCCAACACAGTGGCAGAGCGAATTTGTGACAGGTCATGTGACATATGCAGCCACCTGCCTGGGATGGCCAAACTTTTCAGTCGCTCTTGATGAGAGCACAGATATCACTGACACTGCACAGTTTGCAATGTGGATCCGTGATGTTGATCACAGTTTTGAAGTTACTCAAGAGTTGCTTACATTTATGCCAATGCATGGGCAGACTACTGCACAGGAGATATTCTGCCAGCTGTTCAATGCTATTGTGGACTCCGGATTATCATGGAAAAGGTTTGCTGAAATAACAACCGACGGAGCACCATCAATGACAGGGAAGAAAAATGGACTCGTGGCACTTGTTCAAAGAAAATTAGAAGAAGAGGGTGTAGAGTAGGCCATTGCTCTGCATTGCATTAATCATCGGTAGGCCTTTTGCAGCAAGTGTTTGAAGTTTGACAATGTAATGTCTATTGTTGTGAAATGTATCAACCATATCAGATCTAGAGGTGCACTTATTTGGAAGAAATAGGATCAGAATATAAGGATGTACTCTACTTTACTGAGGTACGTTGGCTCAGTCGAGGAACCACTCTGAAAAGAAGTTACAAGGCCAAGGACAACTTATCAATGCTGCCTATGACAATGTAAGGGCATTTTCTACAAAACTTGTGTTATAACTTTAATCAAGAAAAATGGACTCGTGGCACTTGTTCAAAGAAAATTAGAAGAAGAGGGTGTAGAGTAGGCCATTGCTCTGCATTGCATTAATCATCGGTAGGCCTTTTGCAGCAAGTGTTTGAAGTTTGACAATGTAATGTCTATTGTTGTGAAATGTATCAACCATATCAGATCTAGAGGTGCACTTATTTGGAAGAAATAGGATCAGAATATAAGGATGTACTCTACTTTACTGAGGTACGTTGGCTCAGTCGAGGAACCACTCTGAAAAGAAGTTACAAGGCCAAGGACAACTTATCAATGCTGCCTATGACAATGTAAGGGCATTTTCTACAAAACTTGTGTTATAACTTTAATCAAGAAAAATGGACTCGTGGCACTTGTTCAAAGAAAATTAGAAGAAGAGGGTGTAGAGTAGGCCATTGCTCTGCATTGCATTAATCATCGGTAGGCCTTTTGCAGCAAGTGTTTGAAGTTTGACAATGTAATGTCTATTGTTGTGAAATGTATCAACCATATCAGATCTAGAGGTGCACTTATTTGGAAGAAATAGGATCAGAATATAAGGATGTACTCTACTTTACTGAGGTACGTTGGCTCAGTCGAGGAACCACTCTGAAAAGAAGTTACAAGGCCAAGGACAACTTATCAATGCTGCCTATGACAATGTAAGGGCATTTTCTACAAAACTTGTGTTATAACTTTAATCAAGAAAAATGGACTCGTGGCACTTGTTCACAGAAAATGAGAAGAAGAGGGTGTAGAGTAGGCCATTGCTCTGCATTGCATTAATCATCGGCAGGCCTTTTGCAGCAAGTGTTTGAAGTTTGACAATGTAATGTCTATTATTGTGAAATGTATCAACCATATCAGATCTAGAGGTTTAAAGCACCGGCAGTTTTGCGCTTATTTGGAAGAAATAAGATCAGAATATAAGGATGTACTCTACTTTACTGAGGTACGTTGGCTCAGTTGAAGAACCACTCTGAAGAGATTTTGAGTTGAGAGCCGAAGTGAAAGCCTTCATGGAGAATGATGGCAAAGCTGTTTCTGTGCTAAATGATCCAAACTGGCTCATGGACTTAGCTTTTCTTGTTGACATTACTCAAGAACTGAATGCATTAAACAAGAAGTTACAAGGCCAAGGACAACTTATCAGTGCTGCCTATGACAATGTAAGGGCACTTTCTACAAAACTTATGTTATGGCAAACCCAGCTCTCTGAGAAAAACATTTGTCATTTCCAAGCATGCAAAGCACTCATGGATACAGGCATGGGATTCAGTGGTGAGAAGTATGTTGATGCCATTGTGAGTCTTCAGGAAAAATTTGATTACAGGTTTGGCGACTTTAAAACACACAAAGTCACTTTTCACATTTTTTCTGATTCTTTTTCCTTTTATGTGCAAGACGCTCCCTGAGCTTCAAATAGAGCTTATAGACCTGCAGTGCAATTCTGAGCTCAAGGCCAAGTTCAGGGAAGTGAATGGGAAAACAGACATCCTTGGACGATTTTTGAGAGAATTGCCTTCTACCTTCCCTGAGCTTTCAAAGATGCTTAAGCGGATCATGTGCCTTTTTGGCAGCACATATCTGTCTGAAAAACTCTTCTCCACTTTACTTCACCAAGTCAAAGTACAGGTCTAAACTGACTGATGAGAATCTCCAAGCTCTTCTCAAGCTAGATATGGCACATGTGCAAGAGTATGCGCAACCAGGTCTCAGGCAACAAAGACTAGTTACTAGAAGACAACAGGAATCAGTTTAAAGATATGTTTTTATGTTAAATGTTATTAATAAAGATTTAGAATATTCTACACGTGTAATTTTTTTCTAATAAACGAACCTTGTTTTGTTGAATATGATGCCGCCCGGCCTCCCCTTGACTTTTTCTTTAGTGGCCCCCAGGTAATTTGAGTTTGAGACCACTGCTCTAGAGGAAACAATAGTGAGATGATAAGAAAGCCCACGATTGACCTGGTTTTAAGATGTAAAAAGAGGAATGAGAAAAAGAAATCTTGAAGATGTTATATTGGAGAGCTAGAATTAGTAGCTTCCACGTTTCTTTCATTGTCAACCAAAGCAGAGAGTAAAACTTTAAATAAAATGTGAGAAATAATGATAGAATATTTCGACATAACCTATCGAATCTATTTGATAACTGCATTCCAATGTAAAATACCATTGTCAAGACAGTTATTTCAAAGCTAATACTCTTATTTATCTTTGAAGTGTCAATTTTCAGTTTTTGGCTTTGTTATCAAAAATTCTGCATTGATTTTCTTCTAAAAACCGTAATATATAAAGTCTTTACTTATAGGAATAGTATTATATTCTAACAACTAGACCTTAAATATTAATAATATTTTTAATATATTTGGCATATGCAAAATCTATCTATTTTTTGGAAACAACTAGCTTTTCTGTTCAAAATCCTGTTTAAACTTTTTTTTCTTTCTATTTTTCCAAGATTAAATATACATGGTTTATTTAAAGAGCTAATGTTGATTACAATAGTCCTGTGCCGTCCGGTTATGCCCGCGTAGGTGCGCAGATGGCCGTCTATACCGAAGTTTAAAACTTTGTCGAACATGAGAGATGGAAGTTTAGCTGAACACATAAATCAATGAAAGATGGGTACTTTTCAAATCTTTCTATGTGAATAACTATTATCATAATTAATTAGAAGTAGCAAAATAAATTCTACCGTAATTAGCTTCTAGTCTCAAAAAAATAAAGATTGGTAATGTAAAAAAATAAGTGAATATGTAGGCATATCAATTAGAAAAAGTTAAGATAGGATGTTTTGAGTAAATTTTATGACGTAATTTTAAAAAAGCATTTAAGTAATCACCAGGCACTGGTTCTAAAAAAAATTTATGCTTTGAAAGCTCTGCGCGTTTACCATCTTAATTTATTCACGGGTCATGAGTAAAATTTTGGACGTGTAGGTAAAAAAATTTCAGTCATGCAGAACTCTAGTATACTCTAATGCTATAAATCTTCATTTTCTTTTTAGTTTGAAATTTTGTCATGGCAACAAAGCTCTTACAAGTTCCTTTTTTCTTAGTAAGAAGCAAATTTATTATTTAAAATTTTTTGAATCTTCTTTATCCTGACATTCCTTTTCATTTTTATGATATAATTCGTGTCATTTTATTCAGCCAAAGTTTATCACACAACAAATCTTTTTACACACGTTCTCGTCAAACAAAAAAAATCCGTTTTATTTATTTTACAACTGTATATACACGTGAACCTCTATTTCACCTACGTTACGAGACCAAAGAGTTTACTTTGACTTGTTCAAAGTCCCATCCTGGTCAGTCAACAAGACCGGTCTTAGTCGGTTGTTAAGATAGATTGAAAAAAACTAAAAATTTCTTTACTAATTTTACATTACATCCAAAAAAGGGAGTATACTTTAGATTTAGAGGAACTATAATACAAAAAGTAAACTTTGAAATGAATACCGGCTTCATTGAGTACTTTATAATATAAATCAATTTTATTTGCACATTATTCATGTATTTCTACGCAAAATTTTTCATAAATCGAGTTAAAATCTCAACTCACATGGAACGCTACTTACTGGAATAGACAAAAGGGATAAAGGCAGTCTTGCAACACCTAGAAATTTTTATCATGATTTTTCAACTATTGTAAGGCAGTGGAAAACAGTTGTTGAACTAGTCTTGTGCCTTTTTGTGCTTTAATTTTTTTATAATTGAGATTTCCTATTATCTTATCATTAATTGTGTTGAAAATCGCCCAAAAAGTGAATAATACTCGTATATTGTTATTGGGTATGCAAAATAAGAAGGCAAACTGTATCCACCTTTATTGCAGCATTACACAGTATGGTATTTATATTATGTACAGTGGTACTTCGGTTTTCGACCACAATTCGTTCCTACAAAGTGTTCGAAAAGTGATTTGGTCGAATACCGAAACACTTATTCCCATAAGAATTAATGTAAAAGCAAATAATAATCCGTTCTCAAACACCAAATCAACTGTACTGTTCATGTATGTAGGACTTTGTACAAACACATCATGGTCAAAAACCAAAGTGCCTCTGTATTATTGCTATTATTTTCATAATCTTTACTTCTAGGGTTACTCTCTTAGTTTTTAGCTTTCCTTTGTCATCGTCACTTATATTTTCTTTAGAAGACATAATTAGAACTGTATCTAAATAATATGTCATAAAAATTTGATAAAAATTTCATTTTATAAGCTCTTACCTACTAAGAGAAAAAGAAAGAAAACACAAGTGACAAGTGTAAATTATAAAAAATGAGAGTATGATTTGTTATGTGCAAAAATGATTATGTATGTTGTGTGCGCTGTTAGTATATATAATGTGTAATTATCAATTCCATGTGTACGTTTTATATAAATATTGGAAGCCAGTTGTTCATGTGTGTCTATTTATTAAATTGAGTGGAGAAGAAAAAGGATTGTAATGCTCTTCTATCTAACATTAAAACTTATTAATTATTATTTCTATGTGTTAGTATTCTTTGAAAATTTGCGTTCATCACGTGTTTGGCTGAATACCAAATTCTGTTCGAAAACTGAAACAATTTTGGCTCGGTTTGGTCGAAACCCGAATTGTACGATTACCGAGAGGTTCCAAAAACGAGGTTCCACAAATAAATTTTGATGCGCTTCATATTCCTCTTTTTACGCCATTGGCTGCAATAAAAAATTTTTACAATTAAAAAAAATTTCAAGTTCAATCGAGAACAAAAGCTTGTTTGATGCTCTTCAAAATCTCCCTTCATTTATCCCTTTTGGAAAAAGCCATCTTTTTACTTGGTTAGTCTGTTTGCGCATTAGTTAATTAGTTAGTTATAGATATAGTAATTTATTTATTTGATTAGTTAATTATTTAAGTAATTTATTTACGCTCATATATTTTTGCATAATTTTAAGTATACTTATTTTTGAATATAAAAAATGCCCTTGTCGATTTGACATGAAAATTTTCTAAAGAAGAAATTTTTCAAGGTGGGATTTATGTTGATAATCCTGGTTGTCTGACTCAACCCCATTATCATTCCTAGAGCGCTTAGTTTAAATTTTAATCTCTTATTATACTCACTTATTATTTTTATCGAAATGATTATAATAATGTTGCCATTGGTGGAATATATATATATGAGCTTTATTTATCTTAGGACTTTAAGTGTACAGGACTAATAGGTATAAGTTTCAACGCGACCGGAGTAACTTTTATTCAGACTTGACTGAACCGGAGAATTTTAAAATAAGACCGAACTGAACCACTTTAACCGGATCGTGAATAGGTGTGGATGTACCAAAAATAAGGGGTTAGTAAAATCAAGATTAGATAAAAGAAAATTGGTTGCTTACATTACGCCAGGCCAACCTTAAATATTTTTGCTCTAACACCCTATTATTTTTCGCCCCTATTTATTTTGGGGGTTGAGCCCCCCCCCCCCCCCCCCATTTTTGAACTTAGCGCCCCCCCCCCCTTTTTTTTAACCTGAGCCCCCTCCACCCCACCCCCACTCAATTTTCCAAGCTTAAATAAGTTTTAAATGAATTACATCCGATAAAGTGCGGTTGTGAAGAAGTCTTTTATTTGTACATTGGTAGTTTCAATAAATATATTATACAATTGTCTAGAGTATTTTTTGAGTATCAAGCTGCTCTAACAATAGGAATCAGTACTGTATCCTGTGAGAGAAGTTTTTTGACCCTTAAAAGAGTTTTCGAGTTTTTGAACTATTTCAACGAAAAGTCAAGAAGGCTGAATGTTTGACATGTAAATTGCTTTATTACTCTAAAAAAATAAGGGTCCCAATATCAATTTATCATGTAAACAAATATTTTGTAGAAATCTGTGCTGTTTATTAGTGCTTATTTTTGTGTATACACTGGAAAATATGTGTGAGTGTCTTAAAACGTGTAAAATTCTTATCCCTAACATTTTGCATTCTTATGATTTGGCTGGAAATATACTGCATTTTTTTTGAATTAATTGCACTTTTTCATACTTGTATAACAGTGACCGTGAAATTCATCGCGCAAAATTTATCGAATCGTAAATTCATAGTGGAAAATTCATTGAATGGTAAATTCATAGTGGAAAATTCATCGAATGGTAAATTCATCGAAGAGTGAATTCATCGACACTTATTTTTGTATTTGTAATTATTAATACTATTTTGATAAATTAATAAATCATTATTTATTTTTGAAAATGTATACAAAAGTAAATATTTGTATCAACTAAATTTTCTTATTAAATATTGAAAATGTTAAAAAGATAAATTATGAGCTATTACTCTTTAATATTAAACTTTTACTAAAATTTTCAAAGTTTCTTACAACTCGTTGAATTCTCAATGCGGAGTCTCTGTACTTTTTCCTTTGAACAAATGATCCAGCACTAGATAAAAGCTGCTCGATTTCTACTTCAATCGTGGCTTGTTCTTTTTTCAGCATATTTATATAAATTTCCAAACATTTGAATGAGTTCTTCAACTAAAGAGTTAAAAGCATGATGCCAACCCTCACACGCATTATTTGCTTTGAAAGAAGCACAGTTTCAAAGCAAAATCTGAATTTTGTTCATATTTCTGCTGTAAACCATGACTTTGAATACAACGAAAAATGCACTTTAAAAAATAAAAAAAACTTTTTAAAGTAGTTTATAAAATAAGGGTAGTTTTGGAGGCTCTTCCGGTCCATGGAGTGGTATGTAGTAAGTATTGTGTCAAAATTAAGTGTAGATAATTTAATCTGTCGATGAAATGAATGATGGAATATGGAATTTACCCCTCGATGAATGTACTGGCCGATGAATTTACCCTTCGTAAAATTTTTCGCAATAAATTTACCATCGATGAATTTACAGTTCGGAAATATCCGAGTTCGATTCTAAATATTTGAAAAAAAAATATATCAAGGAAAAATATTCAAGTTTGATTCTGACTCCAAATACATAAAAATTTAAAATATCTAAACTATGCGACCAACTTACTAACTAATCAACAAACTAAATAAATAACTGTATAATTAACTAATTAATTGCGATTCGATATGCTCACAAAACATTTTTTTAATTATTTTTTAATTCTGACTACACAATTCTCTTTATAACAATAAGAAATTAAATATTTCAAATCTGTCTATATTTTAAGTTTTAGCAAATTTTAATCGTTGGTATTACATGTGAGAAATTAAGAATGTTCAGTTGTTGTACCAAAAAATAATTGCGAAGATTGTGAATCGAAGTAAGAACGATGGGATATCAAATGCTACCACTACTAAACGCTTTGCTGAAACAAAATTGAGATTTTACTCAGGTTCAAAGATTGAGCACGAAGAAGTCAAAAATTTTCAACAATTCATATAATTATTGGAAGAAATTATGGGCATCTAGAACCTAGCTTTACGTCCTTTTAGCTACAAGGACGAAAAATTCGTAATCAGAAAACCCGTTTTTGCAATACTCGATCTCAAATTTTTCTTTCGAAAAGCAAATAATATGTATAATAATTGCTTACCTAAGATTAATTGAGACATAATATTTAGATTATGATTAAAGGATTTTTATAGGAAAAATAGCAAAACTGGGCCTTAGAAAATGAGGAAATTTGGTTTTTCAATTGGCTATATAGCTCTCGGAAACTGAGCAATTTGAAACAACTAACAAATTAACTAATCAGTTTAACCAAAATTTATATACATATATGCATATAAAATTATAAATATATATTAGTGTGTATTTATTTTTCCTTATTTTGTTTTATATATGAATGTGTCCCAATTTTTAGGTACTTTTCTTTAGTAATTTTAAAGTGGCACCTCAGCAAGATGTTCGGAGTGATTTCACAAGAAATTTCTATGAAAATCATGTTCCCTCTCCAAGCTATTATAATCAGTGGCATTCATTCAATTATTTAAATGATAATAATAATTCGTTTGAGTACTTTGATTGGCCTCCACATATGATTGGCAGTAGACCGAGCAATGACAATCTTGATCATTTTAAACCTTTACAAACTGAACAAAGAGAAGTGCAAGCACCAAGTTATGCAGAATTCAATAACGAATATCCAATTTTCAATGAAATCAAAGAATCAATTAGAAATGAAAATCAACTCATGCCAGATTTCTACCAATCGGAATTAGGAAATAATCCATTTCTTTTGCAACAGTATAACGTTCCCCCACAGATATATCCTCAAAATCATCCTACAAGAATCAACGAAATGTTCTTGTATCCTACCAAAAAACCAAAGAAAAAGTACAAGACAAAGAATGCAAATTCTTGTCAGTCTTTAAGCGCGAAACTTAAAGGTATTCCCAAAACTTAATTTATTTAATTAATGCGTTTACACTTTTGGAAAACATCCTCTATTTTATCTCTTGTCCTAGCTTTTTTTCGAAAATAACGACACCTTGTTTTTATTTCCATTACAATGCCTTATTATTATTATCCTTATCATAAGATCAGTGTTTACCAGCCTTCTTCCAATGGTGATCCTATTTCAACTTTGTCCTATTTTTTGGGACCCTAATAGAAACGGGGACCAAAATTTTGATCTTATCATTTCGTAATAGAGGAAACTTTTTTGATTTAAGATTCAGTAGTAGCTACCGTAAATTTTGTTTTAAATAAAACTGTGCATTTGTGTAGATCTTATTCGAAATATACATTTGCTTTTTCAATCAAAGTTTACAGTTTGGTGTTAACTTCTAAACAATCTAATTATTTTAATGATATAATTATTTCATCATGATATTAAATGTAAACTCCTAAATAATCTTTTAATTATTTTTATCTCTTCGCCAGTCCAAGAAATCCCTTCCCCATTTGGGGTTGCGTTGCCCAAGATAAGTGCATCTGCTTGATTGAACAGGTTCAATATTGAAGTTTCTAAAGCTACTCGAATTGTTACTGAACATGGCCAAAAACAAAGCTGTGATTCTTATAATGATTTCTTTTGCTTATGTATTGGTTTTTCTTTAGTATAAAAACATATTATTTTATATGTATGCATAATACTTATTTTTGAATTAATCTTCCTTCCTGGTCTGTATATAAAATCTAAAATCCAACACCGGTAACTCTTCCTGGCATAATTGTACGTCATTGTCTCTTAAAACAAAAATAGACTGCTTTAGGTTATATAAAAACTCCTTGAAAAGGATAAGTAGACAAGTATAGTTTTCAAAAACCTGGTCCTTAAAAAGTTAATTAGCAAAGATGTCAACAATTAGATCGATACTACTTCATTAGTTACAATAACTTCTCTTAGAATTCATACAGTCAATTCAAATCAATACATTTAGTTTATTAATTCATCAGTTATTCTGTCAGTTAGTTAACCATTTAGTTCGTTATTTAATTAGTCCTTTGCTAAGCTAAGAATTTCGACATTCTATCCATTGACATTTTGATCTAGTACTGAATCACTTTAACTGCTGTTTTAGTAATCGAGCTAAGTAAATTTTGCTACACTCTATATTTTATAAAAAAAAACTTTTGGAAATTTCAAATGAACATTTAAAATAAAATATTTTGGACACATATCTAACGCAGTTCACTGAAAAAATTTACTCTTAAATATTTTCTGCATTATAGGAATTTTTTTATTCAAATTTTTTTAATTTTTTTCAGTTAAAATTTTGTTTTTTAAATGAATCTTTTTTTTAATATTCGAATGGTATATTCTATCCTATTAAGAGAAAAACAAACCAGATAATAAATATAATTTATAATTCATTTTGTCTTTTTTTTAACTGACGCATTTAATAATTTATTTTTACTTAAATTGAAAAAAGATGAACTTACATTGAAAAAAGATTAAAAATTGAAAAAGGATGAGCTTAAGGTAAAAATGCTCTAATCTATCTAATTTATATATGCAGCATTTTTACCGATCAATAGAAACTTAAAAACTTATCCTTACTACTTTTATTTAACAAAATTTTGTGTTGTGAAAGATTAGCAGAGTTTCCTATATTTTTAAGAATATATTGGTAAGTTAAAAAAAAATTTAACCTTTGATATACAGATCTATTTTCAAAACTGATTCTTGAGATTACTCTTTTTTCAAATATGATTTAAACAACTCATAAATTGTATTTATTTTGTATAAATGATTGATTTTATCTAATTAGCAGAAAGATTAAATGATATTCTTTTTATTCATTCCATTTATAAGTGTCAAATACTATAACTTTAAAAGGACAAGATAAAAATTCTGTGTCAGATATAATTGGATATAATTTCGCAATTTTATATTGCTGATTAAATTCTTAATTTTCGAAGTGTTGGCTTAATCTAGGCATTTTCTGGTAAGTTATGTTTTGATTCACTTGAAAAAAGGTTTCATCTTTACATATCTGTGAAATGTTATATAAAGTTCAAAGCATGCAAATGTGATTATGTTTTTATAGGTTTGCAATTATCCTGCACGACAAATGGTTTGATACTGACCGTAAATTTTAACATGTTCACAAACGCCTTTATTTTCATGAACTTTGCAAAGAAAGAATGCAGTATATCTGTAAAGTGCAAGACTGATGTCGTTATTCGATTTCCAAAGAATTGCATGTTTAATGCTTATCAGGTTAACTTTTGCCCTTCCTAAATTTTTGTCTCTTTTATATCATGCTTATACTTCAATCCCACTTATTTTGCAAAAATTCTCGAATCCAAGATTTAAAAATTTTAATGTTAAAGAATCAAGTGAAGCTAAAAAAATTGCTAGCAAAAAATCAAGTGATATTGAGTATCCATTTAGAAATTTGTAAAACGTTACTCCAGCGACAATTGAGCACTGAAGAGTTTTTTCAGCTGCTCGACTTTTTATCAAAAATAGTAAAATCCAGATCAAGAATATAAAAGCATTGATTGCCTGTCGTTTATTAGAAGTTGCTATGAGAGTTTTAAATAGTGAAAAGTTTACTTAATTAAAAAAAGCTATAAAATATCAAGCTCTAATCATACATTCTCACAATTTCTAAAGTCAGCAGTATTGGAATATCTGTCTAGACTACCCTCTCTTCATAGTGCATCTCAATCCCTTATTTAAATAAGGGCTTTCTGCTTAAAGCCTCACCTCGTCCCATAGCTGTCATTTTGGCAGGGTTGTGGTAGTCGTTAAATATTTTGCATTTATAATTTTTCAACTCCGACAGCACCTATTTGAAATTATGCAACATCAATTTTTTTTTCAAATATTATAAATCTCTAACTTCAAATGATGAAAAATTGAATTAGAAACATTAGGTATAGATTACTTTCTCACTAGTTATTTTTCAACCATAACTAATGCTAAATGTCAATGTCGTTTGTGAATGTTGATTTTAGATAGTCATTGAAAGATGTCCTAAATCTTACATGCTTCTGCTTTATGTTCCACTGCTAAATGTTTCATCTCTTTTTTTTAGCATATTATATTAAAATATTTTATTGATTTGTATGTTTAGTTTCTTGTCTTTCTTACATTGTCTTGAAAAAGATTTTCAATTTATTGCATATATCTTTTTTATCTAAGCGAAAACAATGGCATTTAAAATTAAAATTTTTTCCTAAATTATTTTTTAAAAGTATTTGCTTTAAAAAAATTTTCCAAAAAACTTTCTACTCATAAACTGAGCCTACATTTCGGACTAAAATTTTTAGTTTTTTACAAATTTTTACAAATGGGACATTATTCGTTGGGAAATAATGCAACTCTGCTACGGAGAATGTTTTTTAAAATAGTCGATATTATTACTTTGTAAAAGACGAGCGTGTGGCGCTAACTGAAATATCATTATCCTCAGCTTTTTTTTTGTTATCTTCGTAGATATTTGTCTAAAAGATATTTTTCTACGGGTATTGATTTAAAATGCTCATTATCACTAAAATTTAATTATTATTATTAGCGATCAAATAATTCTCATTATATTGTTATCAGGGCGAGGAAAAAATGACCCAAAAAATTTGAAAAAATTGACTTTTACTCGAAGAAAAAATTGACTTTATTGACTTTTTAAAGTTTCATTGAATTGAACAACTATGAACACTTTAGAGAAAGTATTGAAAATTATTTCAAAGAATCCATGACTTTTTAATACAACAACATATACTTAATGTCATTTTCTTATTTAAAATTCGATCATTTTCTAACAGTTTTTCAGTTTAGAAAAAGATCTTTCTACTTCTAAAGTTAAAACTTGACAATTTTGTAATTTGGGATAAGTACTGCGAGAGATTTGAGATTTTCCATATTCATGATTTTATTGATTTCATTTTATTTGAATCTATTTTCAAGATAACTATTAACGCCACATTCGTCTTAAATGAAATAATGTTGAAACAAGTAAAGGCATCTTCGACTGAAAAAGTCTCTATGTTGACTTTTTTCCGACTAAATCAATGAATCGTGAATATTCTCTAATTATTATTATTGTTAGCAAGTTTTGACACAGATTTTCTTTTTTTTTTTTAACAATTTCTTGATATTTGGCAATAAAATTCCATCATCTTCATCATTAATTTCTTCACTGCTGGAAGATTTTAAGGAAAATATTTTGCTGCTTGCAACCAATTTGTCAATTTCGTTACAATTGGAACTGAAGTGTTGCCGATAGGTTTGAAAAGAGAACGTCTTTTTCTATTACTAATTTGACTGATTTAATGCCGGTAATCTACAATTTTGCAGCATAACTTAACTTTTAAGGTAAACTTGTGTAAAAGATGTGAAAAACATGAAATGATAAAAAAGTTTGGGAATAAAATTCCATAACTTCTGCCACGGATATATCGTATGTGACCGCGTTTGTCAACGAAAAATATTTTTCTTACAAAAAACTTCTTCATGTTTAACCTCAGTCAGGCAAACTTTACAAAAAAACCTTTTATTAGATGAAAAAAAGTCCAACTATTGTGGAAGTGTTGATATAAAGAAGAAATCTTGTATGTTTCGCTTATAACAATTTTAGGCACATTGAATCAAAAAGTGTTAAATATAAAAATTGACTTTATTGACCTAAACTCGAAAAATTGACTTTGATTGACTTAAAAATTTGAAATTAGTTCAACAAATTTTAGACTAAACAAGTAAAGATCTTCTTCAAAGAGTTTTTGCTAAACTGAAATAAAAGTTGACTTAATTGACTTTTACTCGCCCCATCACTTTTAAATGAGGAAAATCATCTTTTATAATTGATGAGTAACCTGGATCATGACTAGGATTTTCAGCGGAACTCTTACATCAAGGATCTACCATATATAATTAGAGCTATATTTATGTTTCTTTTATTGAAAACAAATGAGCATGACTTTTAAATTAAATCCACTTGAATCCACCTTTTTGAGTTGAATCTATTAGAATCCTTCATTTTGATTAGGATTTTTTGAGTTCAAGCCTTTAATTATGATAAAACATCTCATTTTTAAGTTTAAATAAACTAATTTTTATATATAATTAGAAGCTATATTTATGTTTCTTTTATTGAAAACAAATGAGCATGACTTTTTAATTAAATCCACTTGAATCCACCTTTTTGAGTTGTATCTATTAGAATCTTTTTGATCAGGATTTTTTGATTTTAAGCATTTAATTATGATAAAATATCTCATTTTTAAGTTTAAATAAACTAATTTTTTTGGTTTTTAGTTGACTTAAATCAAATCTTATTCTAATTATCTTGATTATTTAAAAATTTACTTGCAAAATGATGCAATGAGATTTAAAATTGACTGAAAAATTAGTTAATGGACACGAATTAACGCAAGAGAGATTTCTGTAAATAATTTTTATTAAACATTGTTTATGTGAATAAATAGCCTACTAGCTATCTAATTTTAAACTTATATACAATAATAAAAACTAACCTCTTAAGATCGAAAAATCATGATTAAAATGGAATCAACTCAAAAAAGATTGATTTAAGTAGATTTAACTAAAAATACACGCTCAAAATAAGTTGTTGGTTACTTTGATCATAAATTAATTAATGTTTAAATTTTCAGTCGTCATAGTCTACGAATAAAACACAAAATTTCATATTTTTTCTTTCTATTTTTATAGTCTGAATCAAAAGTTTCCAAAAGTTTTCAAAAAATATTTGTCAAAATGCCTCATGATGATGAGTTTGGAGATTATTCAATGTCTTGTAGAAGATCTTACAAACCTTACATTGGATATAGTTCAAAGACAAAACAGCAAAAACTTATGAAATACCCTTTTAAATGATTAATTTAATAAATCTTTTTTCCTTTTTTTAAACAATATATTAACTCTTTATTTATTCTTAAATCTATTCTCTATAATTCACAATTTTGTCTTATAATTAAACTTAGTCTTAATCGACTAATACGGGAGTATAAACGGTAGATTTTTGTCAAATAAGTCATCTAAGTTTAGATTTGAAATAATACAAATGCAAAATTTCGAGAAACTAAATAATTACCAGAACAAAATAGAAGATCCATCAATTTACGGAAAAATTTTTGACATTCTAAATATTTCAGTGAAGAAAGGTGAAAAACTTAATAGGGGGCACAAAAAGAGCAACTATACTTTCTTAATCTTTTCATTGGAGAAATTTTCAAAAAATAAATCGAAAACATGCTGAAACATTAAAATATAACTTCATATTTTATTTCATCTCATGGAGGGGGGGGGGCACGGTCCCTCATGCCCCAGCCTAGCTACGCCATTGTTGAATAATAAAATTTTTAAAAGGTTTAAGCGATGCAACTGTGTTATCTTGACATTTTATTAGATACAATTAATAAAACAAGACAAGCTTTTATTTCTAAAAGGTTTAAATCTTTAAAAAAATCACGGTCATTTACTTGAAATCAGTTATAAATTTTCTGAATATTTCCCAAGCTAGTAATAAATATTTTCTAAAGTGAAACTTTTGTTGAAAAGATTTTTTATTTCTAGATGAAACAACTCTTAAGGTTTCCTTTACTTTTAGTCTATTAAGAGTTTCAGTTAGTGGAGAAGAAATATGCTTCCTTTTGCCGGTGATTACTGACTACTTTTACAAAATTATTCTAATATTTTGATTGTAATAAATTCGCGGATTCAAATAGCATATCAAGTTGCAGTTCGAAGTCCAAATAATATAAATTCAAATCAATTTGCTAACCAAAAATATTATCCTAATAATATTAGAAAATTCATTTTACCTAAAGAGAAAATATAGTATTAAACTTTTAAACATTTTTTTTAAATAATAACTAAATGTTTCGTAATGATATGTAAAATGAATTTTTTAAGCTGGAACCCTATGTAAGGAAACTTTAAGAGAGAATTTAGCTCAGAAAAAGTAGCTTTGTATGGACCTTTTATTTTTTAATTAAAAAACATAGTATATAGGTATAAATAGAAATTTAATTAGATGGCTTAGCTGCAAAGCTAGAATTTCTGAATGAATAGCTCTACGATTTGAAGGAGCAGAATATAGTAAATATAATAATAGAAAAGCATTGTTTAGGTAGGAAACTATATTAAATATAAAGTGCTATTTATAAAATTTCGGATGTAAGAAAATTTAATGATAATTTTACGAATATTCATGCTGAGTAGTGATATAGATGTAAAATATCAAGTAATAAATAATAAGCTATAACTTAAATGAGTGCGTAATTTGATACGAAATATTCCAGGATAACATGTTGAAATGGAAGAGAAACGAATGTTTTGAGTGATAAAATAATATTTTAGGAAGGTATGGTATTCTCGATACTCGCGTTAAATTTTAATTAATTGTTTTTTTATATCGTCTTTAAAAAATGAAACAATAATAGTTTTTAGTAGCGAAAATATGAAAAACCTTAATATTCAATATATATATTAGATTGAAGTTTTTACTTTATTTAGTCTATGTTCTAAGCAACCCAAAATAAAAATGGTTCTAAGGAGAAATCCTCCTGGTACTTTATTAAAAGTGAGTAATAAAATTAACTTCTTACTCTTTCTAATCTTTTTTTATTATAAAGGATTTTAATAACTGGCCTCACTTATCCTATCAAGATATGGAAAGTACCTTTGCCATACAACAGGTTTCTTGATAGTTTAAATTGATTTATATTTTTAATTTAAAAACTAAACTCTTACTCATTGCAATTTTTAATAGTTCTTTTTTAATATGATTTATCTATCATCTCAGAATGTTTTTATTTTATGGATTAGTTCAGTTTTCTTTTATATTTTTATCTACTCATACTGGTAGGAGAAACTAAAAAAAATTTCAGTTTTGGTTATTATGTCTTTAATCTTGTAATGTTAAGTAGTCTTATTTTTCTTCAAATTGTTTGATATTTCAGTAAGTACACTCTTTTCTCTAGAAAAATTTTCCTATGTAGCCAGTTTTTGATATTTTGTATAAAATTTTTTAATATACCTGTCAACTCTTTCGGTAGTACAGGGAGAGTCTCATTTTGGTTGCTTTCTGCTAGTCTCCAATTATTATCTCCTGGTTTTTAAAAATTTATAATTTAAATTGAAATTATAAAAAAAATTTTGATTACATATACTTTTTAAATATGAAAAATTATTTATATTTATTAAAGCAATATAAAAAGCATTTTAGCCATGAAGACACATAACTCCCAAAGCAAAAATATTTGTTATAATTGGATACCGGATGACGAATTACTGAATCTGCCAAAAAAATACTACCAAAACATAAAAATGCAAAAAAATTATTCATTTGGTGTATATCTTTGTTTTTGTTTAACTATGTTTCTTATTTTGTTAATTAGTATATCTGCATTTTGCAATGTTCTAATAAATTATTATCAATTACATTTAACAAAATGTCTGATTAAATAGAGTTATTGTTGCTTAATTCAGTTCTCTCTGTTTTTTGTCAAAAAAATCAAGAATTTTTAGGTTTGCAGGTATATATGTGTATATCTATTTTTTTTATGAATACCTAATTGATAGACTACCTATTTTATCCAATTATATCATTAAAACAATTGAAAACTTGAATTTATTGCGTTTTTTGATAGACCCATAGATTTTCACAGAGGCAATCACAAAAGTATTTGTTCTATTATTATATTCGTATTATTCAGTAATATAGTATCTTCCAAGAATATCCTTCCTCAGATAATTAGAATTGTATATCTTTCATTTCATATGTTTACTACTCAACATGTAACTAATGACACGATTGACCTACCTCACATACCATAAATAAAGGATTTAAGAATATTGGAGACTATTTTCGTCTACATCAGGATAAGTGATGCATCATCATAATTCTGTCAATCTTATTCATTGATCTATAAATTATCTAAAGAATAAATATATTTCTGATAATTTTGTTTATGCATCATTTCAAAGTAGTTTTATTGCGTAAAAAAAGTGTCTCAATTTTTAAATGGTTTCTTCTGAAAAATAGCCCAACAATATAGCCCCTTGTGAAAACACCATGTATATATTATTAATGAATGATTAATCGGAAATCCTGTGTTTTTCAACCATTGTGATCGTATTGGGAAAATTTACTACCTCTTTCAATTCTTTTATTTCGATTTCTTCAAATGGATACGGGCTCTGAAAAGCTGAGTAAACATGGCTGATATGCCTTTGAAATCCACTATGATTCCCAGCTCAACCCAAATAAAAGACTTGTTTTCAATACAACGTACTATGATCGTTCTTTTCATTTATGCAGGTGTTATCTTTTCCTATTTTAACTCACGACTATAAGTTGTATTTACTGCTGACACATTACTTAAGTATAGGTTGATCTTTTTTCTAGTCGAAAATACAAAGACAAACTTATAGTTTTATGAAGCGTATTATATTATATTATAATTAACGCCATGCTGTTACCTAAGTGAAGTACGCGCAAACAGGGAAGAAAATCTAAAACACTCATAACTTGTAGTTTAGTGTGCTTCCCAACACTGTCAACCTGACTCAAATTTGCAGACAAAAAAAGAGTCTTTGGAGAATAGTGGATCTTTTTGTAAGAGAATTACAACCGGGCATTATCAAGTTCTCGAAGAAGATCTTTTTTGATTCAGAAATGCATGATAATAGTGCACTTATTTGGAACAATCTCATCGCTAAATCGGAAAATTACATCATTTTTAGGGTATGTCTATAATGTTGATGAAACTGGCTTGGTTTTGAAATTTTTGCTATCAACCTCATTTACACAAAATTTAGAACACTGCCCTTGCAGAAAGTAGTGAAAAGATTGGCTTACAATTTTGATATGCGCAAAATGGTACCGAGAAGCTTCCTTTATTGTGCATCGAATGAAAAGTATCTGTGCCCTTCCAATAGAGCAGAGGTACTTAATTGGCGGCCCGCGGTCCGAATCCGGACCTTTTGAGTGTTGTAGTTGAACCCCAGGCGAACATTATTATTAAGAATTTCAATCATTATTTATTATTAAAATGAACATGTAAATGTTATTTTCCTAAACTAAGCCTTATCTCATCTTTATCTTTGTCACTTTTCTCACTAAAGTCTTGCTGTATTGTTGATTTTTTCATTTGTAAAGTCTTCAATCATAAATCCTAGTCTTATTATTTATATATTAGCAACCTCATAATTATATCATATATTAGCAATTTTGTATCCAGCCCTTTTTTCCAATAAAATTTTTGTGCTTTCACCGAGAATTAAGTTTCCTTGTTTTTATATACTCATATTCTGATAATGTTAAACGAGTCACTAAAATTTTATTGAAAGAATATATTTAGTAAAATAATATCGGTTAAAACCGACATCATGAAGCTAGTTGGGAAATTTTGGCTTTAATGTTTGATTGATTCAAATACATAATGCAAAGGGGTATGATGAATAAATGCCTGTCTTCTTAAAATACCCTCTGTATCGTTTAAGTATAAAACATCTCTTTACCACGTACTGCAACAAAAATAGTGTGTTTTCTCATAAAGATAGTTGTAGGAAAAAATTCCTATGAATTTTTACCCTTCAAAAGTTGGTAAAATACCCCTACTGTAGGAACTCAAGAACTCCAAGTATTTACAAAAATAAATTTAAAATATATAAATCCAACCCTTACTTTCAACTTGAACTAAAGAAGGGCCATTGCATATGTTTGCATAAATTAGACTTCTTTTTTTCATTATTTTAAATACTTAAAAATATATTTATTTAGCCGTTGACGATATCTAATGTAAAGCGGAAGATTTGTATTTAAAATTGTTAATAAACACAGATGATTTTATTTTTGCAAAATCGACATATGTCAACTCTGGTCGTTATCGGTTAATACGTAAAAAGGTAAGATTCCGACTCTATTCCCTTCAAAATCCCCGATTCCGACTTTACAAT
The DNA here is from genome assembly GCA_030549495.1 of Nectonema munidae. Lineage (NCBI taxonomy): Eukaryota > Metazoa > Nematomorpha > Nectonematoida > Nectonematidae > Nectonema > Nectonema munidae. Next base: position 315,204 of record JAUIRK010000165.1, on the reverse strand, counting down.
CTTGATCTTGAAGACCCATAATTCTTAAGTCTTCATAATTTTGAAAGATATATAATGCAAATAAACATTTTTGTTATCTTTGTATATGGAAATTTAACTATTTTTTCTATAGTGGATACAACAGATGATAAGAAAAGACTGTCTTTCCATAGATGCAATCATTGAGCCACCTTCTGACGACCTCGATGAAGATGTGTGGAAACTTGAGCACATTCGTCAAATTTGCATTGAATTGAATATCTTTTATGTCATGTTAGAGGTTTATTTTATCTAAGCTTTTAAAATTCTTTGCATACCATCCTACGCCAACAGTAGATGTAGAAACATTTACTAGAGTCCTCTGCAGGGCGGAATACCATTTTTACTTTGCATCTTCTTATTTTAAGTGGGTTTTTCTTTTATTTTTTACAATGTAAGTCTTTTAAACTGATTTTTTCGTAATTATGACTTTAAAAATATAAAAAAGCCCCGAAACAACAAAAAATGGGCTCCCTTTCCTGATAATTTGACTGATTGTATGATGAACTATCTAATTGCCTGTGCTTTCCTTGTTGCAGAAAGAATGCAAATCTGATACATGCACCAAAATGGGGATAGACGAGAAGTTGATATTTTTGTGCGCTTCGCATAAAGCTCCAAAACAAGTACTTTCAACCTTATCAACAAAACAAACATTTGTCTTATGCTGTTTAAGTGTTCAGCTATTGATTATGCAAGGCATTCACTAGACACAAGCGCCTCCTTCTTCAACAGTGCTAAGTATTTTCCCAGCAAGTAACCGTTTCTTTATCTTTAAACAGGTTCTTTCTTTTCCAAGGCGATATCTCAAAATGTCATGATATGAACAAACAACAAATGAGGTTATAACGTGTGTATGGGACAAATTTAAACGAATAGTTATAAAATAAAGGTAGATATCTGCATGAATTTTTAAAAATTTTAAAAACTTTTCTTTCTAAGTCTCAACTTTAATGTGTTAAGATGTACCATACTCAACTCTTTTTCTGAATATTTGATAAAAAATTCTAAACTGAGAGATGAATTAAATATTTTTATCGATGAGTTAGTTTTTATTTGCATCTACGAAGAAGTACAGGAAGATCAATAAGAGCTTCTAGTGCTTCATATAAAACTTTTACTATTCGTGGAGTTTGTAAAAGTTTTAAAGTCGCAATGAATTCAAGACAAGATATTCCTTGTCAGATTAAAGACTCTGCCTCAATTCTCAAAGATATTATCTTGTGACCGAACATTTTTCTGACAGACATTTGGCCGAAAGGGCATTCACCGAAAATATACATTCAATTTGCCAATTTTTGTAGACCTTGCTTTACTTGCAATAAGTTTGCAAGCTTCTACTCTACACAAATTTGTAAGCTAATTTTTGTTTTCTTTATTATTCATTACTTATATGCACAAATTATGTGATGAATAATTTTTATCTACTAGAAGTTACATGACATATGTGTTATGATATGACATGACTGATTTGCTATCGGCTTTCTAAAAAATAAATTCTCCGAGGGCAATTGCTGACAATATTTAATTACTTAAAAGGCATGCCTTATCTTAGTTTATTATTCTTTGTTTTATTCATTTATTTTATTTTGCAGTAACTTTTTAGTCGATAAGCTATCTCAATCACTGAGAAATATGAATGTTTGTGGAAGCATCCGTTTTAGTGTATTAATTTTAGTTTTAGTGTTTTAACAATAGAATCATTTTATTTTATCGGTTTCAGAAGTCTAGAAAAATGCAAAATTGTATTAAAATTTTCGGTGAAATGCCTGGCCTCCAAATGTGCGTGTGGTAAAATTTTTGTTTGGCGAAATGTCCTGCTATCATATACGTAAACTTTAAAAGGTTACAATTATATATTGGAGGCATGAAGTACACTAGAACCTACGTTTTACGTACGGCACGGGACCGAACGGCGGACGTAAAACGTAGGATTCGTAAAATCAAGGTTGACCTTTAAATTGACATACAACACGAAAATCCTAGCCTGGATCACACATGGTCACACCGTCTACGACGTGAGGGACTATGGCAGCTAAAGAAGACTACTACAGTGAAGTTTGATGATCATCCCTGAAGTTGAGCTGTTTTCATAATAAAGTCTTAAATAAAAAATATCAGTGTATGTGTATTATTTATCAATTATACTCAACTTAGTCTGCTCTAGGAAAAGGCGCCGGTTAATTTGCTATTTTAATGATGCATGCAGGGGGAAAATAATTTTAAAATTAACACGTTTTGCGACTCGCTGATAGCCCATTCATTCACAAGGCGGCGTATCGTTTGATGTTTGACAATGCGCGCTCATTATACGAAAACAACAAGAATAGCATCGGAGATAACAAGTACACTGTACAGTACGTTCAGTGTTAGAATGCATTGTTTTGCGATCTAATTAGCGTTATTTAAATGACTCATAGTGAAATAAAACTGAAATACAATAATTTATTAACCTTTATAAACTTTTTAATACATAAAATCACAAAGAAAAAACGTATTAATAATGCATTTAATGACCAAAAAGATGACGTCATCGATCATTTGGTGAGGACGTAAAATCCAGGGAACGTAAAATCAGGGTACGTAAAACGTAGGTTCTACTGTATTAGGATGAGCGAGATAATGACTTACATTTAAAATCATACTAGTATAAGCGAATTATAATATGTATTTGAAAACTAGTTAGAATGTTAGGTATTTTGAAGGAGGTATCTTCCGATTTACAGATTTTATTTGATAAAACACTTGGGAACTGGTGCAAAAAATAAAGATTCAATGTTTCTCGAAGTTTATATAAATGATAAATAAAAATTGTAAACATGTGATACCATTTGTATTATCAACTGAAAGTGTAAATTTTCAAAGAAAAACTGCTACATAAAAATAAAGATGCAATATAAATTGAAGCTTATAAAAATGATGGAAAAAATTGTAAAAAGTCTGCCTCCATTCATATTCTCAACTGATAGTGACAATTTTCAAAGTGAACCGTATTTAGCATGGCACTCCTTGGATCAGATAACTCTTTTGTCAATCATGTCGCCTTGTGTATGAGAAAAGAAGCGAGGCATCCCTTATTTAAGTAGAAGGAACAATTTCCTCACTAAATGATTCCGAATATGGATTGAACTGTTCCATTTATATTTTATATATGTGTTTGTGTGAGTGCATAGAGACAGTATACGTGTTAAATGGAATTTATTGAAATGCTTGCTAAGTGTAATTCCACAACTTTGCATATTAGAAGTTGTTAGATTGTAAAGTGCTTTCTACGAGCAAAGTCCAATCTCGCATATTATTACCGAAGTTATTTTGTCAAATCTACCGAGAGAGAATTCCTTTTTTAATACTGAAAATGTTGAAACTATTTTTTTCATCATTGTTTTTTTAGAATTTCAGTGACCGAATCTTCTAGAAATAAAATGGATGGAATGATCAGAAGAATCTATCGTATATTTTTACATGCCTATCACTGCCATCGCTCCGTTTTCAACTCCTTTGAGGTTCGCTTTTCCCTTATCTTCTTTTAAACTCGTTTGAAATTTGAGGTAGGATAAAATTGAATAAGTTAACTGTTAATCTATTTTTAAAAATTATAAATATATTTGAAGGTTGAAAAAATTTAGTCTTTATTTAATTCTGCATTTACAACCGTCATCAAACTTTAAGATAAAATGTAAGACCTATTTCTTTTTTGGACCACTGTTGTTAACTGGGATCTTTATTAGCAGTGATGCAAATGTGTCTATTTTGCGATTCGAAAGCTGCTGTTTGAATCACGAGTACACCATCTTAAATAAAGTATGAAAATAATTGCGGCTGATTTTATTCAAGTCCAGATATATATGTATATATATTAATATATAATACTCTTGCTTGTGTGTGTTTACCTGCAAGCTACATCATTTCTGTGTAACTTGATCGTCACAGTAATGCAGTAGCAGGTAACCTTTTCAGAGTGAGGGCTAGATGAAACTTTTGGAAGCAGGCTGCGTGATGGAGTGACAAACTAAGCGTTATATTTTAGGTGCGTAGTGATATTTGTTAGCAAGACTAGTCCTAGTTCAGCGAGCGAGCCATCGCGGGTTGAAGAAGTGATCAGCGCGGGTAGGGTTTTCCTGGCGAAGGAAGGAGACGATTTCCTGCTCACGTCGTACACATGGTATAGCATGGACTTAGCCACCTGACCTCACAGAAGAAGAGTAGGATAGAAAGATAGTAGTTCTATTTTCCACCACTACCTGGAACTTACTGTAGTTGAGCCTTCAAGAGAGGATGAAGTTGATGACCTTCACTACGACAGAAATGACATTAACGAATTTGGATAACTGACACAAAGGAACTCCTGGTAGATGATGCAGTACACCTTATTCATGGGTTCCTGCTCACTAGTGGTATCAAAGGGGCTGTATCGGTGCTCTTGTCAAAAGCGAGAGAGAAGACGACAAAAGTTGAGTAGCCGGTCTTCAGTGAGTCGTGCACGTTATCTGGCATATTCTTGATACGACAAGAAAAGGCTCACTCTTTCAAAGTCAGAAGTGTGCTTTATGCTGATTAAGTCCACCACAGCAACTGGGTACTCCTTGATGAAGTCACCATTCACGAATAGCTTCATCCTACGGGCAAGAAGACGAGATTCCACTTAAGCGGTGCACGTCACTTTGTTAGCCTCATCAAATGCTCCCGGAATAGCGTAGTTGTTTTCTACATGCTACCTAACATTCTAGCTTGTACACGGCGGCAGACATCGGCACAAAGTTTAATGATCGGTGTTTTACCTGTTAGTGGCCGTGAACGTTGTACTCTTTCATGGCAATCACAGTCTTCAAGTATATGACTTGTAAGACACTGGGCATAGCCCAAACTCTCGGTGAAAAAGTACTTTTCCCATTGAGGTTTGAAGGGCGTACGCTCGAACTCAACATTATTCTTCTTAAAACCTCGGATTGCAGACAGTTGAGCAGAGCGGAAATGAGGTTAAGGTTTAAATTTAGAAATAAATTAATTAATAAAATTATGCCTTAAAACAAAACTTCATAAACCACGACAACATGCCTAACCAATTTTACATTACTAATAATGACTTCTCTCGATTATAATGGATGAGACACAATGCTCGGCATTATATTTTCTATGAATGAAAATTGAGTAAAGGAATTTACTGTATTTTGCAATGCAAGGATCAGAAGCCTCCTATGTTAGCGTTGGTGACGAAGGCCTATTCATAAAATGTTCTTTTGATGACAAATATACTCGCTCGCACAAAATTACATATCAAAAACACTAATGGTTCAGTTATTCTTCTTTTGAAAAAAATACCAGTTTTTCAGTTATAAAAATATATGAAACATCAATTCACCATACCAATCATATGCAGTTATAGAACCGTTTTAATGCGGGAGCACGGCCCTGCTTAGTGATGTAGCACTAAATTCATAACGTCCTGATGTTGCGCTCTGTTAGAACTGAGTTTCTGCTGGAATTTCGCGTGTGGTATTGCCTTGCTAATATCGAGCAGGACGGAGGGTCCGACGTTGAGCCATCACGCGCTGATTCTTGCGCGCAGGCCAGGGGTTTGCGATTATTACTGTAATGGAATCACACGTTTAATTTTTGGCGTCATCGCATGTAGTCTTCTCACTATGCAAACTTAAATGACGCCTATATTTCGAACGAAGCGAGCTAGTACTTTTATATTCATTCACTCATGCTTCCATTTTTTGACGTTAAAAGGAAATAAACGCCGTCATAAGGGTCTCTTTGATACTTGTTTGTATCTTCACTTAAGTTTATTTTTTGAAAGATACAGGCGAAGAATTTATTATTCAATCCCCATCAAACAATATCTCCCTCAAAAATATTTTTTTAAGTTTTTTAAATTATGGACTGCTCAAATTTTATTATTTTAATATTTTCACTTTAATTTGTGATGCCTTTATTGCTAGAAATTTAGTTTGATAAATCCGAAAGTTTAATTGTGTCTTTGACAAGCTCAATGAAGACTTTGAAAACAAAAAACAGGAGGGATCCATATTCGAATGAAACCGCTACTATGAAAATAAGGTAGAGCTACTTTGGTGTTTTCATCGAGAAGGCAAAGTTGTACCGCTGGTATTGAACTATGCGCAAGAAGGGCTTGTTGTTGCTGAATCGAACCTTGTGATATCGAAAACAATTATTATCCAGCCAAGCTTATCCACACCTCTAATAAAAATGATATAATGTCTATTATAAGGAATTCTTATTCATTGTGTTTGAAACTAGAAACGTCTGTTCCAAGAAGGAATATATTTTTCATTTAATCTTATTGAAGTACAGTATTTAAATGTCTTCAAAAATTAATGAAAACAACATTAACCTAAATTTTGGTTTTTAATATTTTAACTTTTCTTTATCTTTATTGCATATGAATGACCTTATTATTTCATTGTACTTGAGAAAGAGATCCGAACAAGTTAATTTTTTTAAACTTGTGGGTTCGTTTACTATTTTTACTTTTCTAGATTTTTAATTTTTTTTACGATCAAATTAATATGGCTAACTTATTTTAATTCTACTCAATTCTTTTTTAGAAGAAGTACCATGTATTCGAACGCTTCAAGAAATTAATCACAAAGTATAAGCTCATAAGTGAAGATTCCTCCTCATTTTTGCCGATACCAGACGACTTTCCCTCAGAATAATGGAAAGAAATGCCTTAATATATTTTCGTATGCGCGAACGAGTGTGCGTACGTTATTTAAATAAAGTGTGTCCTTTTAAAATTTTATTATCTTTCACATAAGAGTTAATTATGAGTACAATTAAGTGTTCAAGCTAAGAAGATAAATGTAGGGAAGTAAAAATAAATACATCACGTTTAAAAACAATGAAAGCAATTTTAAGGAATATTCAACACAAAGCACATCAATGACTATTCCCCACTTTTTGAGTTGGCTTAAAGGAAAAAGACGAGTTTCAAAATATTTTTATATTACAATAATATTTTACTTTCTGCCCTTTTTCTATGCCTCACAGAGTCCAAACTTCGTCCATACCTAAAATATGTATTTATTATATTTTCTTGATTATTTTTTACAATCAAAATATAAAAGATCCCCTTCATTTTTGATGTGTAAAATAGAATCCAATCTTGTTTTATTCATATTAATCTTTGGCATTGTTATCCATCATTGTTTCGGGATGCCGTATTATTATACCAACCAAATAAAAGAATCGAAAAATTTTTTTGATTAATTTTAAATATACACAAGGATAAATTAATGTCTAAAATTTGTGATTCGTTTTTTGTCGACTTTTGAAAATGACACCTTGACTTTTTAGTGTTACTTTTGAAATTATAATGTAAGAAAGGCATCGTATTCACTCACCTCAATCTTCCTAAGCTTTGATAATAGTCATCCATCGTTTCAATCAATTGATGAATTTGCTCGGCTCTTTTGATCTCGGGAATCCTCGGAACGTACTCGTCTCCATACGACGCTGCTTCTGCGTTGTGCTGAGAAAGAATCGTTAGCAACAAAGTCGTGCACACCAATAAGTAAATTGACATTTGCTTTGCTATTTGCAGTAGAAAAGAAGTATAAAAGTTTTAACGTAATAATATCGCATTTCACCCAAATGTATTTATGTCACAATAACACTTTATTTACTTTGTAACTGGAAGGAAAATGATTTGTTATGCTATGCTAACTAATAAAAGATGAAATAAAGTGGTTTTTTATACACTTTTTGAATTATAATGATGATAATAATTATTTTCAATTTATACAAATCAGCATGCTAACTTCTTTCAATTTTACATGCAAAAAAATATTTTCTCTTGGATATCGTATTTTTGGCAGTCGTTGACAACAATTTTCCGATCTATGAAAATGTTAAAAACATTTTAGTAAATTGTAAGCACCCTTTTTTAATTTCAATGGACTACTTGATCAAAACCAATTTTTTAAATTTAGTTACAAAAGTTTTTTTTAATAAATAAATTTTAATAGTGTTGTTATTCTCCAAGAGACTTTATCTCCACATGGCGTTCAGTTCCTTAGTAAGAGGCAGTTGTCCTTGGACCAATAGTCGGGAGGCAAATGTTTTCGACCAAATGTGCTGGAAATGATTATTTTGCATGAATTTTAACACTTTATTTAGTGATAATTTTGAAAGCCTTAAATTATTAGGGGAGGAGGGGGAATGTAATTAGGGGTTGTTTCTACCATTGGCGACATGGTTTCAAAACCATCAATATTAATAAGCTTTCAATTTTTTTCGTTTATAATTCTGTATAAATGTTATAAAATCATTATTTTGTAAATATTCTGTTTACAGATGTCAATACTATATGGTACACAAATGTAAAAAAATAATTATTTTAATCATCATGTCAAAACATCGCATTATTTAATCTTCAAAATATTTAGACATGAATGATATTTCAGCTGCACGAAAGGATCAAGTAGGCCTAAGTTTGATATGCAGGCTGCGGGTTGGACATTCCTGGTTTAGGTCGTAGGGTGTTTTAACCAGTTCAAATTAATAAGTAAATTTTGTTTTATCTATTTTTTAACAAAATCCAGAAGGTAAAAATGAAAATGCAAGTTCGCATACAGATTATTTTTAGAAAAATTAGCAAAGAGAAGGTAGATAAAAGTACGAAAGGAGTAAAATTACCTTGAGAAATTTATTGTCCTGCCATTTATTGCATTTCTATCTTCGATCAATGTTATTTTGAAGACCATTTTACGGCACTTTCTTTATTTCAAGAATGCCTTTTTCACAAAATACGAATAACATATCTACAACTTGTGATTTTAGTGTAATCTAATTTTTCATTTTATTTATTCCTAAAAAGTCATAATGATTATTATAATTTAATTTCAACTATGTAGAGCATCTTAGCTAAATCATCTTTTCACTTCTCTCGGTCACACTCAATATCTTTTCTTTCAATATTTTATCGAAGAAAATATCGTGTTGTTAATTAAATAAGATTTGAAGTTTTAAAATGATACAAACAATCATTTATTATCAAACTCATTATTTAGTTTGAAACCATAATGAAAATGTCAGTTGCCCCTGAAAGAAACTATGAAAAAGGAATTTGATTTGCGAAACGAGCATGTCAGTCAAACCAAAATTCAAGTTCTTTCCATCTATTATATATTCCAAACGTCTTCTCGAAGTTGATGCTTGCAAATAAACGGGAACTCATCACACTTCGGTGTCCGATCTCTAAACGTTTTATACTATGGCGCAATGAGAAATTTTTGAAGGGGGTACCGAGCAAATACTTTTGGTATACTATCAAACAAGTCGAATTCTGTTTTCAAGAATTATGTTCTGTAACAATGTGTGAGATGCGAGGTAAAGAAAATAAATTTTTTGAACAATTAACATCAATAACCTTTAAAATTAGAAGAATCAACTCTTCATTTCACTACTTTCTCATGGTCTATCAGAAAAACGTAGCTTATATTAACAAAGGCCAAAGATGTTTGAAGCTTTCTATCTCCAATCAAAATCTCAAAAAGTTATTCAACATTTACGTGAAGTGAAAGAAAAGTTTCACTATTTTTGAGCTATTTGTAAATACTCAAGAAAAAAAGGATTTGTAATATCTTCTGTTTTCATGGGTTATCAGATCTAACCCATTTGATTCCATCTTCCTTTTTAAATGAAGTGATTTAATTTTTAATGAAGTCCTTTTCTGAGTTTGAATCAGTCAACCCTTTCAGACAACGATTTTCAAAAATTAATCATCTGATTTTTGTTCCTTATCTGAGTATTAACTTGTTTGTAAATAAAGAAATCCTTTTCAGTATTCTATGTTTAGTATAGATAGGTGATTTCTAAAGTTGACTAACATTCTCGTTTCATGATTGGCTGATACTCACGCTTACTTTGATTGGCATGCTTGGTGGATTATATATACTCATTCTACTTACATCGCTTTTTGAAAAGTTAACATAACTTATGAAAATATGAAAATTTTACGCAATCATAAGTGTTAACCTTCTGAAAAAAGATCAAGTTGAATTTCGTTTTATAATGTTATCAATTATTTAAATGATAATAACTTTGCTATTTTCCATTAATTTGAAAAAACTGCTTAAATTTAATTTGTACATTTCATAGTTCATTTTTATTTTTCATCTTCAAACATTGTTCATTTTTTCGGAAAGAATCTATATCGCAGCTCTTGACAAAAACATTTTAACCTACTCCTTTCGTTAAAAAGCTGAAAAATTATTTTTTTAAGACTCTTATATTTCTAATATCTAAGAAATTTTAAGATACTTTAGGTGTCAATCAAAAAATAGAAAACTCTATAAACTATATAAAGATCGATTGTTACAAGATGTTTCTTTAAAAATTGTCTATATCCAGACCCGTATAGAAAGAAAATATTTAGGAAGGGCTAAAAGCAAAACATATTAGAAACACGGTTCTTTTTTGCCAACCGAGGGCTACATAAGTTTTTTGTTTTGATTGGATAAAATTTTGAAATTTTTCTATTATACGAATCAAATTACGCGGGAATTGGACAAATCATTTTAAACCATTTATTCCACGCATCAAGTTTATTCATTAAGATGAAATGTATAGTATAGATACAAGCATCTTGAGTTACTAGGTATAGCTAGTTTATTTGAAATTAGGTTTCAGAGAAGTAATTTATTATATAAACTAAGATTCAAAATATGTAATTGAAAAAGAGATGTATCTTTTCAAATATTAGAATAAATTTTCCATTTGTTAAACTTGAACATTTGAGAATTTAATTAAAAAAAAGACAAAAATTCCCTCAACTTATTTCTCAAACCTATACATGTTTATTTAATATTATTGTATAGCACTAATCTATTTTTAGCATTTCCTAGATATCCAAGTGCTTATTAACTTAATCCTGCGTCAGAAGGAAGTTAAAGCCGCGTTAATTCTACTTTAGGAAGATGGTACTGCTAGTAAAATTATTATTAGTACTTACGCGAACAGAAGCAAAAAGTAAAGTGTTGAAGATGGAACACGAGTTTGAGAGATGATAATACGTTTCAAATGAGGGAAATCAATTTTGATATCTTTATTTATCATGATCAAACATAGATGCGTCTCTTACTAACGCGTTCCCATTCCTCTGACAAGTGTCAATCATTTGAAGATTATTTATTCTATTTGTTGTTTGCAAAGCTGATGCCTTTCCTATCTGATACTTAGATTTAATCTATCTTTGTGCTTAGTTGAAATAATTCACTCACTTGTATTAAAAAAAAGAAAATTAATTTCATAAAGTATAGACAAATGATCTTATCTCTTCTGTTCCATTAAAAATAATATAATTATATTATATGGAAATTTAAATACACTTCTTCCTTATTACGTAACCTATTGCCAGTATCATTATTATAAGTTAGATATGTGCGCTTATTTCATTCTCCTTTCGTATGATTTTCAAATTCTTCAGAGTTGTTTAAAGTAAAAATATCTCCATATTTCTACAAGTCGTATGAATATATATTTATCTTCCAAAATCTCTCGAAGTCGAATGATTAGACGTGTGACAAAAAGAGTTTGGAAAAAAACAATTCCTAATCATATCTAGTTAAAGTCAATTTAACCAATTATTAGAGTGTTCAAAGTTAACTCATCATGTTTAACTAAAAATAACATTACTATATATTCAAGCTTTAGAGTAGTCAGTCACCTTTATCTCATAAATTTGACTAAAAATACATCATCTCAAAAATAGACTTCTAATGATCACTAAAAATTGTTTTTCTGACTGTTAGAAAATATCAGATTCGCTTTTTAGTGATTTTTTTATTAATGGCTATAATGCCATTTTCAAAATGGAAACTTATGAATACTGTTGGCTCCGGCAATTTACTAAAACAAGGAAGACGTTTATTTGAATAAAGCAAACTTTGTATTTTTTACAAGAAGCTTATGCTGGCGGTAACAAAATTAAAAATGTTCAATTTTAGAAACGGCATTTTAGTCATGACTAAAATTTAGCTAATATTTAGTTCAATTGCAATAAATTCAAAATTTTAAATTATAGAATATAATTTCTTTTTTTCTTATAAAAAAAGTCTTATAGATAAAAAAGCGCCAAAAACAGGTATGAACTTTTGTAACACTCATAAAAATATAATAAAGGAGTTTCCCTTGACATCTGCTTAGAATAGAAAGTAATGAAATTGTCTTTTTAGTCAAACTTGATGACGTAACGTTGAATATGTTGCGACTTCGTTTTAATTCACTATAACTAGAAATCTTTAGGAATGCATGTTCTTCCATCACTTTTCAAGACACAATGATTTTATTATACCCAATTATTTCTAAATTTTTATTACATCAAATCAAACACGTTGCAAATTTTATTATAAAAAAATAAAAAATAGTATATGTTGCTAATATATGTAATGATTATGGTGAATAAAAGTTGTCTCACGTTTTTTTTCCTTGAAGTTTTTAGAGGTAGTGACTTAAGAGTTATGAGGGGTTGTCTCGCAATGACTTCCAGTTTTGGAAAATAATACTAATAATAATAACATATTTTTTGAAAAATTTTTACTTTTCCTTTGTTTAAAAAAATTAACTACAATTTCTAATTTTTTTCTCATCAAAATTACGTGTATCATTTTGAAAGCGTATAATTTGAAGTTAAAAATAAGTTTATTTATTTAAATTTTGAAACTTGTTAATTATTATTAAGGCTTGACTTTAAATAAATTTGTTTGTAAAAATTAGTGCAAACTTAAGCACCATTTCTTTAAAGCGTAAAACTTCAAGATTTAAATCAATTCAGCCCTTCCATATGATATCATGAAAAAGAATATTTCTTGCTATTTTAAAAAACCGATTTTTTGATATTTATTTTTGGTTAATGTCAATCAAATATTTTCACTTTAAATAAAACACAGAACTTAATTTCAAGTAAATGCACAATTATGTTAAGAATTTTAAGCATCAAAATAATATAATCGAGTATTTTGTCTTTTTGAGGTAACTTAAATCTTTAAAGTTATTTTTCGGAGAACAATGGATATTTTCTTATTTTGCAACGCCATTATAATTTTTTTATTGATGCATTATTTGTTCTTTTTCATAAAAACTTTGTATTAAATTTTACAGTTAATTTTAAGAAGAAGAAAAAGAACTTTATTCAAAACATTAACAGGATCATTAATAAAAAGAAATACATATTTTTGTATAGATCAAGATTAGTAAAATTAGAGATAAAAATTTCATTGATGAGGTTAGCTTCCAAAGGTTTATATAAACCACATTAGGAATGTCTAATAGGAAGTTAATTTTACTTTTATGCCATTGCATTGGAATCTAATTTGGAGGGAATTTTTGAAATTTTATTAAACTAATTATTTCAAGTCCAAGATAGCAACAATTTAAAAACTTTTAAATAGATAGTAATTTCGGTCAAAAATTTTGGAGTTTAAAAATAGACCCAAATTCGTATGTTAACTTTGCTTTTTTGATGCTGAATTATCCGTAATTAGATTAGTAGATTCTTTAGTATGAAATTCTTTTTTAATAAAAACTTTCGAATTTTGAAAACAAAATAAATGTGGGCGTGAATGTTACTATTTTGATAAAACTCATCTATTTTGCAATTAAAATATATATAATATATATATGGGAATGTATGTAAATTTTTTTTTAATCCTTTTTTAGTGGATGAATTCAAATATTTATAAAGATGGAGAAATTAATTTGTTTAAATTTATGATATATGACTAACATTCCACTTCCAATCCCTAATAAATATTTCTAACTTGTGTTAAACATGAAACTTTTTAAAAACAGCTAAATATAATCACGATTAATTATTATTATATGATTAATCGTAAATTCGATCTCATGATGGCAATTTTTACTACAACGGATGCCGTATTGGTTTATAGAGGTTACACTTATATATTGTATTATATATAATTTATTTTTAGACACTTAAATAAAGTTTATTTCTTCATTGAAATTATATTGAGCTATTTATGCGTGAATACAAAAGTGACATTTTTGAAAAAATAAAATTTATTTAAAATCATCTATAAACAACGTAGAATTTATTTTTTGAAAAACATTTTTTGACCAAAAATCAAGATGAGTTAATAAGGCATGTTTTATATCAACAGGATGTGATGGTGGTTGAAATAAAAGTTGCCAATAGCATTCTTTTCATTTTAAATTTCCCAAAAACTTAAGGGAGACCAAGGAAAAATAATTTTCTTTTTAATTGTATATATGATTAGATTTTAGATTTCATTTATAAGATGAAAAATAATGATTAGCAAGATTCACAAAATCATGTTCAGTAAAGGTATTTGAGGCTAGTAAACCAGGAAAGTGGGATGTTGAAAAGTGTCATAAAAATAATTCTCAATATTTTGTTTGGATACGTGAAATACCATTAGAAAATTAGCCAACTTCTTTTTAGTTCTCGGTATATGTGTAATTATGTAAGTAAATGGAAAAAACGCTTTTCAATTTTATGAGCCTTGAATTATAATGAACATATGTAGTTAAGAAAATACACCTGCGTAATTTGAATGATCAAAAATCTTAATCAAGAACATTTTATTTAATTTTTCCATCCTTGATAGCACACATTTCAACGAAACATACAAAAAAATTCCTAGGTGTGATGACGACAAGTCAACGTTTCACAAAAATGGAATTTATACAAACATGCAAGAAACAAAATTATGAACTCACATAAAAAATAAAAAGTACATCTGAAGCTTGCCGATCGTTACCTGCTCTAACTCTCTAGATATCACTATCCAAGGCCGGCCTTAGGCCACTGCAACCTATGCGGTCGCAGTGGGCCCCGCGCTTCTCATTCTTCATTTTGAAGATATATTGTATGATTTCGCTAAACGCAAGGTTCGCAAAGTAAAGTTACTTTGATCGTCATTTCGTGTTAATGAAAAAGTAATTAACAAATCCCTTTTATTTTTTTCAAAATCTTATTTCTCACTTTTAATCTTTTTCCCTACTCACACTGGGCCCCGCGCAATCCATTTTGCATAGAGCCACGCGAACACTAGGGCCTGCTTTATTATAGAAGATAAATTAAAATGGATTTATCATCATTAGCTAATACTTACACGCTTCGAAAAAAAATTGTGGTAGAAGGAAAAATGTTTCACAGTCATTTCTTGGTTTCACAGTCATCTCCAAATCAAAAGCTTTGGAATTAAGTTTGATTAATTATTACATGAAATCGAACGGAATTTGTAGAGATGAAGGTACGTTTATGGCACCCACCGAGCACACGTTGCTCGTTTAATCAGCAAAGAAAAGAAAAAAATGTTTCAAAATTGTTTCTATGCAAGAAAAATGTTGTGATCAAAATAAAATTAAGTTAAGCTAAGAATTATTTGTCAAGTTGTCACCTATTCTTACGAATGTCATAGTCCCGCTCAGAATGCTGAGTCGAGGATACGTGCACCTTCAATCCAAATAAAAGGCCATAAAGTTTACAAGAATGTGTATTTGGGATATATGAATACATCATGCTGATAGATATACAATCTTAACACGAACGCTTCAAATTTAAGAAAATGCTTTATGTAATAATTACTGCTATGAATGATGGCTTGCAAGGCTTACTTAGAGTCGTAAAAGTACTTTTAACAAGCACATCTGTTTTCTTTTATAATTTTTCTTCATTTTGTTTATTCAATCCATATGCACAATAGTTTTTCTTTCGTATAATTTTTCATTATTTAATTGTTTTTCAAGCGCGTTTGAATTTTTATTTATCTGTTGTTCTTCGTTCATAATGAAAGAAACTGAAAGGAAAAGTTTTAAAAAAGCTCGTTTTTTCTTATCTATGCTTCAAGAAAATGGTATCAAAATGACTGAAAATGTTGAATGAAGATACCTCCGATCTGATGGAAGAACCACAAGGCAATCATAATGGTGATGACAATGAAGGCGAAATCAAAATTTTTGTTGATGAATCAGAATCTGAAAAGGGAAGCAGCTAAGAAAGTGAACCTAAAAATTGTGAGTATCATAATAATCTTGTAGCCAACGAAATACGTTGGAATTATAACCCTATTCCTTCTGCTCCACGAAAAAGAACACAGAAGCCTGGAGTTGTTTGCAGAGTTAACACCGAGATAGAAGCTTTTATGCCTTTTTATTCTGAAGAAATGTTTTTACTTATTATGAGATATACAAACAGAAAAGTGAGTGATGTTTGCTATGAATATAAAACTAAAAATAATTGTGCACAATGTCCTCCTCATATGGCAAGATTTTCTATGGAATAAATAAAAGCTTCGTTTGCAATTCTAATTAGAGCAAAAGGTAATCGTGAAAACATGATAAATTTGTAAGAATTATGGACAGAAGTATATGGCAGACCTTTTTATAAGGCAACCATGTCTTTTCAAAGATTTAAGTTTTTTCTAAAATATTGATAGTTTCAGAAACCGTGAAGAAAGAAAAAATCCGATAGTTTAACGGCAATTCTTGATTTATGAAACTTGTTTCAAAAAAATCTACTAAATTTCTACATTCCTGATATCAACATAACCGTAGATGAACAATTAGTTGTCTATAGAGGCAAAGTCCCTGGTAGAGTCTACATGCCTAATAAACCACGTAAATATGGTGTTAAAATATATAGGGCTTGAGAGGCTTCTTCCGGTTTCTCCTTAAAAGGATATATCTATGATGGTCAAAATAAAGATCTTGAAAAAAAATACGAGCAAAGTTTTCCTCCAGTATTTTACTTCATTTGATGGAGACTTTTTTTGTTCAGGAAGGGAAGTTTATACTGATAGGTATTTTACTTCTCAAAAACTTGCTGTCGAACTGGCTAAAAAAAATTTGACACTAATAGGAACTATCAAAAGCTCAAGGAAATAAATTCCACACATCATGAAGACATTGAAAGGCCGTCAAGTTTTTTTCTACTCGTTCACTCTATCATCTTGAAAATAAAATTTCTATTTTTTCCTATGCACCACGCAAAAACAAAAATGTTTTGCTACTTTCATCTTCTCATTCTCAAATTGAGGCTTCTCCTATAGAAGATTTAAAGCCTAACGCCATACTTCATTATAATGAAAACAAAAGTGGAGTAGACCTAATGAATGGAATAATAGAAGAGTTCACGGCACGTAGAAAGAGCCTAAGATGGCCAGTACTGATAAATTACAACATAATAGATGTCTGCTGACATAATGCTTTTATTTTTTTCTCAAAATTGGGTTTCTGCATAAAAAGAAAGAAATTTCTCGGATCTCTCTCCTTCCAACTTGCTGAACCTTTTGCTAAAAACCGTTTACAAAAAGCAAATCTTAGAAGAGAAACTAAATTTGCATGCATTATTGTAGGCTTTTCATCCAACTATGATGCTTTAGAATGCGATGAAGTAACAAAAGCACAACATGCTAGAAGATGTTACGAATGCAAAACATGGAGTCGATCTATTTGTTTCAATTGCAAAAGAACAATATGTCCGGTACACAGAAAAAAATTTAAAATGAATTATGTCTTTTTTGTAAATAGGGTTTTTAATATTTGTTTTTTATCTTTAATAAAAATATAAGTTATAAAACTTTTTTATTTTGAAATTCTAGCTTTTTGGTTTCTGTACATTTTGTACACAAAATACTGTTAGGTCTTTAGATATTTAAGTACTATTGAAGGCTAAAAAGTAAAAATTAACTAAATTTTATAAAATCAAATTAAAAAAGTTGGAAATTTTATTCCACAAAATATATTCCTTAATGTGAGCCTTGAACTTGATGTTAAACTTAATATGATAGATTTAATGAATTCAATGACAATCCTAAATCTCCTCTATCAATAACAAATAAATAATTAAAAAATAATATTTAATTTTTGTATCAAAGAGTTTTTTGTGATAATATATCAGTACTTTTTTCAATTTCAGAACTTTTTCACAACAAATTGTTATACGGAACACTCAAAAAATATGTTTAAAAGCATGGACAACGTTGAGAAACACTGATTTATAGATAAAAGATAGGGAAAATGAATTTAATAAAATCGATTAGTAAACGAAATTGAATGGGAAATTTAGTAAGAATAAAATCAAAGATTAAGGAGAAAATGAGTTGAAAAATATTGAGTGATGATTAAGCTCAAATAAGGGGGCGCCTGGGGCATAGTGGTTAGACTTCAAGGATATCATTCCAAAGGTCTTGGGTTCTCTATCCCGATGTACTGAAAATAGAATTTCTTGTTGTTTAGCCTGAGGCCATCCGATTGACGTCAGCAAGGGCATCTGGTCAAGAAATGCACCAGGGTCCAACTATAAAGTCCCACAAATGTGTGTGTGTGAAGCAGGTCTTACCCTGTGGATTCAGGAACAAAGGACGTTAAAGGAAGTTTTCTTAACAGTACAGAAATGAAAAAATGAATGAGTTAGCAAAGAAAGGGGTAGGAGTATACCGAAAATAAAAGCAGATAGTGGCGGGTTTGCTAGTGTTCAAACGGCTATGGGAGGACACGGGTTGCATAAAGTAGGACGCTGCAGTGCTCTAATACCTAACCGTAAAGACCTTTGATTCGGGATAAAAAACGACACAACGGAGGGTAGCGCAATTTACATTCTTTTTCGATATCTTTTATTTCTTTTGCTTGTTGGAGAACACTCAACTATAAAGATGCATCAAGTCAAAAATAATAAAAAATGAATTATACGTATTTGCCATTATCATCTTTGATGAGCTGAAATATGATTTCGATTTGACGAATGTATCACTAATTTTAAAATTAAATGTTTCCCATCCCCTTCTATTTGCTCAATTCTAGAATCTGGAGCCCAAGGTAAAAAATAGAAAACGTAATATAATATAATTTTAATGAACAGTGAAGCATTTTTAATTAAAAATTGATTTATTAAAAATGAAGAAGATTATTGAAGAATGTGACTTTTGATTGGTTGAAACATTTGTATTTCATCAGAAGAAAATCAGTCAACCACAAAAATTTTTACGATATGAAGTATTTAGTTAGAGTTTGTATTTTTTCTAACGAACTAATTAACAAATTAAATAATTAAAAAAAATTTGCTTCCAATATCATATCAACTGTCGAATTTCCACGCTATCTTAACTCATTTATAAAATATCTCGCAAACACATGTGGGCTGATATAATTGATTGAAAAATGTTAATAACTTTAAGGAATTAATAAATACATTTAGAATATAAATTCCATTCTAAAAGAAAGGCTGGATAGAACACTGGGAGAATTTTTGGAAAATCCGAAAGTTTTATATCTGTACAAGATAATTGATTTGGGGTTAAGTCAAGAAATAATTAAAAGTTCTCTTAATTAATTATTATTATTATTATTATCTGTTTTGCAATTTTTCTCGAAATATATGAAGGATAAATTTTACTGAAGGATGAAAAGAAGCAAAATTTGAGTGAGTTAGTTAGTTTGCTTCGTGAACAAAATTTAAAACTTTTGTTCGCATCCCAATAAAAATTAATTAAATTTAAAATGCGTATTTAATCAATGCGACTACTGCACTCACAAAGCAATTTGCATACACTCGTCGTGCACAGACACATTTGCATGGAGCGCAGCCACAACTTCTTCATATTTCCTCCTTTCAAGGGAGGACGCATGCTAAACGCATTCTCTAACTCACTTTGAAGTGTAATTAAAATTTAATAAGGCAGAATTAATTCCTGCCTCCCTCCACTCTCTGCCACTCTCAACAAACAGACTTCATTCAAACTCACCGGATACTTCCTCGCTTGCCACTACTCCAATCCTTAACTTTGCATATTCCTTTTAGCAATTTCGAGAGTAATTGGAAAATAGCACTTCTGTGCATTGTGTTTTAAAAGCGCTTGCTAGAGCCTCTACTTCATCCAATCTACTCTCTGTATTCCCAAAGCTAATTTGCATCCATTCACACTTCTCGCGTCGGCAAGCTTATGTTCTCCTTGAGGCATTCATTTTCGAAAATCAGTCGTCTCTTTTTTCTTTCCATCATTGAGTTTCCCCACGACTTAAAGCAGGCGATTTCTAATTCAGGATCTTTGGGGCTTCGTTCTGCTTGAAAAGGTGCATGGGTATTGTCGACTATCGGTCATGATGCCTCTTGTTTCAACAGGTGACATTAAAAAAAGATTTTTATAGACGAGATAACTTTTCTTACCAATAAATAATAATCATTACTAAAATATCATTTTTACTCAATTACTTTATTGATTTCCAAACCAAAGACGAAGAAGTTAGTCATTACAAAAAGGTGTAAATGGGGAATGTGTGTTATTGACATAAAGAGATTAACAAGTGATCTACTATAATAATCTTTATTCAATCTTTATATGGAAATATAAGTCCATAGCGATTACTGTAGTTTTAGGCGACAGTGTCATTTTGTGCATACCACTTCAATTCTATTTTATCTTTTTTGATACTATTCTACCTTTTTCCATTCTAATATAAGTAAAAAAAGATAAAACAGACCAAAATATATTAAAAATATGTTGAGTGAAAGAAAAAGAACCGTACTACGGTTTCTCCAATGTAGCACAATTTTCATGTCTTTCATCAAATTATGAAGAAATAAAGTGCAACGCTGCATTCAAACTAAAGACTTTACGGCAGAATCTTGAAATCTTCTATAGGCGTGCTCACCTCTGAAAGCCTATTGAATCATCTGGCTTACCCAAATAGTATTTAAGGAATTTTGAAATTGAATAACTTGATATTAAAATAGCAGATGCATTAAAAGAAATCCCAACTAGATAAATTAATTGGCATAAACTTTATGATATTGCTTAAAAGACCCAAACAGATATCAAATTCAGTTAGGAAGGGGTGAGCTTTTACTTTTTTTGAGGTTCAAAGAAAGTAATAAATTTTTTTAATTTTTCTTACTTTGTTTGTTTACCTTTTTTATGTAAATTGAAATTATAATATTTTTGAATTAAAAAAACTGCGCTCAATTTTAAAAAAAAAATTGAAAATATAATGATGTATATTATGTGGTTTACTGTAAATTCTTTGTGCAACCCACACACTAGAAAATGGTCATTGTAAACGTAAAAGTGTTAGCTTTTTTGTTAGATTTTTTGTTGCACGATTTTTAACTTTTGAAAGAAAATGAAAAATAGAAAATGGTTAATTTGTAAACGTAAAATTGTTAGCTTACTCTTCTCATTCAAAGAGCATGCAATCAATAAGGGATTATGGTGTAAGATTTGCAAAAAATACGAACCTGTCTTAATATGAAAAAGCACTGCCTCAGACCAGAATTGGACACAGAGCTAAAGATATTCACTTTAAATGAAAAACTCTTTGAAGTGTAGCAGTGTGCAAGTTGGCGGTGGTAAAGTGTTTTAAAACGCCTTAAATCAATTAGATGTATGCAAAGTACAAAAAAATTGGCAAAAACGTCCATAGCAAGACAACGTGATTTGAAGTAGCAAACTCTTTATATTGCTTCTCCTCAATGATCTGACAATGAACAAACTCAAGAAATCAAAAATATTTCATAATCCCTCTTAAAGATCCACACATAAAATCATCTTCATATTTTCATTTTCTCAAAAAACGTCTTCCCAGCCTTTCTTCCTATACTTAACCGATAGTGAATTTTGTCTATTTTGTTAAAATACTTTTCATGCCTTAAATTCTTTTTTGTCTTAGAAGTATAAAACAGAGACAAATCTATTTGCCGATTAATTAAGTAAGTAAATTCAATTAATTAAAAGACGAGCACAACTTACTTTCCAATTAAATTGCGCAATCTTACAACCAAATACTATATGCTAGGCAAAGTTAAATACTTTATTATTGTGAAATATTGACGACCTATAAAGGATTCAAACTAAGCATATGAATAATATTAATGAAAATGTTGCCAACGAAAATTAATAATATAATAATTTTGATGAAAATTTTGTCTATAATTTTGTCCCCCTATTGGTACCATATAAGTATTGTCATATAACTCAGTAATAAATGGGCTTGAGCAATGTTGGTTAGATAGTGAATTTGGATAACTAGGGGTCGTTGGTTCGATCCCGCATCAAGCCTCCCTTCTTCATATTTCGATACAAGCATGCGCAATTGTGTCTTCTCAATAAAAACACTCCACGGTAACTTTACCCTTACCTTTACCCCACTTGGCATGCTCTTGGGTTGGAGAAATGCAGCAGGCTTAAAAAGACCTTTTAAAGGGAGGATGAATTCCTATGAGCGAACGGCCATCTTCTGTAGACTGATTCTGATGTCAGCGTGCTGGCTCGTCTTTCCT
Source organism: Nectonema munidae (assembly GCA_030549495.1). NCBI lineage: Eukaryota > Metazoa > Nematomorpha > Nectonematoida > Nectonematidae > Nectonema > Nectonema munidae. Next base: position 292,901 of record JAUIRK010000165.1, on the reverse strand, counting down.
TGCATATCACCATCAGAAGTCAAGGGACAGCGTGGGCAACGTTCAAGCCGAAACCTTTATCCGCGCAAGTGCATTAGAGCGCTACTCCATGAAGGCATTAAATATCGCATCCGGAAGCTGGAAAGAGCTGGACGAGATCGTGTGAAGTAGAGAGAGAAGCTGCACAGTGCACACTGCTCGTGACAACTTTGAAAAACTGTCGCTACAAAATCTTTCTGTGAAACGTAGTGACTCTTATGCGCTCTATAATCTTTCCTAGATTTCTTGCTAAATAAAAAAAATGTTGAAGAAAACATGAATACATAAAAATTGATATCATAGTTCATTATTAAGTATATAAATATAGCGATGTTAAAGCGGCGCCAGCGTCACATTGTGGCCTCGCATTTGATTTCGAATTGCCCAAGAACACTTTTTTTGAATATTTATTTTCTATTTTCCTGTTACGCAATTTTCAACTTTTGATATAAAACTCGTATTTTGTTCCACTCTACATAAATCTCCTCCCCCAACTTTATTTTCCAATACCGATTTTGTCAGACTATCAGTGTAGAATAGCTCAATGAAAATTACTTTAATTTTGTGAAAGAAGGGCTGTAAATTCAGATCCGTGACATGATATGAGTAGATGTTGCTTGTGTAATACGAGTAATACTATAAAGCAGTGGTTCTTAACCCGGGGTCCACGAATCGTTAGAGGTCGGTGAAGGTTTTATTGGGTGTCCGCGAACCTTTTTGCATCATATATATTAGCTGATAAAGTATTGCAATTATATATTTAAAAAGAAAATTAGAACTATTTTACTTTTAATCATTAATTTTTTGATAATAAGTAGAGTCTGTAATCAATATAAGCCGAAGCGCCAATTTCTCTATTTTTAATACATGAAAAAAATGCAAGAAAGAGGTCTCTTTTTTGTTGATTACATAGAAAGCTTTGATCAAAAGTTTAAAATTTGACAAACACTGTTGAATTTCCTACACATTGTTTTATCTACTGCTTTAAAAAATGTTTTACTTGCAAATATGAATGTAACTTTCTTCGTCACTTTGATGGAATGTAAGTTTTATTCTGAGTGGGTTTGAATGATAAATATTTTAGTTTAAGAGGTCCATGGGACAAAAAAGTTGTGAATCACTACTCTAGGCATTCATTCACGTGATTTTGCCTATATAGGCAATTCAGAAAAATTTATTTTATAAAAAAAATGATATAAAATCGCTCGGGGTTAAATTATTTTCTAGATCCGCCCTTCGTTTTTTAGGTAACTCTCTTTACTTCAAACCTCTTTTACATGATTCGTTTTAAATATATTTTTATTGTATAGAATAATGATCATTTTATTAATAAATAATTTATTTTGAAATATGAAAATGGAATTAAATAAATCAAAAAAAGAAAATAAAAATTATTTTAGCAATATTTTATGTTTGTAAATTTTAAAATACAAATCAAAATTTTTTATTGATTACTCTCTCGTTAAAATAAGATTTTTCAAATATGATTCTTGAGTCGAAAGATGAAAAGCACTTCAAGATACGGAGACAATGTGGTTATGAACAAGTTAGCTTGAGTTATATACAAAAAGCTTCACATAACTTATTGAAGGATACTGTAAATCATGAAATTTTGGCGAAAATACAACTCTCAAATATATTAATTAATCTGAAACTCTTGTAGAGAAAAATAAGTATGACACATGAAGAAAATTTTGGGAAATATATGATTGCTGACGAAAATAACACTACACGAACTTTTATCGGGAAAATTTAACTTCCGCGAAAATTTCTTGATTTACATAGTATTAGAATATACATGGCTAAATATGCGAGAAGAAATTGAGATTTATTGACATTTGGGAAAGATGTTGAATTATCATTTAATGAAATCTTTCATGTGTTAGCATAATCGCCATTTATGATAGATAATGATAATTAGTATTATTATTATTATTTGAGTGAAGTATTTTTGTTTGAAGAGCGCGTGCACTTCTCATTGCGTATTGATTGTGCAGGTTAAATAACTAAATTTACTCATTATCTCTGCCTCATCTGACTCTCTCCTTTATCAAGACTTTTTCAATGCCTAATCTTTTAATTAGTATCCTTTGAATAAAGATATTATGTGTTTATCGGATATATTTATTTTATATATATATATATATATATTTATCCAACCTGTATACTACGATGGTTTCTATTCCATGTACAAATGACTAGGGAGACAATGTTCAACTTTCTGTTCACATTCTGCTAGATGTAAGATTTGATATACCTCATTCGGGGAGACGATGCTACATAAGTTATTACCTATATACATTATACCTGTATATTACGTTGGTTCATCTCCAATCTGTCTGTTGATATTTTGCTAGATGTAAGATTTGATATACCACATTCAGGGAGACAATGTTACATAAGTTATTACCTATATTTTTGCAATTTTTTCACGATATTAAATAATATATTTGTCAAATAATAAAAATAAAATACTGTAATCAAAGAATCGAAAAATATTCTTTAAAAAAACAAAAAATATGAAATTTTCTGTTCATATTTTGCTACCTCATACGATGTTACAAAAGTTATTACCTATATTTTGTAATTTGCACGATTTTAAATAATATATTTGTCAAATAATCAAAATAAAATTTTGTAATCAAAATCGAAAAATGTTCAAATCAAAAAATATTTATTCTTTTTAAATATATCGTTGGCTCCACTTTAAAAACTTTTGCAAAAATAAATTATTCTAGCATATGTAGCAAACGATAAGCTTTAAAATGATAAATATATATCTGGAAAAGAAATATTGAAAAACAGTTAAATTTTTTCTGCAAATCAAATAAGTAAAAATTTCCAAAAAATCGTCATATTATTATTAGTAGTAGTAGTATTATTATTATATGCTAGCCGGGCCCGTGTTTGTCTCTCGCTTCCCTCGAGACGTAAGATTCTGGGTCCCCGTCATTCTAGGACGTGTGAAAGATCATTGCTATTGTGATAATAGGACGCGTGAAAGATCATTGGTACTGTGATAATAGGACGTGTGAAAGATCATTGGTACAGTGTTTCTAGGACGTGTGAAAGATCATTGGTACTGTGATTCTAGGTCCAGTTAAAGATCATTGGTACCGCGTGATCCTAGGTCCTGTGAAAGATCATTGGTACTGTGATTCATAGGTTCAGTTAAAGATCATTAGTACTGTGATTCATAGGTCCAGTTAATTCTAGGTCCAGTTAAAGATCATTTGTACCGCGTGATTCTAGGTCCAGTTAAAGATCATTGGTACCGCGTGATCCTAGGTCCTGTGAAAGATCATTGGTACTGTGATTCATAGGTCCAGTTAAAGATCATTGGTACACCCGTGATTCGTGGTCCAGTTAAAGAGTGTAAAAGATCATTGGTACCGCCTGATAATAGGTCCAGTTAAAGATCTTTGGTACCATGTGATTCTAGGTCCAGTTAAAGATCATTGGTACCGCGTGATTCTAGGTCCAGTTAAAGATCATTGGTACCGCGTGATTCTAGGTCCAGTTAAAGATCATTGGTACCGCGTGGTTCTAGGTCGAGTTAAAGATCATTGGTACCGCATGATCCTAGGTCCTGTGAAAGATTATTGGTACCGCGTGATTCTAGGTCCAGTTCTACTCATCTTCACACTCCCGTCCTTCCAGCCGTCATACACTGCCGATTCAGAGTTGCAAATTTAGGGAAAAAGTCGTTTAATTCATCACTTTTTTTGACGTATTATATTATAAAAATCTAATTTTTAAGCTTTTCTAATCTTGAAAATTAATTTTTAATTTTAGATTAATTAAGATGCCAAGTGTGTTCCATCGCAGGGGATTAGGGTGGGAGTTTGATAGAAGAGCATGGAGAAAAACGAGAAGAGCAAAGAAGCTAAGACTATAGGCGAAGGTAGGTATCCTGTCGAGAAGGAATATCATCCGGTTTGTGTGGCGTGCTAATTGGATTCTACCTTTAATAATAAAGTAGAAATCATGTTTATGATCTTCAATAAATTACGATAGGATGGATCTATACGAAGGATGTGTGCATCCTTTTATACTTAGGGGCCAATTTTAAATTTTAAGTGCCATTTATGGGCCAAAAGTTTAACTGTAATCTTAATTTCTGAAAATTTTCAAACGAAAAATTTATAAACAAATTAAAATACAAACTTTTCAGACAAAATTAAAAAGTGATTCTGACTTTTATTCTAAAAAATTTTTAATATCTGTTTGTATGATACTGTTTGTTATTCTGAAAATGTTGGTAAGCTGTCAATCACTTAATCTGCTTCTTTGGGAATTTTGGATGGTGTTATAGAATAACATAATACAGAACAAATCATGATTCAACAAAGTCGCGAATGGTTGACATTTTTAGCATGGGGCTTTTTTTAATAATGTTAAGTGAAAATGTGAGATATTTATTTTTATACAAGTCATATACCAAAGTATCTCTTAAAATGACTTCAAAAATCAAATAATAGTCATGATGAAGGCATTAATGTTACGAAAGGGAAGAAGGAAAGAAAGAATAACGAGCAAAAACGCAGTTCAAAGCTCAACTATAAGAGGACAAAACACATTTCGCTGCTCTTGAAGGGACGATATGGGCTCTATCTAGAATTCCATCAAAATTGTTAAGCAGACTTGGAAAAAACGCGCTTTTTTCTTCAAAAAAGTCCGGGATTTGGGTTTTTGTAAAAAACCGAGTTTTTCTGTACAAACTTATTTACAATATCGTGGTAAAATAATCATTTTTCTCACACTCTATAAGTTTTCTTAGTTATAAAACTAATTACTTAATAAGACTTAGATTTATATTTCAGCATACAAATGCAAGAACAAAATTTCCAATATTCGAAAAAACTAGTTTTCATTTTTTATTTAAAAATTGATGCGCTTTTACACGTTTCGTAGTTTTCTGAGTTGCCAATCTGTTTATTGAAACTTCCCAGCATCGTTTGAAAGTTTGCTTTAGTTCTGCAATTGCAGCAGGAATTGGCCGAATACCCAATTACTAAAGCCCTTAATCGCTCTTTTATCTGCATTTAGGCAGCATTTAACAGGATCAACTTTTATTTTTTTTAGAAAAAATTCTGAAAAAAAATTTGGAAAGCAGTGTTGTGAAATCAGAAAAATGTTTTCCAGCTTCGACTTCACTTTTTTATAATTTTTGGAATCCGACTCTACCTATTCGTAATTTTGCGACTGCAACTTAAATTATGTATAATTTTTTAAGAGTGGTGATTTCCCCTATTTATAATGATCCAACACCAACGTTTCTGTTTTAAATATCATGAGTCTCCAACTTCAAATTATGCAAAATTGCTTTCGTTTTATACTATTCAAAAGAGCCTTAAATTCTGTTGTCAAGAAATATACTTTTCATGTTACTAAAACAATATCAACACTTTGAAGTGAAGAAATTTGCATTTAACAATTAAATAATTAATCTTTAAATAAATTAGAAGAACATAGAACTAGAAGGAATAGTGAATTTAATGAGAGCTTGCAAAGCTTGACTACTTTGATTTGATGTAAGATGTAAGAATATTCACAAGCATACCATGTAAGAGTAAATAGTTAGGGTTTAATTTTTAATTTTGAAATATTTAGTTTTACGAATATGATGTGACAAACATGGGCCAATTGTGTGAACAATGTCCCATTATTTGATCTTCAAAACCTGCATTGAAGAATTAAGTAGGCTGCAATGTCGCCTGCCGGCTGGCCATTCCTGCTCTAGACCATTTGCAAGAAGAGCCTGCATTTTTGATGTTGAGAATCGCAACGGCAGAGTCAGCGAAAAGCCTACAGCGATCGGAATTGAGCTTTGCACCGATGATGATTGCAAGGAGCTCAGTCACATGAATGCCCAGTTTATAAGGCAAAGATAAACTTATTGAGTTATCCATGCTGCCACCAATGCCAACTTGAAAGGGAGTCGCATCTGTAAAGGTAGACCCTTCTGGCTGATCGATGAACGAAATAGAAGGATAACAACTTTTCCAAGCGTCTTTCATCTTGATGTCCATCAAGGATGTTATAATCGAGAGAACGGTGAGCGGCCATTTAGTGCCAATCGTAGATCATGTCAATTTACGTCTCTCTCTATTGCATGAATATCAATCAAACTCCTGATTTCACTATATCTTTCCATTTAACACATCAATCAAACTACAAGTTTGCTTTTGCATTGATTTTTCTTTTATCCATCTATCTCTCTATCAAACTCACTACTATTATTATCTCGCATTGTTCCTGCGTTTTCATACGATCTTGCTACACAACTTGCTTCCAAACACATCATAACAAAAAATTTCAAATTGCCCTCTCATTTCATTTATCGCGAGTTTCTATTTAACCTAGTGAAAACCTCAAAAAACTGTTTTAGTGTTCGTTCCTTCCTTACTAAATAATATTATACTAAATAAAATATTTATAGAATATAAAAGATAGAAAAGTTGTGGTTTTATTTAATTACCCTTTTTAACATCAAAATTAACCTTTTTGTACATTTAATTTGGGGATTTTTTTGTTTGAATATTTTCAAAAACTTTTTTAACTTCCACTCTTTAACCAATACACTTTTTTCAGTCTATTTTTTCATATCTATTATTAATTGATGAGTTAAAATTTTTAGTTTTTAAATTTCAAATTGTAATTTCAAATTGTTTGATTTGTATTACAGTTGTCCCCACTTAATACACGACCACCGGAAAGTTGACCAACCCCCCGTGAATTATCTGATCCGTGTATTGTATAAGAGAGATGGCAAGTTTGTCATGAGTGTATGAGTTGCATGAGGCAAAAACGGAAAGTTACGTTGATCGGCGGATTAACGGATTTCGTGTACTGATGCTGCGTGTATTAGGGGGGGGGGGGGGTGACTACTGTTCTTTTAAAATAAATTATTGTGAAAATTTAGTAACGTCAAAAGGACGAGAAACAAAAAGTTTTTTTATACCAACGTATTTCCAAAGTGATGAAATACTTCACTTAAAAGTGTTTTTCCTTTGTATTGCTTTTGATAAAAGGAATTTTTAATTTTTTTCTTATGTTCATTTTGCTTTTTTTGTACAATTTATTCTCTAATGTAAGAATGTTAGTAAAAGCCCAACTCATACTTCTATAACAAAAGAAGCTAATTTTGAAATCCAAACATTTGAATAAAGAATAAATTTGTTTTATATTTTTGCCTTTCTTTGTAGACACTACCATGGCGTATCTTGTTATTCGAAAAATTATTTAAAGATAGAGTCCCATGTTATACTTTACCAGTTTTTTTCACCAGTTTAAGTTTATTCTAACCAAAACAAAAGTTTATCGAAATTAGTGCTGTCTAACTCAAATTTTACCGAAATTAAGTTTACATAAAATGTTTCGACCTAGAATAAAGCACATAAATTTAGAAATTGATTTCAAAAACATTATATTATATTATTATATAGATTCACGTTGCTCACTTATGTGTCAAGATTGCATGGTTGTTTTTGACTTAACAATAACTGTGTTTGTTATTTGAAAAAATCATCTCAAAGAATTGGAAAACTCAAATGTTTAATATATATACCTTTTCCATTTTTTATTAATCTTTTTCCATTTTGAATTCATTTTTTTTCATTTTGAATTTGTCTAAGTATTAAGTCTTAACAATAAACCTTTTTCTTCAATTAATTTTTTTCATTTTGATTTCATCCTTATGATTTCAAATTTTCATATGGGAAAAAGATATAAACATTTTTAAAACCATAATGGATGAATTCAGAAGGAAAAAATGTTTTCAAAGTGAAAAAGAATGAATTTGAAATGAAAAAGAATGAATTTAAAAAAAGGTCGATTAACGGGTTAATTTTGAAGAAATTTCAAATTCTTAAATCTATATAAAAATATATAATATCAGGGGCAAACATCCTTAAAAATTTTGGGGAGGGGTAAACTTTTTTTATAAATTAAAATATATTTTAAAAGAATTTCTGTCTAAAACTCAACCGTAAAACAAATAAGGTAATATGGAAAGTCTACTCGCAAGCTAAACACGTCTTTTAAATTATAAAAAAAATCAAGACCTTCACATTTTTTTCAACCCCTTTTAAAATATTAAATGAGCCATAATATTCATAGTACGATACAAGCACTGCATCAGTGCCTTCTCCATCAAATCACCCCATGATACCCTTAACTTTATTCAATTAAGTTTGTTCCTTCCAAAATTGAGTTTGAATCGAGTAAATTTAAAGAGTTTCAGACCGAAAAATCAAGCAATTTGTTTTTAGATAGAAAATCAAAAAAAGTTGTAAATTAAGGCTGTATCACTTCTTAATTAAATTTTAAATATTTTGAAAAAATTTTTAAAATTTTAATCTAATTTGTTTAAAAAAGTGTATTCATTAAAAGATTTCATCAAAAAGTCTTGATTTGAGTAGTACTAACTAACCTTTTGAAACCAATTTGCATGATAAAACTTTGATTTTTCAAGTTAATATTTAGTGCTTGTTCACAATTGATGTCAAACGAGACAGATGGACCAAGACTTAAAATGATAAAGAATATCGAATTTATTAAGTGATTAAACAATTGAATGTTTGACAAGAGTGAGTTGGACTTTGTCGAAAATTAATAAAAGATAAATTCAAACAATTAGGATTTAGAGGGAGGCATAAACTTTTCGAATCAACACCCACGTGAGCAACGAAAACTTTTTTGCAACTGATTAAACTTTTTAAATGGATTTTCCTAAGTTGTTCTCACTTAATTTTATGAGAATAACTTAATAAAGTTTACTAGAGAAAAAATAATGTTGGAAGAAACAAAAGATATTATTCAGAAAACGATTGCATGATTAAAGTTACACTTGTATAAAAAAAGATTATTATCATCTTAATAGCATCTTGTTTTGTGGTGAAAAAATGGAAACAATACAAAAAAACTTTAAATTCAAAACCTTAAATTCAATCATTCAATTAGACATAAACTTCTAATAAATTGTAATTAACTGTGTTTCCTTTTAATAAAGTTCTTGACGAATGTGTCCAGGGGTTGATTAAACTGATAGAAAAAATAAAATAATATTGAACTTATAAATAACTTGTTTTTCAACAGTTTTCGGCACTAATGACTTCTTGGAGGAAATAATACAAAAACAAAAAGGAGAGGAGATAATTATACACTGACAAAATAGGCCATCAATGAAATTTGGTCTATTTTAATTCTGTTTAAATACAATTTTGTCAAAAAAACTTGTTAAATAAATATCAAATTCATTCCTCAAAAATGATCGTTCTCGCAAAAAAATTTTTCATTCAAAAAAAAACATTTCACCGAAAAAACTTTATTTTATTACAACTAGTAAAATTAACTTACAACTATATAAAATTATTAACTTCACATGTTACTCAAAAAGTGTCAAGATAAAGAGAAAGTTTCATTAGATTATTATTAAAATAAATTTTCATGAAATGGAAGTATCAATGTAAACAATGGAAATAACTTGAAAGTTGAGTTGGTTCAACAGAAAATAGTTTGAAAAGTTCAGGTTTTAGATAAGATAAGATAAGATAAGATAAGATAAGATTTATTTTGAAAATGAAAAGAAAAAGTTAAAATAAAATAGGGAAACTGAGACATATATAACGAATATATATTGTGGAAAACAAAATTACATTAATAAATCTTATCAAAATATTACAAAATTACATTAATAAATCTTATCTTATCTTATCTTCTCAAACGATTTGCCAGGGAGATCTTCCCAGCTAGAAACGGAGAGAAGGAATAGAAAAGAGTGTTCCCTCCGCTTTCTGCTTGACTTAGTTTGAAAACCACTCAAAGAGTCGAAATATTCTTTTTAATAAATCACAGGGTTTGAGAAAATGTCGGCGAAATAAAGGTTACGAAAAAACAAAACTTCTTTTAACTAACTAAATGACAAACTCCCTGACTAGCGCAAATCCACGATTTCGAAATAACAAATTTTTGATCATTTACCGTTTCAATTCTTTATACCATTTATTCTTGAAACCTCTGTAATAAAAACAAGATGATCGTTTTGGTATTGGAATACTTAAGATCTCTGAATAATTTTCTATAAAAAAAACAATATATCAAGAAAACTAAATTAATTTAAACTGTTAGTTAAAATGAACGCTGATTGTATTTATTTACACTAAATGTATACATGCAGGATTGAAAATGAAATATATTTATTTTTTTATCAGTTGCAAAAATGATTGCAGTACGCAGACATCTTAAAATTATTCTTATTTATAATGCTTGTATTTGTATTAAACACTAAAAATCGAAGCGATATCTTTCTTTACTCGATCCTGAATGGCAGATACATTTGGGACTTTATTCATTATGATTAGAGGCAACAAATATTGTCGTATATAAATCTTTCAAAAATTGAAGTAAGATTTTCAAAAAGTTGACTTTATTTGTAAAAAAAATTACCTTAAAATGGCTTTATCTGTCCAGCTATAGATCCTTTCCTATGTTAAATTAATTAATTATTTAATTATAAAAAAAGCCGATAATTAAAAAAATCAGTATTTCCAAATTCAAACCAAACGCTTATCCCATCAAATTTTGAAGAAATATATTTTCGCAGTAGGCTGTTGAGATTTAAAGAAAAAAGAACAACGTATAAAACGCGTGACAGGTAAATTCATCGAATGGTGAATTCATCGACAATATATTTTGTATTTTAATTTCATTTTCATAAAATTGAAAATTTATTTTTGAAAAAGTAAAAAAAAATGCTGTTTTTTTATAAATCGTTATCTGGAATTTTTGTCAAAGAAAACAATGTTAAAAATATTTTTATCTATTTCCCCAACTTCAAACAAAATTTCTAAGTTCTTTGATTTATCGATACAAATTCTTGTACAATTTACAAAAAATGTAGTGGCAGATAAGAGCTGTTATAATTTCTATTTGAACTGTCGCTTTTACAGCATGTTTTTAAACTTCCAAATATTTTAGAAGAGATGACTCAAATAAAGAGTTAAAACCATGAGAAACTCACATGATTTTGTTCTGCAAGAAGATTCTTTAGCTGAATCTTAACAAATACAATGATCTATTTCGAATAAAGGAGGCTTGTATACTTCTTCCTTGCTTACATAAAATAAGATACTCGTCTGTCTCACTGTATTGCTGAAGAGTAACTGTCTCGCATTTGTGCATTGATTTAATTTTCAAAGCATATATCCTTTAAACTATTGCAAATATTGCATAACCTGACATTTTCTTCTAGCATCCGTTTTTCATTACTTTGTGTAGCATTGAAAGGAAGTTAGCTAAGTCATCTATAAGTTAACTGTTTCATCGTTTTTATTTTTCCATTCATTTCTATCTTAATTTATCATTTATGGCTTCGGAATACATTATGAGTGAAAAAATGAAATAAAGTTGGGGGATGGAGGTTATTTATTTTGTAAAGAGAAAACAATAAATCAAAAAGTTTTTTGGAATGCTATCACTATTATTAAACTAAATGCAAGGCAAGAATACAAACTAAAGATAACAATATTTTTTAAAGATTAAAAGAACACAATCATGCAGGTAATTGTGCTATAGAGTTGAAGCAAAAAAAGTGCATAACTTGATCACAGGTAAAGCTGTTTATTCACAAGCAACTCCCGGCACCATCGTATATTTCGTGGCTTGTGAAGCAAAATCCCAAGTTGTTTCTACTCAATTACTAACAATTTCGCTGATGAAAAAAATAATCAGAAATTTAAGAAAATCTAAATCATGTGCTCCTTCTACTCCATTAAGTTTATCCCAACTTCGAATTTCCATTGAATATAGAATAACACACTCAAAAGATAACTTCCGTTTCTATGAAAATTATGAAATGCAAAATGAAGTTTTAATTTTTTCAACAGAAAAAAAAATGAACAAAATTATGAAAAATTATTTTCAACGAGTTGTAAGAAACTTTGAATAAAGTTGAATATTTAAGAGCGCTCGCTGATCATTTAACTTTATACTTTCACGCAAGTTTCTCAAAAGGCTAGATTTTATATATAAATATATTCAGAAGTACACTAAATATTTTTACTTTTTGAAAAATAAATTGCTTTAATTTTTATTCTATGAAAATATTAATAATTAAATATACAAAAATATTGTCGATGAATTCACCATTCGATCAATTTTCTCCGATGAATTTACAGTGTACCCTCTAAAAAGATGTTTACAAAGAATTTAATATAAAAAAATTCATTAAAAATTTCAGCAGTGAAAGTAAATGCTTGTAAGTTTCATTTAGAAGTAGCGTCATAATTAGGGGCGACAAAAATTGTTCTATATATATCTTTCAAAAATTGACGTAACGTTTTCAAAAAGTTGACTTTATTTGTAAAAAAATTACCCTAAAAATGGCTTTATAATCACTATTCCCAATTATTATTGAATATGATTACTGTAAGTTAAATATTTTAAAGTATTCTCTTTGGAAAAGGCGCGATCTGTGGACAAAAGCGTTTTAATCACTGGAATTTATTTTTCGCCTGTTTGGTGCGTTTTGTGTTAGAGAAGCGCATATACACGCTCAGATATACTTCTTTCTTTCATTTTCTTATTATTATTATTTCGTTTTTCCATGTCGTTTCTTATATCATTGTAAGATTCTAAGGTTGCGTTTTTAAATTACTAAAATGATCTGTGATATAATTAAAAAATGAAATAATCTACTTTTTATTTGCTTTATCAACGCTTCAGTAAATAAAAGCTTCAGTAATCCAAAATTGGTAAATTATTTCTCATTGTTTTCTAACTTGTTTAATATTTACAAAATTAAGATTACTTAGAAAAAATGGACTGTTTTAAAAAGTTGGCATAGTAATAAAAAATGGACTTTTGTTGACCTAATAACTTGGACTTCTTTTACACAACCTTTATTTAAATAAGGCAATTTACGTGTTTTAGAATAAGTGCTATAGAATTGAAAATTAAAAAATTTGCCTTTATTGACTTTTAAATGCCCTAGTCATACTACAAAAAATACAAAGACAAAGTAATACGGGTACTCTGGGGACAAAACTTTTAAATCGGTGACTTGAAAAACTCTTACTTTATAGAAAAAAAGAATTTTTATCACTCTTTTAAATTTAATTTTATGCCTTGGCCACACACACATTAAATAAGATGTTTTAATGTCCATGTATGTTCCTTGAAAGCGCTTTTTGATTTTAATTAATTTAATAGAATTGCAGCGAACTAAATCATAAAACTTTAATGAATTCTTCGAGATCAAAAGCCATGAAAATTGTTTAGGAGATAAATGTGAAGAGATTAATATTACATTAATATACACACATTTCCTCGCTTTGCTAACTCCATCATTCATTTGAACAGCTTGGCTTATTGGAGCCTACTCACGCACCGATCAGTGCCATACGTAGCGAATCAGCGGGCATTTTTGGAGAGAACGGGTTTTTTACTCAGCTTCAAATAAAATTCGTTTTTTTGGATTGACTGCTTACGCGGATGTTGAGGTGGAGTAATCTCGGAGCTAAAACAAGAGCAGTTTAGTTAAATAAATATCATTTCTAAATGCATTCGATATACATATTTATTTACAAAGTGTATGTGCCTAAAATGAGGTGATCATTGGATCAAAACAAGAGTAAATCTAAAAGCCCCACTTCTTCGCCTCAGAAGAACTAAAGACACACTTTTTAAGTGAACTAAGTTATAAATATAACTTACACCTGTCTTCAACGCCGCCCTCGGTTGAAACTACTACTTTCAATTCTTCCCAATTTATCCTGGTTGAGATGATCCAACCTTCAAACTTTTTAATACGATTAAGGAAGAGCAAAAGTACAAGCATTAATATAATGCCATTGTTTAAAAAGATCTAATTTCTCAAGACATTTTCTTGGATAAAAAGAATCCTAAGATTCTGTGTTGCGTTTCTTTTGAAAAGGAACAATACAGTTAGTATATAATCCAAACAAATAGCTTTATTATAATGAATTAAGAAAAGAAAATTAAAATAAGTTAATGATGATATGCAAAGATGAATCAAACTGAAAAGATACAAAAAATGTTAAAAGGAAAAGAAAGGTAATTCTTTAAAAAAAATTAAATTATGACGGCAGTGGAGAAGCAAAATTTTAATATTAGGGCTCCAGGCATTTTTAAAATGGCGCCAGAAAATTTGCGAAATTGTATTTTCAAGAAGCTTTTAGGATAAAGCAAGCCTCTGGGAAGTGAAAAACTTTTTACGTCACTAGATAATGTGTACTAATTTATATCCTATATTTAAAAATTATGTATTTTTTGTCATGGGTTTAAGCCAATTGACAACTAAAACTACCACAAAAGAAAAGCGTGTTTGAGTGGAAATCAAAAAAATACATTCTCTGGTAATCAATATTTTTTTCCCTCGTAGTTATCTCAGCTATGACTAAAGTGTTACTTTATTAAACAGGCGTGAGTAAGGTTGATAAGATACTAGGTTTTGATAACTCAAGGTCTTGCTTTCGATTCCCTATCAAGCCTACTTTCTACATAGTTCAATACAAGCGGCGCAATTGTGCCTTCTCGATGAAAACACCCCACGGTACCTTTACCTTTAAAAACGACATAACCTTTTTTGTTTTTTTTTCTATTTTGTATACATTATATTCCTATGCTACATATCCAAACAGCCATGCCGTATGATGAACATTGAACATGTTATATATATATTTAAACTATTCAAGCTTATTTTGCAAATTCACTCTTCCTCTATATTGGTACATTAACACCCATTTTATTCTTTAAATAAATGCTTCTTCTATTTGTAGGCATTTAATTATAAAAAGTTCAACATACGAATTCATTAAATTATAAGAGTTAATCTAATTAAAACAATCTTCCAAAAGTTTATTAAGAAAAAAGGATTTTTTAAAAAAAAATCGATTAATCAAAAACAGCATATAATATACTTTAAACTGAAAAATTAGTTTGGAAACTATAAAACTGAAATTTATAGAATAAATTTTTATAAAAATCTAAAAAATAAAATTTTTTCCATATCTGAGGAACAAAATATATAGCATGAAATATCGACTATTGAAAATTCACAATGAGGGATTCCAGATGCTGAAACTGATTGAGATAGTGACAAAGAAGTCATGTTCATCGCAGATTTTAATCTTTACGAGTCTTGAAATAAAATATTGAAATAGCTGTACCGAATGCTGATAAAGTACTCCCAGGAAACGAAATCAAAAAAGAAGAGAAAGTAGTCAATAGTTTTAAGGAAAAGTTCTCAAAATGAAATAAATGATCGATTCGGAACTACAGATCTTTCAATTATTTCTTGCCAAGGAAACTCACTCCAGATTATTATTTAATGAAGAATTGCTCAATTCTCTAGTCCAAACTTTATGCACACAATAGCGGATATGCTTTTCTTCTGACTTGATCTAAATTATTTGCCTTTTTACGGCCCTGACGCAGGAAAATAATTTCTGAGGGAATCTGATGGTTTCGATTAAAGATTTTATAGAAGAGGTCATCAAATTAGTGACAAATCAAGAGAGTAACAAAAATACGGAATTTCAAAGGAGTGATATGATAAAAAATGGGGAAATTCAAGGAAGTGACAAATCAAAAAACTGACATGAGAAAAAATTAATATTAATTTTAACAACTTTTATTTATTTTCCGTTACTGATTTGATTACTATTTAGTTGTGCTAATACTTTGGTACAAATATTAAATAGTTTTTATATTATTTCACTTTTGGAATTTTATACAGAAATTCTAAAAAGTGACATAGCAAAAGAATTCCAAAAATTACATGAAAAATTTAATAGGATTAATCAACTATATAAATGATTAACTAACTAAACTAACTAACTAATGAAAAAAACGAACCTTTGATTTTTCACTACTTTGAACGCCTCCATGTAGGAGCATTTGCTCTAGCTCTGATTATATTAAGACCAGCTCTATGAAAAATCCACTAATGAAATAAAAAAATGAATAACTGTTCATCTTTTAATAATATTATAAATAAAGGTGGTAAATATCCTCTATACTCAAGTGTAGTGAAAAATCAAAAATTTTTAAAAGTTTCTTTTGATAATAATAGTGAAGCTGAAAAGTTTAAATTGAACTCAAATGAGGTTTTATCAAAAATAAAAGTAAATAAGTTGATCTCTAAAAATAATAATTTTTAAATTATTTTCCCTGATGATAAATCTATGCAGGATGCTAAGCTATTACTCGAAAATGATTCAAAAACGAAATCTATTTCTTCTTGTAGTAATCCAGTGTTTCAACTCAAAATAATGATCAAAAACTTTAACCCAGAAATGACTGAAGAAGAGTAGTTTAATTGGTAAAAAAAATGAATTTCTTCAGCCATATTTAAATGATGAAAAGCGATTTAAAGTTCTTTTTTCTAAAACAAATTTTAATTTGTGATTTCATTAGACTCAGAGCTTAGAAAACTAATTCAAATAAATGGTGATATCTTATTTCTTAATCTTACATGTCATGCTGTACTGGTTTTTTTTTCTATCAAACAATGTTAAATGTGCTGTATGCAGTGCCCGCGCTAAAGCTAAATTTCAAGAGGGGGCTGAAATGGGGCAAAAAACACATTTGCAAAAAATTTATTTCCTATATTACTTTATATCCTATATTACTTTGCTGAAAAGCATGAAGTACTTCTGTATAAAAACCTATAGAAATCTCATATTATACATACACATACACCAGCATTTATATAAGATTATTGTGTACACTTTTTGCTTATTTATTTTTCCTTTAAAAAGTGCATGGGGCAAAACCAAAAATTTTAGGGGGGCAAAGATTAATACAGGGGGGGGTGGGGCACGTGCCACAAAATTATATAGGTAGCGCGGGCATTGGCTGTATGCTTGGTCACACAGCTAAAAACTGTAGGTCAACTAACCACGTGTGTAAATTTTGCGTTGATAACCATAGTTATTTGGATTGCGATAAATCTAGTGACACAAAATCATACAAGTGCTCTAATTGTGTCTCGAAAAAATTGTTAAATATAAAGCATAATGCATTCAGCTCAGAATGTCCTTGTAGAATAAATCATTTGCATTTTATTAAATCTTGTACCTCCTATCTATACGAGTATATAATCCATGATTCATTAAAAAAAAGATTTACATAATAACAGTACTTTTGATCTAACAGAAACAAATTTTTATAAATTTCGAACATTTGACAACACATCTTCCTTGTATGTAAACCTTGAGAGTATACCTAATTCTTCTAATTCTTTCAATATTTTGAGTTTGAATTGTTGTTCTCTAAACTGAATGAAATAGATGCACTGATTCATTATCTGAATGATATTAAGTATTTCAATATTGATGTATTCGCTATACAAGAAACATGGCTTAGAAACAAACCTGAACTATCACTATTAAGCAATTATACTTTCGTTCAATCCAATTCTATGCTGACAAATCATTCTGGTGTTGCTTTTAATAAATGTCACAATTTTACTACTTCTGAAAAAATTGAAAGCATTTCCTTTGAATTTAGAAAATTAAAAAAGCATCTCTTTAACATTACTCTAAAACAAAACTTTCTACTCCATAGAAATAAAATTAAAAAAGTCATTAAAGAATTGAAGCAAAAATACGATTTGTCTGTATTCAGAAACTTGGAAGATGCTTAACAAATTGATGAAACCGAAAATGATCAAAACTATAAAAATTTTGCATAATGATAAACTAGTCACTGATAAAAAATCCATAGCTGATGAATTCAACCATGTACTTACTAATTCAGGTATAGTCAACACTGATGAAAACTTGAAACTGTATAAAACTTTTTTAAAAAAAGCAACTTCTACTTTTAGTTTCAATAAAGTAATTCAAGAAGATGTTATGATAGCCTTAAGTAATATCAAATCAAAATCAACAAAAGACATATACGGACTTTCAATTTTAAATGTTATACTAATTTTTGATGTAATCAAGAAATATTTAGTTATATTGTTCAATTCCTGTATTGAACACCAAATATTCCATGAATTTTTTATGCTTTCAAAGGTTTTACCAATTTACAAAAAAGGTCAAAGATCTATTTGTGAAAATTATAAACCCATCAGTAAAATAACATCTCTGTCGAAAATCTTCGAAAGGTTACTTTATGATCAGATATTTTCCTACATATATCAGAATGACATTTTATATAATTGTCCATTTGCATTTACACCCAATTATTCGTCAACATATCTCCATTCTTATCTTTTAAACGAAGTTTCTACTCTACTAGATAGATCTGATATAAAGAAGATTATAAAAATGCTATAATTATATTTATCTTTATTATAATTAATTGCTTTTGATTGTGTGTCGCATAAAATATTGATAGATAAGTTACAGTACCTTGGATTCTCCTCACAGGCAACGAATCTCTTATCTTCTAACCTAACTTTACGTCGTCAGCGGGTCGAAGTTGAGGGAGTTTTCTCGAACGAGAGTATAATTTTTAATGGCGTACCTCAAAGTGGTATACTTGCCCCATTACTGTTTTCCCTGTTCATAAATGATCTTACTATGTGTAATGAAAAAACTAAGTTTTTAATGTTTGCAGATAACATCACTGCTATAGTTCCTCTATCAGAACTAAGCCCATCATGTTGCTATATTTACCAAGTTATTAATCCAGTTTTAGATTGGTGTAGAGCAAATTTTCTCCAAGTAAACACTAATAAAACAAAAGTTATGTTTTTTTCATTTAAGAAAAAAAGAATTGAATGTAAAAATAAAATTGAAATTGTTGAGGAATATAATCTACTAGGTTTGAGAATAAATCTTTATTTGAATTGGAAAACAAATATAAGTTTTTTGGAAACTAAGCTATGCTCTATAAACGGCATTATGAAAAAGTATAAACATGAGTTGCCTACACATTCGAAGCTGGTAATATATAAAAGTCAGACCTGTACAAATAAAAAATGTTTTGTTTGTAAACTGCAAATGTAAACTTATCATGTTTCAATGTTCTCGTTCCTCTTTATTATATCTCTTATATAACCACACATATCAGAGGTCTGGCAAGACCTCCGGGGAGATAACTTGCCAGACCTTATTATATATTTAAATGTATAAATCGTAAAATGCTAAAAAAAAGATACTTAAAATAAAAATTTCAAAAAATATTTTACATACATATTGAAAGCAACATTTCAAATATATATATATATTCAGTTTTATAAATCCAACACTTTTTTATTATTTTTGATATTATACAATATCCTTGCCAACCAAAGATATTTCAACAAGCCTTCTTTTCCTTTTATTCTCAACCGCCTCTTACCATAAAGATTGCTCATGGAAGTGATTACACAACGGCTGACGCTTTCTAATCGTCCACGATGTCTCTCCAATCCTTAAGAAAAAAATATTTATCATTTTGAACATAAGGCATCTTTTTTTTCTATATCCATACCAGAAAATGATTTGCATGTTCACCTATCATCTCGTTATATATATATTTTTTTCCTGTCCATTATTTTATGATATAATACATTTCTTCTTCTTCTTCTTCTTCTTCTTCTTCTGATTATTATCTTCTTCATTGTATGTGTTAAAAGTAGTGATAAAGTCAAGTCTCGAGAAAAAGTTTTCTACATCAACTTCTTAACTATTTTGAAGCTACAGGATATATTTTCAAAAAAGAATGGCAGAAGCAGAAATTCTGCGTAAAATAAACGTGAAACTTGGTAGAAAAAGGAAATAATGGTGTGATATGGAAAAGCGTTCAATAAAACTCATCTTGTCTCCTAGAAAGATAAGATGCATGTTTTTCTCACTTTAAATTTTTATAAGGTTGCTTTCGATTTTAGAATATATATCAATCATTTGTATATAGAGCAAATTAGAGAAAAAGTATATCCTTTGATCCGTTGTATTTATCCTTTTAAACGTTTCACCTAATTTCATATATTTTTTAGTTATACTTTCAGAGTAAGAGAAAAAAAATGTACCCGACACACAGGGCGGGCCTTAGTGTTCGCGAAGCCCTATGCAAAATCGATTGCTCGGGGCCCAGTGTGGGTAGGAAAAAAGATTAAAAGTGAGAAATAAGATTTTGAAAAAAAGAAAAGGAATTTGTTTTTTTACTTTTTCATTAACACAAAATGACGATCAAAGTAACTTTACTTTGCGAACCTTGCATTTAGCGAAATCATACAATATATCATCAAAATGAAAAATGAGAAGCGCGGGGCCCACTGCGACTGCATAGGTTGCAGTGGCCTAAGGCCGGCCCTGCTGACACATACTTACAAAGAAAAGAAATATTTGAATGTTTTTGAATTAATTTCTGAAATCGATATGCTTCACAGGTAACATTAAGCGATAGCATGCTTGATTTGTTAAGATAATAATCGAATTCCTATCCTTATATAACATATCCCAACCTCGTCTACTCACATAAAAAGTCTTAAACCAAATTTCTCCCTATCTATTTTACTTTTTTATTGTACCACCCCGTGTCCGCTAACATAATATAAAAATAAATATACCAAGTCTTTCACTTTTCCTTTCTCCAATTTTGCAAATGTGTCTTCTAATAAACACGTAGATAAAATGGTTTTGCGTTATTTCATAAGCCCATCAAATTAAATAAACTTTTATAGTATTACAAGTTCAATTGAAATTTTTTAAAGTTTTAAGTAGTTTTATTTTTAGGTTTGACTTGAAAACTAATTTTTTATTGAGCTTAAAAAAATTTGATTTTTTGTTGAGAGAAAATATATATTGAATTACACATCTTTTACAAATAAGTGTTCAAAAATAAAGATTTCATAACTTCAAACTCAACTTTTAAAACTATCAAATCTTGTATACGTTGCCTTTGCAAACTATCACATTTTGACAGCCATCTTTCCTACGTGTGCAAATGTAATTGGCTGAAAGTTTCATGATATGCTTGACAAAACTTTATAAACAATCGGGAATAGAGAGAACGAGCTTTACCTTTGTTAATTGCCCTGAAGCACACTTTAAGAGCTTGGCGTAATTCAACACATAGTTTTGGCTACAAGATGCCTCCTGTATAAGACACAGTGAACAGCCTTTGGAGAGATACCTTTTCCTTGAGAATGACAGAAAAGCCAGTGTAACGGCCAACGATAGTTACGTCAGTGGCTACTGAAAGTAATATTACCGAACGTTGTGGTTGTTCAAATAATAAAATTGCCTCACTTTTGGATTCAGGTTCGAGATAATTAGAAAAAAGAAATGCATAAAGAGTGTCATGGCCTATCAAACCTCACATAAGCTGAGAATAGCAAAGTTGCCGTACTAGAGCTCAGAGGTAACCGTTCTTTCAAATTCATTAGCCATTTTGTGTGACTCAAAAGTTAATTAAGTTGCGCACATTTTTTCTCATTTAAAAATAAAAAGTCACATTTAATTTTTCCTATAATTGCAATGCTAACTTTGGAGGCGAGTTACTCAAAAATATAATAGATATGAAAAAACTAATAGCAGATTCTGAAATATCATATTAACTTTTCAAAGAATTCTAAAAAATTTAATAAATTTTTAGAAAAAAATTCTACCTTCATTATGCTGATTCAGAAAAACTATATATGAAGGAGTGATTCCCTAAAATTTCCGTTCTACGGCTCCTTAAATTTCACCAAAATTAAAAATTTACCAATTTAAAGACAATTTTCTCTAAAAGTTTACATGTTATGACAGTTCTGATTACAGATTTAGAATTTACACATAAAACTTAAGTAGAATGCGCTATTGAAATGTGCAATTAAAAAACATAAATTTTACCTAATTTCAAGGGTTAGTAAAAGTGGTATTTGATAACTGTAATATTTATGCAAATTTTGACAACGGATTCTGATTCTGCATTCTATAATTAGTTAGAAAAGTGTCATTGTAAGTTAAATTATGAAAATTAAATTTCTTCCTAGATTTTAGGTAGACATTTTTTCAATAACTATACTAACTATGAAAAAACTAATTGCACCACAAGATTTGTTTTCAAAAACTAAAGCAGACTGCACTATTTAAGTTATATCAAACTGGGATAAAAATGTTTTATTACCGAAAACACTTAAACTTGCTCTAAATCGCTTTTTAAGGTAGGTGAAAGAGAAAATCATATTCAGTTTTCCCAAAATTCTGATCATAAATAATAGTTTCTAACTCTAAATAAGCTAAAAATATGATATTTTAAATGTCAATTCCGTTGGAAGTCCGAATATGTAGGATGCGATTTTGACAAAAACTATAATTAAAATGTAATAAGATTCGGAAAATATTATAAGAAGTAACTATAAACCTGAGTTACATTTATTAAATTTTTAAGGATACCATCGCATAAGGAAGATTTTTCAATAAAAGTCAAGCACAATCTTGTAGAGTTTTTTTGCTGATTCTGAAAAACTATATACGGTTACATACTTCCTACAGCTCTCTTCACTAAGGATATAACTTTTTGACTTTTTTTTCTAAATCAAAAACTCACCATATGATGAAACTTTCCATTTGGTTCACAAAAATATCATTTTTGATCATTTAGCGCCAAAAAGGTGGCGCGCATCGCTGTTTGGATATTCATTCATTACTTCTCTTATTTAATTATATTGATTCATTCGTTTTTGCCTTTTTTTCTTTCACGTAATTTTTTTTCTCTTCATAATCATATTTTTAATCTTTTTCATAAAATTTGAATGTTTTTTTTCAGAGTAATAAAATAATTTATTTCAATTAAATGAGTAATAAAAATTGTGTCAAGAGAAGGCCAGAAATTCCCCTTGTAACTACATGTTTATCTGGTTTCTGTAAAATGCCAACCAATAAACAAAACATTGGAAGGTATTTAAACTTGTTCGAGAGCCAGAAGGGTAAGAAAGCAAGGATCAAAATTTTAGCAGAATAATTAAGTCAACTATAGAATGAGTTGAACTTTCCAAAAATTTCGAATCAGCAAGTGGTTTTGAAAGTTGCAAAAGTTATTGATTTGTATGAAAAGTACAGGAAAAGAAAGACTGAAAAATTGGAGGAGGAGATGAAAAGTTTGTTTGATACGACTAAAGCTGGTGGTTTTAGGCTGAGTTCAGAGGATAAAGCCCTTTATCACACTCAGATGGCAACAGCGGGTAGAGTAGGTTATTCAACAAGATCTGAGGCATCAATACATCCTTCGAAGCGCGTTAAAGTTTCGAGATTGTCTTATACTGAATCGACATCTTCGTGTGTTCCGGCGGAATCAAACTCTGGTTCTGAAAGTTCTTGTCTCACTGAAATTGAAAATGATGATGAATTTGTCCCGGATGAAAAGAATGAAACAAAGAAAAAGTATAACTCAACCAAATCCGCCAACTGTTTGTCCACCAGAAAGGCTTCAGTTGTATTTAGTTCTCTGAAACTTGATGGAATTGATATTGAAAGTCCGAGACAGGTTGGGGTGTGGAAAAATGTGAAAGTGTTAAAGAAAAGCTTATGGAGGTTTTGAAATCGGAAGTGTTTTGTTTACATTTTGATGGGAAAAGTATTAAAAAGAAAGAGTATCAAGTAGTGTATCTTCAAAATAGCCAAAGGAGAATCAATTTTGCAATACTAACTTGCAGAAATGGTTCTTCTAAAGCTATTTTTGAAGAGTTGGTGAAACTTATGGATGATTTTGACGCTTGGCAGAGTATTAAAATGATTATATGCGATTCAACAGCAGTGAATACCGGTCGTGAAAATGAGATTGTTGTTAGGTTTCAGAGAATGATGAACGAGAAGGGATACGACAAGCCACCATTTATTCCATGTCAACACCATGTTTTGGACTTGGTTTTGAGACATATCATGGATTCAAGCTTTGGCGGTTCGACCAAAAGTCCTCACTTGAATTATTTCTTCGTTGATATAATAGTTCAAAATTATGAATTGTTGAAATCAAATTATATTTCTGATTGTCATTATGGAACTTCCAAAAAATACTGGCTGGAGGGATGATTTCAAGTTTTTGTTCGAACTCTGTGAGGCATTCAAGTTCCATAAAGAAACTGGCAAATGGCCCAAAAGCTGGAAAAAACTGCCATCTCTCCACAACGCCAGATGGAATTCACGAGGCTTGTATGCCTTTGCCTTATTTTTTACTCCCTAAAAAGAGAGAAGAGCTCGAAAAAATTTGTTGTTTTATTTCATTTTCTTGGTGTGACTTTTGGTTTTCTGACCAAAAATTTGAAGTTTCGACTTATGATAAACTAAAACAAGCTATAGTTGAACAAAATTGTACGAAGGCCATATTCATTTTCCTGAAATTTTTCAGTTCTGAAAATTCATTAATTGACATTCCTAGAACAAATATCTTTGCCGAACGTGGGGTTAAAAAAATGGAAGAAATAGTTAAAAACACAGGCTCTGATAAATATCTAACATTCAAATTTTTAGCCACTAATGCCTTTTCATAAGTTTTAATAGTTTTGAATCAATAAATTCGAATTTTTTTTATACTTTTGTGTACCTTTAGTTATTTGTTAGTGACCCTATTTAATTAGTTTTTTACCAGTTCGCGCTAGGTTTTTTGAACATTTTACGCTAAAATTAGCATTTTATAGTTTCTAACAAGATTATTCATCGGAAAACACTACAAGGTTTTCAAGTTAAAAAAAGTTATATCCCTAATGTACACTTTTTGACTAAATCGGCCTCATATACATGTTATGACAATTCTGATTTTTGGAATCTACGAAATAAAATGAACCAAAATGCACTATTAAATTGTCCCAATTGAAAAATTTCAAATACAGTCGTTAAAAAAAAGATATGAAAAATTAATATAAGATTCGAAAATAGTTTCATATCAACTTTTAATTCTGAATTTCAAAGAATTCTAAAAAAAATTAGAATTTTGCAAAAATGTCCTTTTCGTGTCGACCAAGTCGTTTTTTAGGCCTCCTTCGAAAAAAGGGAAACTTTTTTCGTTCAGTGATACAGATAAACCCAAAACAGTTTAGATTTATCCATGGAAAGAGTGTAATAAACGCGATTTTTATCACAAGACAACTAATAGAAAAGAAAATTGAAGGAAATGCATCAGTTTTTTTGTGGATTTGTAAATCTAGAGAAAGCATATTGTACTATTCATAGGGAAGTAGTCTATTGGTCCTTGCGTAAAAAGGGAATATCCGAAAAACTTATGAGATTGGTGCAAGAAATCTACAAAAATCCAAAGACATCATATTAAAACGGTAGAAGGAATTTCAAGAGAATTTGAAGTAAAATAAATCTGCATCAAAGTTCGACATTGAGTCCATTATTGTTTACGTTGGTTGTTGATGAACTATCGAAACATTTATAAAAGGAAGACTTATGGGAGCTTTTATTTGCCGACGACCTAGCGATACTGGCACACAACAAAGAACACCTGGAAAGAAAATTATAAAATGGCAAGAGAGTTTGGAGAAATATGGAAGGAAGATGAATGCTGAAAAGACGGAGATCATGATATGTAGCAAAAATGAGGATATTCAATTGCAATTAGAAGATAGACACGGGAATAACCTGAAACAGGTGAAAAATTTCAAATACTTGGGAATCCAAATTATGGATAATGGAAGCTGTGAAAGGGAGGTCCAAGCAAGAGTCGCCAGCTGGTTAAAATGGAAAGAGGTTAACGCGAACATCAGTGATAAAAGAATGCCAATGAAACTCAAAGCGAAAATTTCCACCATAATTTTTCGTCCGGTCTTGACATATGGTTGTGAATGCTGGAGCTTGAAGAAAAAAGATGAAAGAAAATTAATGCCGACTGAAATGAAAATGCTTAGATCGATGCTGAGAGTAACTCTAAGAGACAAAAAAAAATTAGGAAATTAGAAGACAGGAGTTGAGATAAGTGTGCTGGCTGTAGCAGAACGTTGTAAAGTGCGGTGGTACGGGCATATTTTAAGGAAGAAAAAGACGATGTGGTGCGCCAAGCTATGGAAAAGAAAGTGAGTGGAAAAAGAAGCACGGGGAGACAACGAAAGAGATGGGCTGAAGGAGCGACTACAGGAGCTTATACTCAGAGAAGACGCCGCAATCGACAGAGAGAAGTTGAGACAGCGAATCTCAGCCACCGATCCCCAACTTGGGGATAAGGTGTAGGCAAAGAAGAAGAAAAGTGAAACTAAAGGTACACTCCATCTGAAACTATCTGAGCATGTTCCGTTTATATCCCGATATAGGTCTAGAAAATTTCAGACTGATCTCTCATTTCAAAAGGGGAGAGTTTGAATTGCTCTTAGTGCATGGGCCTAAAATGTCGCTGTCGTGATATCCAAGTCGTTTGTTTAGAGCTCCTTGAAAAAAAAAAAAAATTTAAAGGTATAATTTAACTTGGAGCTGCTGACAACCGAAAACGAAATGATGACCACCATCATTATCTATAAGTAGGAGACCTTGGATGGGAGGTTATTGCTTCGCAAATATTTCTTTAACGCAAGCAAGAAACAGCGACTAAACATTCTTGCGAAAGTGCCTTCATAATTATAAGTTCGTCAAAGTATTGGGTGATATCAGAAACAACGTATCTTACCCTGTGATACAACGTGACGATGACCTAACGCTTAGCTCACAACCTCCTACAAAGGCGTCAGAAGTCACTATTCCTCTCGCGTCACAGGATGATGAGTGGCTTTTTGTGTAGCAGATAAGATTCCTTATTATCTTCACCGACTGGGTATATAAAATGATATAAAACGCTTAAAAAATTTAATATATAAAACTGTTTTTATCTTTTTTATGGAATAAACTTTCGACAATTAACGGGCGACACTTGTTACCTCATTGCCCTTTGCCAGCTATATCAAATGACTGTATTGACAAATGGCAAATGAATTGACGCATTTTTAACATTTCTGATACTTGAGTTCTAGAATGTGGAACCGTGGGTAGCTGAGAGTTCACTGTACTTTGTAAGCGGACAATTGACCACCAGACAACTTCAACCGATATATTAAATCTAATCCTTTTAAAAAATATGATTAATTTTAGATATCAAATCATCATCATCATCCATTTGTCTCCAGGAAGAGAACAAGCTTTTATATCCCGACTAGCCAGTGTCGACCTTTTTCATTTTTTGCAGGGTTGTCTCCATTGCTTTCTCAGTTGTTCATCTTCTCTCCCTTTTCTCCATATCTGCTTTCACCACATCTTCCTATGATTTCTTAGGGCGCCCTTTCTTCGCTTTTCCAGTCACAACTTCGTCTCTCACCCTACTCAGCAAACTTTGTTCATCCATTCTATTAAGATGGCCAGCGCAGTTTTTGCTCTTCGAGATACCCATTTATGTCTTAAACTTCTGTCATTTTCTTGAGAACAGCATTTGGGACTTTGTCTAAGAGCGTTTTTCCACAAATCATTCGCAACATTCTCATTTCAGTTGATTGCATGCGCCTGATATCTGTTTTTTTTCATTGCCCAACATTCACACCCATAACACATACTTCTCACGCATGCTTTGTACAGTCTTCCTTTTAACTTCAAAGACAGCGCTTTCTTACAAAATACTACAGATATGTCGTTGAATTTTTTTCCAAGCGAGTCTTATCCGTGATATCACAGATTTTACATCTCCATCTCTGCTAAGTACGTCTCCTAAGTACCGAAATTCTTTTACAGCATTAATTTTGTCTCCTCCAAATATCACCGTATTTTCATTTTCTTCATCAATTTTCTCTTCTTTGCAACTACAACAAACAAAATTTTTAACCTTTATAAGAGCACCAGAACATCTTTTATGGACTCACATCTTGCATAAACTACACTGAATGGCATTTCTCATAACTCTTTTCCCGCATTTTGCACATGGATCGATACTACTAATAACTTCATCTAAACATCGAGATTTAAATTTCATTGCTTTCGTTTTTGAAAGGTTTATCTTCAACACTTTGCTACTCATCAGTGCATTTTTCCAACTAATATATCTTTTTCCAACATCCTCCCAACTGCTTCCAAAAATCACCAAATCATCTGCCTAGAGAAACTCTCTCTTACACTTTTTAACATCATCAGAAAGTACATACATAATAGGTGCAAAAAGTATCGGGCTAAGCACGGATCCGTGATGAACACCGACTTCAACTTTGAACCACTCTGATATTTGTCCTTCAACTTGCACTACAGTTTTTGCATCGTTGTACATTTCCATTATTGCTTTTACTTCGTACTCTGGCACACCTTTTTTTCTCAGAGTGCACCAAATAACTTCTCTTGGAATGCAATCAAAAGCTTTCTCATGGTTGATAAATACAGCGTATAAGTCCTTATCCACTTTTTTGTTTTTCAATCAATTGGCTTACTTCAAAAATTGCATCGATCGTGTTTTCCTGTGCATGAAACACATTTGAATTACACGTTTCCTAATTATTTTTCAAAAACTCTCTCCAATACCTTCATCGCATATCCAAGAAATTTTATACTTCTATAGTTAGAACATTCTTTAGAGTCGCTTTTGCTTTTATAAAGAGGTAACAAAGCACTATTCCTCCAGCTTTCTTGCATCTTTCTCCCCATCATTATATCATTTCCTATTTTTGCGAAAGAACCCTCAAGTCCACAAAGTTGTATTACTTCTACAGGCACACCACTTGGACCAGCTGCTTTATTGGTTTTCATTTGTATCATTGCTTGATTCACCTCTTCTCTTGAAATTTCAGGTACAGGGCCCTCGTTTGGCAGAACTGCTAAATTCCTAGTCCAGATATTCTCTCTATTCAAAGATTTGCGACAATGATCCTTCCAGAGTTCTAATCATTCTTCTAGCTTCAAATTCAGCTCTCTATTTTTGTCTCTCATACACGGATTTCCAATAACATCTTGTTTGTTTTTCTTACAAATATTATGATTAAATTGTATAGCTCAAAATTTGAAATTATAGATTAATAATTTTTTTATTTTTAAATGTTTTTCATATTTTTTTAATACTTAAACGTTTTTTTCAATAGTCAACATGTCCTTTAAGTTTTTTCAGTTGGCGTTTCTTGACATTGTGAAGGTACTAAATGATAAGGTCATTTAAAGACTTGCTGAAAATTTTCATAAGAGAAAATGGTAATAAGGTGGTAAATTACGACGAAATAATGATAGTGCACATTATAAACAGGATTGCAGAGTTAAAAGGAAAATATCTGTCTTCGATTCAAAGTACTTAGAAAATGCGACTCTGACTGGTAAATTGTGGAGTCGTAAATAGAAAGTATATAGGGCATAAAATGAATACACTTTCAAAAATAAATATACTTTATTAGCAAATGAAAGAATTTGGTTCAACCAAATATATGTATATATGCTGATACGTATGTTTGTTCATTTAAGGAAGCTACCATCCGGTATCATGCTGAGAATACTTGATGAGCGATCTAAAAACAAATAAATTTTAGATAAACAAATTTTTTTGTAAAATCAAGCATCATAAGCGACTTAAAACAATTTATGGTAGCGAAAATTAATATGAAAGTATATCATAAAATACCATGCTTCTTTTTTATGACTTTGCAATATCTCGCCCTATATTAACCAGTTATCGACATATGTCAACTTAACAAAAATGTGAATTGTCTGCGTTTATTAATGCTTTTTAATACAAATCTTCTGCTTTATACTAGATATCGTCTGATTATTCTGATCGTTAACTGGTTAACATAATTATTAAAACAATACTTCTCTACTTTTAAAAAATCTTCTTAATTTTTATTTTTACTTAACGTTAATATTTATTTTAGTCAAATACGAACATTATTTTAATTGGTTATTTAAATTACCATTAAAATGACGTACCTTTTGTGGTTCAGAATTTTGAAGACTATAAGACTGTTTTCTTTTTCTATGGAATTTTATACATTTAAAGCAGACATTTTTCATTTCTCGTGACATTAGTGGCACACTGGTGCTCTAAGGATTAAGTTACAAACCACTAAACAAAACGTCTTTGCGATATAATTTACATTAAAGTATCACGTATACTGGGATAATTTTGAAAAATTAATATTAGTTATAATTTTCATTACAGTTAAATTATTTTTGTTTTTTTAATTTTTTGTTTTCTCTCTATAAATCATATAATTAGACCTTCGATACGTCTTTTTATCTACTTACAACGCAATAGTTTTAGAGAGAATACAAGAATCAACCAACTATATGGAAATATTTGTATCATATTTTTAATAAATGAAATTATATGCAACAAAGCTTATCAGATACAGATCGTGTTGAAAAAAACAAATAATTTTTGGTTGTACTACACCTAAAATAATTAGATTTAAATAAAGTGTTGAGCAGTCATTGTTTGAAATAAGTCGTATTAAAACAAGAAGAAGTAAAGTTTAAGTAATTTTATTTTAAAGAAATTAATTTTTTGACTCCAAGGGTTTTATCAAATGACTTAATGCGAACAGGCAATATTAAAACATTAGAAGAATGATGCTCTGTGTGTAAGGGGATTAAAAAGAGGTTGGTTGGCTTTGTTGTGATATAGAAGGGAAGGACATGGGATAGGAGTTGTGCTAAGAAACGAACAGCTTACGTATAAGAATAACAAGTCAAACCTTTTTTTTTTGATATTTTTGAAGAGGAAATGTAAATGTCTATTGATTCATTGCCTTCAGGGAAACCTAAATTGTATTATATAAGAAGATAAAAATCAGATGAGTAGAAGAAACTGGTTATTTAAATTACCATTAACCCTAGAACGATTAAGCCAGTCAATTGACAGGTAAATACATTTTAAGATATCATAACACTAAAAATATATTTGTTCTGAGGGTGACATTTTTAAAATGCTCTTAAAATACGTTTAAAAACATTTTGACAATTTACTTTTGAGAATTTATTCAACTTGTTGTATTTTCAAAGCATTTCTTCAAATAAAAGTTTTATTGAAAAAAGTTACAAAGTTTATTATTTCTTAAATTCTGTGCATTATTTGCATTTTGATTTGAACAAGAACCACAACTAAAATGTCACAATGTGAACATGGTGTTCTACTAAAAATGTTTTGACAATAACTTGTTGAAACGATATTTGGCAAACCCACTTTTTCCAGTTGTTTTCAATTTTTCTTGATACAATATTTCACCCAACTCAATGAGAAAACCTCTCCTTTTTTGATAGGCATCTCTAGTTCTTTAGATATAACGTAGGCATTCAAGCAACAATATCTAATAGATTGAAAAAAAAACTGAAAGATGCCATCTTCTTGAATCTGACTTAGTGGAGTAAACTCTCACCATTTGGTCTGCTTTGTCAACTCCTCCTTTTTTGTGGTTATAATATAAAATACATTCTGGACCTTTTTTGTATCTTCAAGGGCAATTTTGGCATCCTGATGATGAGATGACAAAATATAAACATCTTTATTTTTTTAGCTTTATAGGCAAAAATCATGATACTTTCATCACAAGTAAATAAAATTTTTGAGAAGTATAGCTGGTCCTTTTTATATATTTTTACCTCAGTAGGAACTTAGTGTAGCAACAATTGTTGTTTTATGCTTGAGTAAATTTTTGGCACAAGAAAAGCTTGTAAAAATTGTGCCACGTGACATTCTACCCGTTTCCTTTATATTCATCCAGTAGATTCATAAATATATATTCACCAAGACCTACTTTTAAACCATTTTCATCTTTAGCCACATGTGGAAGAGAATTCAAAACATAAAAAGTCCTACTGTCGCAAAGAATCCAAAACTTGATTCCAAATTTCGATGGCTTGTTTGGCATATACTATGTAAAACTACAAGGAAAACGCTGTTCGTCTACTGTTACGAAGCAATGAGGAAAATAACATTTATGGAAGTTTGATGCAACACTTTTCCAAACATCACGTATTGCAGAAAATTTGTCAGTGTTTTTTCTTTGTAAAACAGAACTTTTGTCATTAAAAGGAAAAATTTGAGAGAATTTTTTTAAAACGATCTCTGGACATTGTTTCTTCAAAAAATTTTCTGCCATCATTTTTATTCCAAAAGCGTTGAAGGGCTCACCTTTTCCTTTAACGACTCCTCTTATAATTCGTAGTTCAAGAAAAACTTTGAATTCAAATAAAGATAAGGAATCTGTAAATTTCTACGTTCCGCTTCTTTTTTAGTATATTCACGAGTTACAT
Organism: Nectonema munidae; assembly: GCA_030549495.1. NCBI lineage: Eukaryota > Metazoa > Nematomorpha > Nectonematoida > Nectonematidae > Nectonema > Nectonema munidae. The sequence continues at coordinate 260,766 of JAUIRK010000165.1, read as the reverse complement.
TTTGAATTCCGAAGAGCTCTACAAAAATGTCTTCTAAAAAATCAACCATAGCAGTGATCAAATGAGTCGGTCAACTTTCTTTTTCAAAATATTTTGTGATAAAACTTTCGATGATCTTTGGATTGAAAACATGAATTTTCAACTTGATCATCAGAATCAATTGAATCAGATGAAGACTCGTTTTCTTCAGAATAAAATCCTTAGCCCCCCCCCGTCTCAACTAAAATTTCTATTCTACAAAATTGGCTGAATTATAGGCCTTCAAACTTTGTGACTTTTCCTAAAATCATTAGCTGCATCTTTTGGACCTTTTTTTAATGGTAGTTGAATGGCACTGCTTCGAACTTTCAATTGATTTTTGTTGTCATAGTATAAGGCCATTATATTCTGGTGATAACAAAAATGTAGTTTCGGGTTCCACTCAATTAAACTCAAAACAGTTGAAAGTGCTTTTCTAGTTTCAACAAAAGTAGTTGTAGGTTTATATTCGTCATTTTCATAGTCTTTCAAATTTTTGTCACTTTCTACTTCAGAAGATGAAACCAAAGTGATGATTTTTTGCTCGGTTAACATCTCAGCTGTTTCAATGTTAGCATCAACATTTGCATAAACGCTTGCTGACATTACTTCCCCAAACTACGGTTTGAGGCGAATGAGTAATTCTTGCAACTCACATAAATTTGTGTTTCAAGTGCTTGCCTTACGTTTACTTTCAAATTAGGAGCGCATATCCGAGGGGGGGGGCGAAAATGACCTTCCCCCCCCCCCCCCCCCCCAATAATATTCTATAAGTAAAAGTTGCTGCTTGTTTATAAAACATGTATGATGATCGCATTATAGGAGGTAATGATCATTCGAATACATGATAATGTAAGATAAGAGAATAAAAAAGGGAATGCAGACTTTCGAATCAAACATCATGCCAAGCTGCTCTGAAATTCCTATCAAACATATTTCACAGATGATGCATAAGAGCTATATAAAAATAAATCCATTGTTTCAATATGCACACAATAACTAAGCAATGTTTATCACAGTGTCTCCTCCTTGTAATATTTTTGAGCAAACACATGTTAATGATCCACTAGATTTTCTCATCTTCTGACACGGTGATTCTATCTCTCATTCTGTCTCCTCTGTTTTTCTCTTCCGCTTTCTCTGCTAAAACTCAATTATTTACTCAAGCTTTCTTCTCTTGTTTAAGCTCTCCTATCTCATTCAGCTCTTTTCTCTCTGGCATAGCTAGCCTGGGGCATGGGGAGCCGTGCCCACTCTCCTATGTACCTCATGGTGCCCCCATCAGTTTTCGAAAAGTTCTCTAATGAAAGGATCAAGAAAGTATAAATAAGTTTTCAATTGTTTCAATTTTACATCAATGAATATTGTTAGACTAGCGCTAAGAATTTTTTTTTCAACTCACTTAATCTTTACCACTACGTTTGTTACATTTTGTAACATTTGAAAACTTTAATTTTTTCAAGTCAAGAAATTTTTTTCAATAGCTATTTGGGAATGAATATTTTGACTAGCTATTCAGTTTAAAAGCAAGAATACTCTATTTTCTTAATATATGAGCAGAGATATTTTTTATAATGTTCGATTGTTAAATTTTGTAAGTAATACTGTACATAATTAATTAAATCATTTTTATTAAGAAAATTTGTTGATTATTATAATAAAAATATAATATCTAAACAAAATGTTTCAGTTGTTAAAAATGTACTTAATCTATTTATAACAGCTGTCAGAATTTTATTTGTGGACAGAAATATTCAAAAAAACGCAATAATTTTCTTTTTTCGTATACTATAATTTATGTTAGTTTAAATAATTTTTTAATGATTTTGTGTTCTTAGACTTAAATAATTTTATAAAAAGTGATTAAACTACCATTTTTGTATACTATGATTCTTTATAATATGTAAAAAATACAAGTGCTACCCTATAAGGGTTAGCTACTAAAACGCTCTAATAAACGGCTTATAAAAACTTGAAAATATCAAATAAACTTTAATTCTTTATGCCTCCTATTATTTTGAAATTATTCTGAGGTTCCATTTTAAAATAGTGAAAATTGCTTTATTAGTTTGTAAAAATAAAAACAAATTCGTATCGATGAGGAATCGAATTCAGAGGCTTCCGTGCTGAGTCCATCATCTCAACCAACCTGCCATGCCACCCATAGAATATGCTGTAGGGGATACGTCAAATTAGTTTCCAAAAAACTTAAGTTATGCTCTAAAATATTTTGTTTTTGTTGAAGCTCTACAACTATTTCTGATAGACTTTTTTTCCTTAAGTTATTATAAAAGGCAAATCATTGCAAAATATTAAAAGTTATTTTACTTTTTGTAGCTTGCACCAATTTAGCTTTTAAACTATTTTTGAATGATGCTTAGAAAAATGAAATAATGCAATCTTAATTTATTGTTTTATTTTTGTTTGCACAAAACTTCATTTTATACCCTTGCCCCTGAATCAATCACATTTTTTCATATAAACATCGCAGGGTGTCTAGTAGACTCTTTGCCTTCAGACTACATTCACTCATATAAAACTATCCAACCTTCAGTTATTTGTTTTCAGTTGTTTTCTCTATGAATCAAATATCCTTTCATCAATTCCTGTAACGTGCCTGATAGACTACTTCATTTTCAATGAAAAGCTTATTGGCTCCCCAAACAATTTTGGATTTTTTTAAACTAGTGTATATTCGGTTCCCGGTTAAAACGGCCCAAAACCGAAACGGCCAAAAGCCAAAACGGCACAAAACAGCCAAAAAGCAAAACGGCCAAAATCCATAACGGCTCAAAGCCAATATGACCATAAACTGATACGGCCAAAAACCTGAAGGCTAGAGTAAGCTGAAACTACAATCTAAGAAAACTAACTTTGATTTTCAAATACAGTTGGCCATCGCTTAACAGGAAACAATGGGACCTGAAAGATTTCGGATTGACAATTTTCTAGATCAGTCATTTATTATGTCGGAATACTAAGCTAAGCTTTATTTTACACATTTGAACTTTGTTGAATTATCAAAGTTTAATGAAGGAAACAAACAAAAAATGTCAGTGAAAATTTGAAAGTGAGTAACTTTATTGCACACAATACTTATTGAAAATATTAATAAGTTGAAATGGAACAGGTCAATTCGACCTCAGAAAAATTCGGCCTCAAAACAATTTGGTCTCAAAAAATAATGAGATAGAAGCCGAATTGTCTTAAAGTCCAACTTCTCGAGGCCGAATTGACTATAAACGGTTTAAATACTTACCAACAACCTAAGTTTCTTGAGATATGATCGCTATTTATTTCCAGAGTGAATTTGGTCCCAGTTTTTGTAGAGAAAAAAATATTCAATTTTTGCCAGAAATGAGTTCGCTAAAATACTATTGGAAACACCTTAACTTTATTTCTATAGTAGATGATATTGGTTCAAATATTGTATTTATTATTTTCAAATTTTGAATTTCGAACATATAATTTTGAGTAAGTTTTGGAAAAAACTCACGAATGAATAAGTTTTTCAAAGTTTTTGATTTTGGGTTTGATTACTTTTATTTGGATACAAAGAAAGTTTAGGCTTTTTTGTTTTGGGACGTTTTGGTTTGGAAATTTTGGTTTAGGCTGTTTTAGTTTTGGACCGCTTTGGTATTGGGCCGTTTCGTTTTTGGGCCGTTTTGGTTTTGGGCCGTTTTGGTTTGGGCCATTTCGGTTTTGGGCCGTTTTGACCAGGCACCGTATATTCGATATGCAAATTTAATTAAAATATTTTCGCTGGAAGTATAGTATTTAAAATATAAAGTAGTCTTATAAATTTTGGACTTTAGTTATGCGCTGAATACACTCTATTTTAAAGGATTGCTTGAATATTTGGTCCCGTGGTATTTTCAGACCACTAATTTTGAAAATTGCAACAAAAAAATTTCGCCCCCCCCCCAATAATTTTGAGGATATGCGCCCCTGTTTCAAATCTTCTTTATCATCAATACACTGGATGAAATGGCGTGTAATAAATTTACGATAATGTAATTTAAAGTAACATATGATGCAAGCATCCATTGGTTGGATGTGTGAAGTGGAGTTTGGTGGCAAAAAAACTATCCTGGAGTTTGTGAGCTTTAGTCCAGCTTTTTTGTGATTGGTGGCATTTTCGCATAGTAGAATCACTTGTTTTTTGGCATCTCTCATGAGCCTGTCAAAGTCTTTAAGCGAAATCAAGAAAATACTTGTGGTCATCCAGGCTGACTTATTTGAATAATAATCACAATAAACTTTGGGAACGAAATTTTTGCCAAAGCAACGTGGGCGAACAAATTTTGCGATTACAAGCGGCTTAAGTTTGTCTGTGCCACTAGCTTTGGCACAAAGTACCACTGTAAGACGTTCTTTGTTCTTTTTTTTTACCTTTCATGGGTCCAGTTGCAAGAGTAACATTCGGCTCCAAACGAAAAAAGAGGCCAGTTTCATCCATGTTATAGATGTTTTGTGGATCAAAATTTTGAAAATCATTCTTCATTTTTTCTCTAAATTGTTGAACGTCATTCATGCTACAACTTGAACTTTCTCCAGGTTTAATAAAAAATTTTATACCATGACATTTTTTGAAACAGTCAAGCCAATTGCTAGAGTATTTGAACTCATTTCCAACATTCAGATCTTTTCCAAATACACGAGCATTCAAAATGAGAATATCATCATTTATTGTGGCACCACGAGCTGATACGTCCGTGAACCACATATACAAAGCACTTTCCATTGCTTGATGTTTTGCACTACGCAAGCGAAGTACACTTGTTTCATTGGTATCCATATTCAACCACTTTTCTTTTTTAGACAAAATATAACTTATTGTCGAACGGCCAATGATTGTTTGATAAATATTTGAAAAGCGTGAAGCTATCTCGTGTTGAGTGGATCTGGGGGGATCTGCTTTGTACATGCGTATCTCACGCTTTTGATTTACAGATAAGTCCACACGTGATCGTTTAGTAGAGTGGAAGATGCTACTGGAATTTTCTTAGGATTGATTAGACATTTAACTTTATCAGCGGAACGCCTCTGTACTTTCAAATAGCTGTTCAAATTAAATACAAACTCATTAAAAGGAAAAGAATATTTTAAATTTTTTTTCAATGAACTAGACGTAAGAAAGACTAAATATACGTAATTGATTATACATTTTTTATACTTTTCGTCATCCTCTTTATGGAGATAGAAAAGTGCAGTTTGCTCATTTGTTGTTATTTGTCATAATAAGCCTCCTCTATATTATATGATGTGTTTCAGCGGAAATATAATATAAATGGTGTCGGATTAACAAGATTTACAGAATAGGGTGAAAACATTTTGTTTGATGAGAACAGTGTCGGAGTCGGAGTATGAATGTCGGTATAACGGGGTTAAATTCATTATGGAAAATGGTTACGATAAAAAGTGTATCGGATAAACGGGATCTGACTGTATCATATTTTTAATGAATGAATTATATGCAACAAAGAATATCAGAAGAAGTTCGTGTTGAAAAAAACAAATAATTTTTGGTTGTACACCTAAAATAATTAGATTTAAAAATAAGTGTTGGGTAGTCATTGTTTGAAATAAGTCGTGTTAAAACAAGAAGTAAAGTTTAAGTAATTTTATTTTAAGGAAATTAATGTTTCGACTCCAAGAGTTTTATCAAATGACTTAATGCGAACAGGCAATATTAAAACATTAGAAGAATGATGCTTTGTGTGTAAGGGGATTAAAAAGTGGTCGGCTTTATTGTGATCTAGAAGGGAAAGACATAGGATAGGAATTGTGCTGAGAAACGAACAACTTACGTATAAGAATAATAAGTCAAACCTATTTTTTTTGATATTTTTGAAGAGGAAATATAAATGTCTATTGATTCATTGCCTTCAGAGAAACCTAAATTGTATTATATAAGATAAAAATCAGATGACTAGAAGAGTGGGAATTTTTTCCTTAGAAGTGTGCCACTTTTCGGTAAAAACTATGCGAATAAAAAAGTAGAGTTGATTATCGCCTTCTTTTACAAAAACAGTAAAATTAGTTAAAAGCTTAGTGATATCACATAAAGTTTTATCTATATAAATAAAATTTTTAATATTCATCTATTTTTTGAAACATATGTGAAAATAGAAAATAAGATCGCCATATTAGTTCTACCTCAGTACATGAAAACAATTACTTGAGCGATTTATCGTCTGCCTTTTGGGATCAAATGGGTAAAATAAATTTAATGCAATTTATATTCCTCTATTTTTAATAATAAAATTTTTACTTTTAGTCAAAAATTAATTTGTGAGCAATATTCATTTCCAGCTTAATTGATTCTTAAAATAGATTTTTCGATAAAATGAATAGAATTATTTGTTATATCAAAAAATTAATAAAGGTAAAAACAAAAAAATTTATGACCAAAAGTTCAAAAAAATCTGTATTAAAAAGGGAGAAATGAATGAATTATTATTGGATAAAAATTTTTTTCTAATTCTGAGAAGTAATTATTTTCATGTGTATAGGTAAAACGTCCAAATAAAAAAAGTGAGTTCATTCTTGATATAAACAAAATATTTAGACTTGATTTTCATATTTTTTCTACACAACAAGAAGCAAGAGATTATTTCATTTATAAAAATAGTTATAGACAACAAAAACCCACAATTTTAATAATTTAAATTAAAATAAACATCTTTTAGATCTACTTGATTTTGAATAGGCGGGAATAAGTTATATTAGGGAGCCTAATTTGAAGGTGGAAAAATGAGAATACCTGAACCAATTTCTTCTTTATCAAAATCATATATAACGGTGTCGTCTGTAGTACTGAGCAAACGTATTTCCAGCTAAATACAATTATAATACGTTGTTAGTCGGCGCTTTTTTAAAGAAATAAGCAAAAAATCTGTGAAAGACAGCATTTTAAATAAATAAATTCGCAAAAAAGGCCTATGAGAATTATCGATGTATCAAAATTTTATATATTAATACATGAATTTATAATTCCCCGTGTACGCAATTCAACACTAGTTTAACAGTCTGTGAAAGACCTGTTTTGACTAACGAACTCACAACAATTTAACTTAGTCTGTCCATATCACACTTTCAGAATTTTTAAAGTTCTTTCAGTGTGAAGATAACGTCTAGTTCAGTAAACTAGCCGCCAATCTAAATTTTCCCACCGATGCCGATTAAAATTTCAAATTATTTTGTATTAATAGCTTGGAACTTAACATTGAAACGTCTATGTATATTTTAACATTATAGTGTTGAATAATATATGCTCCTTCCTCTGTGTTTTTCGATCATTATATACTCATGGTCGTTTAATAATGCTAATCATTAAACCACGTTTCAATATTTTATTTTTTCTAAATCCACAATTTGAATCAAAAATTTTTCTCAATTTAAAAAAACTTTAAAGTACTTGTTATATAACTTATATAAAAAATCTCCCCAAAACTCAAGAGGTTGGGCACGGCAGACAACTCCTCATAAATTCCAGTCATTATTTTCCTAGGCCTCAAAGGGGTGAAGAAGAGCGACAACCCAAAACTTCATTCACTATAATCAAATACATTACAAACTATTAACCTCGCATAAATTATATTCCCATATAAAACTTTTTCTCTTTTCATTTGATATATCTTAAATGGCTGACGTTTTTGTGTTAGTCCTCTAAAGTAAAGTCAAAGGTCTTAAAAGTAATAAGGAAAGTCAACTCACAAGCCAAATAAGTTTTTTAAATAAAGGAGTCGTTCACAATTGACGTCAACCAAGACTGGGAGTGAGGGGGAAAAGTTGACAAAGAACGAATTTGTTAAATGATTAAATAGTTAAAAGTTGACAAGAGGGGGGAAGTAGGTCGAAATTTGCCAAAAATTGGTTTATGTCAATTGTGAACGACCCCTAATATAAATAGATATCGAATTCAGAGAATTCAAAATTATTGGGGGAGGGAGTTTCTCTGAAGTGATGTATCTGAGTGTATATAACTGAGATTGTTTCTCAAGTATACTCATTTATTTTCAAAAGATATATAAATTGAATGAATTTCATAAATAGTTTCTTTTTCTATTAATTTATAAAAAAATATATTCAATATCATCATATAACAGTACATTGATTTAATCCTTTCAGGTACAACGCGTGGAAAGTAAACCACAAAAAAATCGTGTTATCAAAATACATTAACACATTTTAGTGCAAAGCAGACAATTTTGATTAATTTCTATTAAATTCCATTGGAAATTCAGGTTTGTCTAAGTTTCTCTACAAGAAAATGACCCAAAATATTTTAAAAAACATAAAAAGAAATTTAAGAATCAATGTTTGGAAGGGTTAAAAAGAAATGTATAAACAATATTTAGACCAATATTATATGTATATACAAACGAGTCACTAGAAGACTTTTTAGGAGGGCAGGAATTTTTTATTGAATTTCTTAAAAGTTTTGTAATTTATTTACAAACCAATTTTAAAATAGATTTTAATTAAAACTTTATTCAGACAGAAATTATATCCAGTGATTTTCTTTCTTTAAAAAATTTAGGGATAATTTTAATATTTTTAAGTAAAAATAGATATTGGATTCTCTATTAAGATTAATTTCTTATAAAAATAAAATCATTACTTGGGCAAGCGCATTCCAATATTCATTAGCAATAGAACTAAAAATAAAAGTTCAAATATTTTACTATATAAGGGTAACAGTAAATAAACTTTATTTTATTAGATAAAATTCTCAAAAGGGTATTCATTTTTGATTGTAAGGTGGAGCTAAAAAATCATATATGAATACCCAATTAAATTATTATTGGAAATATTTAAAAAAGATATTTAATTGTGCAAAATAATTCATATTAAAAAAAAACCAACATATTATCCATTATTCAAATGAGCCGGTCTACATTTAAACGAATTCAAAGTAGTGGATAAATTGGATGAATAAAGAATAAAAATAAAATTTAAAATATACGAAAGAAAAAAAAATTTCCTTGATATATAATAATTTTTAAATGCAAACTGAATCATACAAATTTTTTAATACTTAAATGGGCTTTTTTAAAAGTTTTATCAGAGGAAAGAGGGGGAAGGCGGAGTATTGTACGAAATAATACTTTCTTTTTCCTAATTTAACTAGGAAATTTTTTTGATTTTTGATTTTTTTTAGATTATTTTAACATATCCATTTTTTATATAGAAAGATATATTATACACACACAGTTTTTCTCTTAACTGCGTGTATTTTACTAATATATAAGATTAATAATGGATTGAATAAAAAATAATACTTATTATTTATATTACCAAACATTGTGGTTGTTCAAATAATAAAAATGCCTTACTTTTGGTTTCAGCTTCGAGATAATTAGAAAAAAGAAAAGCATAAAGAGTGTCATAGCCTAACAAACCTCACATAAGCTGAGAAGAGCAAAGTTTCCGTACTAGAGCTCATAGGTAACTGTTCTTTTCAACTCATTTGCCATTTTGTGTGACTCAAAAGTTAATTAAGTTGCACACATTTTTTCTCATTTAAAAATAAAAAGTCATATTTAATTTTTTTTATATTTGCAATGCTAACTTTTGAGGCGAGTTACTCAAAAATATAATAGATGTGCAGATTATGAAATATCATATTAACTTCAAATCCAGAGTTTCAAAAAATTCTAAAAAATTTAATATTTTTTCTAGAAAAATTTTTGGAAAAAAATTCTACCTTTATTATGCTGATTCAGAAAAACTATATATGAAGGAGTGATTCCCTAAAATTTCCGTTCTACAGTTTTTTAAATTTCACCAAAATTAAAAATTTACCAATTTAAAAACAATTTTCTCTAAAAGTTAACATGTTATGGCAGTTCTGATTACATATTTAGAATTTAAACATAAAACTGAAGTAGAATGCGTAATTGAAATGTTCCATTTAAAAACATAAATTTTAACTTATTTCAAAGGTTAGTAAAAGTCGTATTTGATAAATATAATATGTATGCAAATTTTAACAACGGATTTTGATTCTGCATTCTAAAATTAGTTAGAAAAGTATAATTGCAAGTTAAATTATGAAAATTAATTTTTTCCCAGATTTTAGGTAGATATTTTTTCAAAAACTATATATGAAAAAACTAATCGCAATACAAGATTTGTTTTCAAAAACTAATTCAGACTGCCCTATTTAAGTTATATCAAATTAAATATTTTATTACCGAAAACCCTTAAACTTACTCTAAATCTCTTTAAATTTGTTTTTGGGGCTTTTTAGTGTGAAAGAGAAAATCATGCTCAGTTTTCCCAAATTTCTGATTTTGAATGTCAATTCCGTTGGAATCAGATATGTAATTTTTATAATCTATAACTTTTATAATTGGTAACTTTGGAGGCGATTTGGACAAAAACTATAATTAAAATGTAATAAGATTCGGAAAATTTTATCAGAAGTATCTATAAATCTGAGTTGCATTTTTTTTATTTTTTAAGGGTACCATTCCATAAGGAAGATTTTTCAATAAAAGTCAAGCATCATCTTGGAGAATTTTTTTGCTGATTCTGAAAAATTATCGACGGTTACATACTTCAGTTCTAGAGCTCTTCACACTCGCCAAAATAGTCAACTATGAGGCCGATTTAGTCAAAAAGTGTACATGTTATGACAATTCTGATTTTTGGATTCTACAAAATAAAATGATCCAAAATGCACTATTAAATTGTCCCAATTGAAAAATTTCAAATACATTCGTTAAAAAAATATGAAAAATAAACTTTTTTCGTTCAGTGATACAAATAAACCCAAAAGAGTTTAGATTTATGCCTGGAAAGAGTATAATAAACGCGATTTTTATCACAAGACAACTAATAGAAAAGAAAATGGAAGGAAATGCATCATTTTTCCAAGCGAGTCTTGTCCGTGAGATTTTACATTTCCATCTTTGCTAAATACGTCTCCTAAGTACCAAAATTCTTTTACAACATTAATTTTGTCTCCTCCAAATATGACCGTATTTTCATTTTCTTCATCAATTTTCTCTTCTTTCCAACTACGACAAACAAAATTTTTAACCTTTATAAGCGCACCAGAACATCTTTTATGGACCCACATCTTGCATAAACTACACTGAATGGCATTTCACATAACTCTTTTCCCGCATTTTGTACATGAATCACTATTATTAATAATTCCATTTAAACATCAAAATTTAAATTTCATTGCTTTCGTTTTTGAAACCTTTATCTTTAACCCTTTGCTTCTCAGTGCTTCTCTCCAAATAACATATCTTTTTCCAACGTCGTCCCAACTGCTTCCAACAATCACCAAATCATCTTCATAGAGAAACTCTCTCTTACACTTTTCAACATCCTCAGAAAGTACATACATAACAATTGCAAAAAGTATCGGGCTAAGCACGGATCCCTGAAGAACACCGACTTCAACTTTGAACCACTCTGATATTTGTCCTTCAACTTGCACTACAGTTTTTGCATCGTTGTTCATTTCTATTATTGCTTTTACTTCGTATTCTGGCACATCTTTTTTTTCTCAGAGCGCACCAAATTACTTCTCTTAGAATGCAATCAAAAGCTTTCTCAAGGTCGACCAATACACCGTACAATTCCTTATCCACTTTTTTGTGTTTTTCAATCAATTGGCTTACTGCAAAAATTGCATCGATCGTGCTTTTCCTGGCCGTGAAACACATTTGGATTACACGTTTACTAATTATTTTTCAAAAACTCTCTCAAATACCTTCATCGCATATCCAAGAAATTTTATACTTCTATAGTTAGAACATTCTTTTGAGTCGCCTTTGCCTTTATAAAGAGGTAACAAAGCACTATTCCTCTAGCTTTCCAACATCTTTCTCCCCATCATTATATCATTTCCTATTTTTGCCAAAGAACCCTCAAGTCCACAAAGTTGTATTACTAATATAGGCACACCACTTAGACCAGCTGCTTTATTCGTTTTCATCTGTATTATCGCTTGATTCACCTCTTCTCTTGAAATTTCAGGCACAGGGCCCTCGTTTGGCAGAACTGCTAAATTCCCAGTCCAGATATTCTCTCTATTCAAAGATTTGCGACAGTGATCCTTCCAGAGTTCTAATCATTCTTCTAGCTTCAAATTTAGCTCTCCATATTTGTCTCTCATACACGGATTTCCAATAACATCTTGTTTGTTTTTCTTACAAATATTATGATTAAATTGTATAGCTCAAAATTTGAAATTATAGATTAATAATTTTTTTATTTTTAAATGTTTTTCATATTTTTTTAATACTTTAACGTTTTTTTTTCAATAGTCAACATCTCCTTTAAGTTTTTTCAGTTGGCGTTTCCAGACATTGTGAAGGTACTAAATGATAAGGTCATTTAAGGACTTGCTGAAAATTTTCATAAGTGAAAATGGTAATAAGGTGGTAAATTACGACGAAATAATGATAGTGCACATTATAAACAGGGTTGCAGAGTTAAAAGGAAAATATCTGTCTTCGATTCAAAGTACTTAGAAAATGCGACTCTGACTGGTAAATTGTGGAGTCGTAAATAGAAAGTATATAGGGCATAAAATGAATACACTTTCAAAAATAAATATACTTTATTAGCAAATGAAAGAATTTGGTTCAACAAAATATATGTATATATGCTGATACGTATGTTTGTTCATTTAAGGAAGCTACCATCCGGTATCATGCTGAGAATACTTGATGAGCGATCTAAAAACAAATAAATTTTAGATAAACAAATTTTTTTGTAAAATCAAGCATCATAAGCGACTTAAAACAATTTATGGTAGCGAAAATTAATATGAAAGTATATCATAAAATACCATGCTTCTTTTTTATGACTTTGCAATATCTCGCCCTATATTAACCAGTTATCGACATATGTCAACTTAACAAAAATGTGAATCGTCTGCGTTTATTAATGCTTTTTAATACAAATCTTCTGCTTTATACTAGATATCGTCTGATTATTCTGATCGTTAACTGGTTAACATAATTATTAAAACAATACTTTTAAAAAATCTTCTTAATTTTTATTTTTACTTAACGTTAATATTTATTTTAGTCAAATACGAACATTATTTTATTTGGTTATTTAAATTACCATTAAAATGACGTACCTTTTGTGGTCCAGAATTTTTAAGACTATAAGACTGTTTTCTTTTTCTATGGAATTTTATACATTTAAAGCAGACATTTTTCATTTCTCGTGACATTAGTGGCACACTGGTGCTCTAAGGATTAAATTACAAACCCCTAAACAAAACGTCTTTGTGATATAATTTACATAAAAGTATCACGTATACTGGGATAATTTTGAAAAATTAATATTAGTTATAATTTTCATTACAGTTAAATTATTTTCGTTTTTTTAATTTTTTGTTTTCTCTCTTAAATCATATAATTAGACCTTCGATACATCTTTTTATCTACTTACAACGCAATAGTTTTAGAGAGAATACAAGAATCAACCAACTATATGGAAATATTTGTATCATATTTTTAATAAATGAAATTATATGCAACAAAGCTTATCAGATACAGGTCGTGTTGAAAAAAAACAAATAATTTTTGGTTGTACTACACCTAAAATAATTAGATTTAAATAAAGTGTTGAGCAGTCATTGTTTGAAATAAGTCGTATTAAAACAAGAAGAAGTAAAGTTTAAGTAATTTTATTTTAAAGAAATTAATTTTTTGACTCCAAGAGTTTTATCAAATGACTTAATGCGAACAGGACTATTTTAAAACATTAGAAGAATGATGCTCTGTGTGTAAGGGGATTAAAAAGAGTTTGGTTGGCTTTGTTGTGATATAGAAGGGAAGGACATGGGATAGGAGTTGTTCTGAGAAACGAACAGCTTACGTATAAGAATAACAAGCCAAACCTTTTTTTTTGAAATTTTTGAAGATAAAATGTCTATTGATTCATTGCCTTCAAGGAAACCTAAATTGTATTATATAAGAAGATAAAAATCAGATGAGTAGAAGAAACTGGTTATTTAAATTACCATTAACCCTAGAACGATTAAGCCAGTCAATTGTCAGGTAAATACATTTTAAGATACCATAACATAATAATAAAAATATATTTGTTTTTAGGGTGAAATTTTTAAAATGCTCTTAAAATACGTTTAAAAACATTTTGACAATGTACTTTTGAGAATTTATTCAACTTGTTGTATTTTCAGAGCATTTCTTCATTTATGACTGCACCGGTCAATTGACTACGACGGAATATTTTGAACTCAAATTTAAAACAATGTGAAAAAATAAAAGTTTTAAAAAAGTTACAAAGTTTATTATTTCTTAAATTCTGTGCATTATTTGCATATTTGATTTGAACAAGAACCACAAACAAAAATGTCACAATGTGAACATGGTGTTCTACTAAAAATGTTTTGACAATAACTTATTGAAACGATATTTGGCAAACCCACTTTTTCCAGTTGTTTTCGTATTTTTTCTTGGCACAATATTTCACTCAACTCAATGAGAAAACCTCTCCTTTTTTGATAGGCATCTCTAGTTCTTTAGATATTACGTAGGCATTCAAGCAACAATATCTAATAGATTGAAAAAAAAACTGAAAGATGCTATCATCTTGAATCTGATTTGGTGGAGTAAACTCTCACCATTTGGTCTGCTTTATTAACTCCTCCTTTTTCGTGGTTATAAAATAAAATACATTCTAGACCCTTTTTTTTATCTTCAAGGGCAATTTTGGCATCCTGGTGATGAGATGACAAAAAGTAAACATCTTTATTTTTTTAGCTTTATAGGCAAAAATCATGATACTTTCATCACAAGTAAATAAAATTTTTGAGATGTATAGCAGGTCCTTTTTATGTATTTTTACCTCAGAAGGAACTTAGTGTAGCAACAATTGTTGTTTTATGCTTGAGTAAATTTTTGTCACAAGAAAGGCTTGTAAAAAAATTGTACCACCTGACATTCTACCCATTTCCTTTATATTCATCCAGTAGATTCATAAATATATATTCACCAAGACCTACTTTTAAACCATTTTCATCTTTGGCCACATATGGAAAATAATTAAAACATAAAAAGTCCTACTGTCGCAAAGAATCCATAACTTAATTCCAAATTCAATGGCTTGTTTGGAATGTACTGTGTAAAACTACAAGGAAAAAGCTGTCTACTGTTACGAAGTAATGAGGAAAATAACATTTATGGAAGTTTGATGCAACACTTTTCCAAACATCGCGTATTGCAGAAAATTTATCAGTGTTTTTCCTTTTTAAACGAGAACATTTGTCAGCAAAAAGAAAAATTTGAGAGAATTTTTTTAAAAAGATCTCTGGACATTATTTCTTCAAAAAATTTTCTGCCATCATTTTTATTCCAAAAGCGTTGAAGGGCTCACCTTTTCCTTTAACGACTCCTCTTATAATTCATAGTTCAACAAAAACTTTGAATTCTAATAAAGACAAGGAATCTGATCATTTCTACATTCCGCTTCTTTTATAGTATATTCACGAGTTACATTTTGTCCGAAGAGCTCTACAAAAATGTCTTCTAAAAAATCAACCATATCAGTGATCAAATGAGTCGGTCAACTTTCTTTTTCAAAATATTTTGTGATAAAACTTTCGATGATCTTTGGATTGAAAACATGAATTTTCAACTTGATCATCAGAATCTATTGAATCAGATGAAGACTCGTTTTCTTCAGAATAAAACCTTTAGCCACCCCCTATCAACTAAAATTTCTTTTCTACAAAATTGGCTGAATTATAGGCCTTCAAACTTTGTGACTTTTCCTAAAATCGTTAGCTGCATCTTTTGATACTATTTTCATGGTAGTTGAATGGCACTGCTACGAACTTTCAATGAATTTTTGTTATAAATCATAGTATAAAGCCATTATATTTTAGTGATGACGAAAATGTAGTTTCGGGTAGCACTGAATGAAATGCAAAATAGTTGAAAGTGCTTTTCTAGCTTCAACAAAAGTAGTTATAGGTTTATATTCGTAATCTTCATCGTCTTTCAAATTTTTGTCACTTTCAACTTGAGAAGATGAAACCAAAGTAAAGATGTGAAAATACTTATGTGTTAATGATATTTGCGGTTTACTTCTAAAAATTGATTCCAAAACGATTCATTCAAATTTTACAATGAAATATATGTTTTTATACAAAATCGATCATGTTAGTTACATTTTTGGGCTCAGTTTTTATCTAGTTTTATCTCTTTCAAATAAAATATCTGTTTTTATATCAAATTGACTATGCTTATTTTATTTCTGTACTCCATTTTGGCTAATACGGTTTAAAAATATCTCGAAGTGGCAATTGAATTAGTAATGTATACCTGAAAATCATTTCTATAAAAAATTTTCAAAAAATCCTTGTATATTAGTTATATAGTAAAAATATACTTTTTTTTTGTATATATTGGCTTATAATACTTTCTTAAATCATCTTGAGTATGAAATATTTATTAAAAAAACAAAACGTATTATAAAATCTTTTGAAGATTAGTATTAGAGAAGGAAGCAACTTGAAAAAAATTGAAAAGAGAATGTATGATCAAAAGAAATAATTTAAAAAAAATATGTATCTTGACTAAATGGAAGATCTACCCTGTTCTAACGAATTAGAAAGTGGTGTAATTATATAATATTAGGTGCTTCAAAAAAGATTTTGACTGTAAAAAAGAAGTTCCTTATTTACAAATGAAAAATATTTAAATCTATAACATATCATCTAGCATTACAATTATCATCTAACTAAGATGGGTAGAAAATCTGAAAATTAAAGAATAAATCAGATTTATCAAAAATGGCACAGATGCCAATATGTGAGAATTTAGTCACTATCAAAATATTTTTTAATTTAAATTGAATGTGTCCATCTTTTTCCTTTTGCGTCAAAAGGAGAATCTTTTAGATGAAGAACGTGGACAACTTTTAGTAATTGAACAATGAACATCACGAATGATTCATCAGTCATCAGAAAAAAACCTTTGAACTGAGATTGGTTGACAAATCAGGCCTGATAAAATACACATTACTGATAAAAAAAGCCTGAGATCAACAAGAAGATTCTTTAATCAGAATGCTTTTAGAGAGAAAAAAATCTGTTCAAAATAAGTCCTTATAAAAAAATTTTCAAACACACATTGAAAAAAATAAATTTCTTATGAAAAAAGAGCTACCAAGAAAAGATCATGATAGAATGAATAGCAAAATAACATACTGTAAAGTATAGAAGGAGGTCCTATCGAGATACATAAGTTACCTAACTTATGTAAATTTTGAGTGAATTAAACACCTAAAGTTGGTTTGTTAAATAAATTAAGAAAATAATTACCAGAGGAATACTGCAAGTAGAATTTATTTTTATGTTTATATATTTGACATTGATTTACAGGTTTAATCCATTTTTTGACAGATTTTATTGATTTCATAAAAAATGAACATCACTTGAAAAATTCTACATACTTGAAATGTATAAAAAAAGTATTTATAAGAATAAAATTTTTTATTTTGACATGGGCTGTCATATATAAATTATTTTTTGTCAGGTTTGACTGATTTTTATTAAAAAAATTGAATATAACGAGTAAACACAGCGTACATGAAAATGGGTATATATGGGTAAGAATTTTTATATAATTATTAGGATAAAATGTTTATTTTTGAGATAAATCAATTTTTTGACAGGTTTGATTGATTTTTATAAAAAATTAATATGACCACTGAATTTAGCATGCTTGAAAATGAGTATATGTGTTGGTTGGAGATATCAAAGCACTTTCAGCCGTAAGGCTATATGCTCGCATTATGCTTAAGATGGTTAATCACAGTTTTTGTGAATTTGTTTTTAGAATTGGGAGCCTTGGGGATCCAACCCCTGACCTTCAACTGTTAAGCTGAGAGGTACCCCCTAACAACCATTGAGGCTCAAATGAGTATATGTGTGTAAAAAATTTTATATAATTTCTTAGATAAAAAGTTTTTTTTTTATATGAGCTATCATATGTAAATTACTTTTTTGACAGGTTCGATTGATTTTCATAAAAAATGAATATCACCACTGAATTTAGCATACTAAAAAATGGGTATATATGTGTAAAAAACTTTATATAAAAAAGTTTTTTTTTTGAGATGAGCCGTCATATTTAAATCAATTTTTTGATTGATTTTCATAAAAAATGAATATCACCATTGAATTCAGCATACTTGAAAATGGGTATATATGTGCAAAAACTTTATATAATTATTTAGATAAAAAGTTCCTTTTTGAGATGAGCTGTCAAATATAAATCAATTTTTTTTATAAAAAATGGACTTCACCACTGAATTCAGCATAGTTGAAATATATATGTAACATTAAAAATATTTATAAAAACTTATTAATTTCTGAGAAAAATAGAAGGGGTCAACGGACAAATTTAGTCCAGTACTAATAGGTTTAATGCTCAGCTGGATTAGACTTTAGTTTAAATATACTCAAACCGTTATGAAAGAAATTAAGGTTAATTAGTACATGAATACTCAGATCCAATCATTAGAGTACCATATAATTTGGATGGGTATAAAAAGTGGTTAAGAACCAGTATGTGGTGTATATTAGTTAGTTAAAGTTTGTCTAATTTTTTAAAAAAAGTTATTTTTTGTTTTAAAATTGAATTAATTTAATTAACTAACTAAGTAGCTTAATAGTTTTTTAAATGAATCAATGGGCATCCAAAATGTATTAAATTGGGGATCAGATATCCTATAACGTGAGGTGTGATCTATAATTAATGAATAATTATTAATTTATACGTATGATAACTTTTTTACTGTTTCAGAAATAAATTTGTATTTTAAATTTGAACTATCAAAGTTAATCATTTATTTTGAAGATTGTTCATTTGAATCTCAGCTTCGTACTTTTTTTCAATTTTTTCTATGAAATCTAAAAAAAACTTATAACTAAAACAAGGATGGTTAACAATGAAATTTGTTAACCAGATTATTATTATCTTGTTATCAATCAGAATTGTCAAAAAAACATGTAAAAATTGCGGTCTTTCCAAAAATCTATTATTTTTCTAATATAAAAAGTCTATATAGATTCATACCAATTTTCGAGAATACTGAATTCAATGGTGATGTTTATTTTGTTTAAAAATCAATCAAAACCTGTCAAAAAGGGATTTATAATTGGCAATTATAAAAGGCATCTTAGTTTCTTCATCAACTCCAGAAATATGATAAACTATCTTCGTCTTCCAAGAAAACTTTCTCACTTTATTTCCATTCCCTTCTTCTCTCAAAAATTTACAATCAGCACTCACTGATGTCAGTCTCACTCAAACATCTATGAAAACTATTATGCACAGCGAAACGCACTGACCCTTCTCCATTTTTTTCTCATTTCTGACGATTTCAGTATTTTCAACTCATCTTTTATTACCTACATCTACGAAAATTGGAATTCCGACAATCTTTCTTCTAAATCACTTTTCGCTGCTACCTTACTTAATCTTCACTCTATTCACACCTGTTGGTCCCTACATAATTTTAAAATATATCCACCCCTCATTTGATGGCTCTATGGCCACTGTCCTTGCAATCTAGAACCAATATTTCCAAATCCTCCATCTGTAGATTGTGTCACGAAAGCGTAGAATCACCATTTCACTTTTTGTTTTCTTGCACCACCCTTCACTCATTCTGTGAAGATTTTGTAGTATTTACTATCCGTAAAAAACAAGTTTCTGGGCAATTAGTTCTTCTAAGTCTTATATAATAAAGTGGGTTTTCTGCAAAATAACCTTGACTGTAGTAGTTACATAATTTTTTTAAATGCTTCAAGAGATAAAGTAACTTCAGTTTTTAAATTATCACCATCGCTTTCAAGATCTGTCGCAAATTTGATTGACACTTATAAGTATTTTCAAATCCTAAATGCATAAGATTTTTTCCCTATTCATTAGTCACCTTCAATTGACATTCATTAAAAGTTCTTCTACTTCTTTCTTTACCTAGTTTTAACATAAGAGTCAACATTATCATGCCTCTTTATTCATTTATAAATCGGTTAAGTTTAAAAATGAAAATCCAACTGAAGCAAACCATTTTTAATGATGGTTTCTCTCATATTGCCCAAAGCAAAAGTCGTCGACAAAGTTCTGTAGCTGAGCTTGCATGGTCAATTTTAGTGAAAAGAGAAGTGATCATTATTTTGCGATAGAATGCCAAATGATCTAATAACACCCAGATCAAGAGGGTGAAGTAGCGATGTAGTGTTGGGTGGTAAAAACTTGAGGGTAACGTTGATTTAGTCTTATATCTTGTGAGCGAGATCCAGCATTATCAAGAAACCTTAAGATTTTACGCCGTTGAAGTAGCAAGTGCTTTGCCTAAAAAATAAAAAGAGGACAAGCTTAAACTAAAGCATTCAAAATAAAAGTGTATTTACATATTACTAATTGCTTAAGTTTTTCTCCTGTTGAGCTGCATGCCAACATCACAGCCAGTCTTTCCTTTACCTGTTTTCCCATCTTTACAGCACATGTACAGATTTTTAGCCGAGTCTTATCTGGTAAAGCGCGAAAAAATAACCAGTCTGTTCGCAGTTGAAGATTTAGCAATTTGTTGAACCGGTTCTATCGTTTAGTACCGTCTCTGTATTTTCACTGATAGTTTCCCCATATATTTTATATGCATTAACAGAATATCAAGTACGCCACCTGTCCAACCATCAATTTGATGCTTTAAATTCATATATAGTCTGAGTTTAGTTGCAAATGCAAGTCCCTTCTCTTGAATAATAAAATCAGTCCATAGATTGGTATATTCTTGCGAGCAGTGCAAAACTACTTCCATACTATATTGTTGATGTCAAATCTTCGTTTCTTTAGATTTGCGTTAGTTTCATATTTCTCTAGGTATGTGTCTTTTTACGAAGTGTCTCCTACAGCAGACTTATCAATTTTATATATTTCCAAAAGGTCTCTTTGTGGCAGTTTAGAAACTGTATCGGTTTCTTTGATTAATTTTATCTTCAAGTGATAACTCTTGACAGGAGCGTTTTGTTGAGCGAAACATGTGTAAGAAAATCGAAAATAATTCGTTATAAGGAATTGCTTTGATCTGAGTGAATATATTTTATTAGTAAACTTGCTAACGTTAATTTATTCAATCGAGTGATTATGATGTCATTTGTAATTATTTAGCATAAGTGTATGTGTGAAAGTGATGTCAAAACAATGTTTGCAATAACTGTCAATTTATTACACTACTCTAGCGTGTGTCTGTGAGTGTCTATTTGTGCATGAAAAAGTTAGTTTTTTTACAATGTTTATAATTAGCATGCTTCCCAGGTGAAGAGATAAAATTGCTATTATATGTGTTCATCATTCATTCAAAAAGTGGCCGATGTATGCTTTAACGAGAATAATTTACATGAAATTCAATATCTAGCATCTAGGACTTTTTAAAAAAAACTGATTTTATGAGGAGCAAGTTCAGAGGAGATTCGCTGATCTAGAATATATTATAAAAACCGAACATATTAATATATTACATAGTTGTCAGCCAGCCACATACATCCAGGTATAATTTAAAGCTTAAAAGTTTTATCCCTAATGATTTCTGTAACTGAAGGAGTTAAATAAATATAAAAGAATACACAAATTAGGAAAATGCCTTTATATTATATTGCAAAATATAATTAAATAATCAAATCTTTATTCAAGAATTCAAATTTATAGCATCTTTATTTAATGTTTTATTTTTTTATATCAAGACTGCTTTGAATAGTTACAAATGATTTCATTATCATGTCATTTATCGCGTATAACTTAGGGAATGAAATAGTTAATTCATAAAAATTTAAGGTTTGTAGCAAATTTCCTTCTAAATATTTTAAATCATTAATTTCTATTTAACCCTATTAGTGCTGGGCAAATTTGACCGCTCAAGTCGTGAAGGGGTAAAAACCCCCATCTCTGGTTCATACTTTTTGCAATAATTTTCAGAGTAACTGACCCATTTCGTGTATGCTGAATTCATCATATTTTTTGATAAAAATCAATCAAATTTGTCAAAAAAGTGATTAAACAAAAGTGCAAATTAATTAATAATAATTAAGCAAAAGTGCTACACATTTAAAAATTTCGAAAGGATATTTTAAATAATTATTATCACTCCAACGGTTATGTTTATTTTGTTTGAAAATCAATGAGAACCTGTCAAAAAGCAATTTTACTCAAATTACCCAGTTTGTCAAATATATCACACATATATACTTATTTTCAAGTACGCTGAATTCAATGATGTTTATTTTCTATGGAAATCAATCAAAAACTGTCAAAACGCCATTTATTAGTGATGATATTTTTTGATGAAAAACAATCAAATTTGTCAAAAAAAGAATTAAAATAGCAACTTATATCAAATTTGCATTTCTGAGAAATATTTAAGATAAATTTTATCGCATATATACCCATTTTCAAATATGCTGAATTCAACGGTAATGTTTATTTTGTTTAAAAATCAATCACATCTGTCAAAATTATTTTTAATATAACGATTCACATTTGAATATTTTTCTCTATATAAATAAGGAACATTTATACACAAATTTGCCCTATTTCAAGTATTCTGAATCCTATGGTGATGTTTATTTTGTATTAAAATCAAACTTGACAAAGCCTTTTAAAACTTGAATTTATTGCCGATCCACTGTTACCGTGCAAAATTTTTATGCAACATCATAAAAAGAGTTTATCTAAAAATAGAACTTATGGTTGGTTTAATTTAGGAGGAACTTTTGAGACTTCTTTCATTTTAATTAATTGCTTATCCATTTTATGCATAATAATAGTGTGGATTATGTTTTGTAAAATGAAAATTTTTCAAAGTTCACTATATCCAAACACTGTGAAGATTAATGTCGGGAAGATAATATGAATGGTTGATACTTAGAGCTTTCTTGATCTGTTCGTCCGGGGTTCGATTGCTGATCGTGACCCTCTTATCACATGTTCAATTATTGAAGAAAATTCTTCTTTTGGATGCAATACGGACGACTAAAAATATTAGCTTAAAAATTTTGACAAGGAAAAAAATTCTGGTATAATAATAAGTTTCCGTTTTTCTCTTGAATCAAGAGAATACAAAAAAAGAATTCCAAAAACATTTGTCTCAATGCAATTTTAACGCTTATTTGTTAAAATAGGAAAATTTTGCCTCGTCTTATTTTTCCAGTCAAACTAATTTTGAAGAACATAATCGTTTCAGTTTACAATGGTTGATATTAGAAAAGCTAGAAAGCTCCGTTGGATAATTTATACAACATATAATATTTGTTCAAGTCCGCAAAATATTTTATTTCCAAAAACAAGGCTTTTAATTTTTACATGCTAAACCAGCGGGCTCAATTTTTTTCATAAAGGAAACATATAGATAAAAATTAAATAAATTTCCTGACATTCAATTTTATTGAAGGAACACATAATACGAACTAATTCACATTGCTGCTCTTCCTTCGTCCATATATAATAATATATCAGTACATAAAAGCAAGATACATTTCATCTCATATACTGAATAAAATCGATGCAAACTTCTTTGATCATTTGATCAAGGTGATGAACCTTGTATGATACTAGTTTTGTATATACCAAAATGTCTATTGTGAATACCGGATGGTATCACTAATTCCACATCAGACCTTTATCACTAAAAAGTGTGTAGGCAATCCGTTTTTGTTAATACATAGACATTAGACATACACATACTATTTTAACATTCTTATTAATAATCATTTACTACAAGGGTTGGAAAGTCGGAGGGAAATATCGGACTCCTAGTAATTACAAAAATCGGACTCAAAATTTGTGTCCCAAGCAACTTTGAGTTGAACTAATTTGATCCTATGGTATTGATCATGCAGGTATTTGATTCAACATTGTGTATATAAAACTTCTGAGATTTTGTTTTACATTATGATTAGTACTACAAATTAATAACCAATATTTCTTTATTAAAAAAAACTATTTCATAAAGGAAAGGGATTAGTTTATCTTCTTTCTGAAGGCTGAATCTAAATAAGAAAAAAATTTAAAGAAAAGATTAAGTATAGGCATATTTAACAAACCTATCGTTAGTTTAGCTTTGCCACCAGTTGGTCTACACAAGACAGTAGAACAACCCACGCATAATACAACTGTTTGTGCATGACTAAATACTGTTGTTATTCGAAAACAACCTATGATAAAAATAAATATTTTAATACGTTTTGAAAAAAGTATTTGACGTGCTTACCAGGACACTTAACATCCATAAAATAGGAATTAGGATGCTGCACGAGCCTTTTAAGCTTACATTTTCGCCTTTCTTCCTCTACCGAAGGATTCAAGAGATCTTTGGCTAGCTATATATAAATAAAGTTTATTAAAACAAAGATTAAAACAAAACTATAATTCTAAAAACGGGTTTGACTAAAATAATTGATAAGCAAAATCATCAAGTTATTCTTTTTTTTTTATATATTTTTTCTCTGATTATGGCGTTATGAAAAAATTGAATGACAAGTTTTTAGGACGGGTTTGACATGGTAAATAATTAGTTCTTTATAAAATGGCTTGATAATAAAACCGTTATGTTAGTAACGAATTATTATAATATTGAGCATCTGCAAAAGCAAAAGGATATTCATTAATTGACAAAAAAGGAGTAAACCTTCATATTCCACATTTGATATTTAATTATAAGGCAAATATTGGCGGAGTTGATTTGTTGGACAAGATAGTACCTCTTTATACAATACTCATCCTATCTAAAAATGGTGATGGCCAATTTTTACTCAGATGATAGACATAGATTTAGTGAACTCGATGCTCATCAAATTTCTCACAAAAATGAAAAAAATATCTGTGCTTAATTTTAGAAGAAAAATAACATTATCTTATACTGGGCCTTCAAGAAACAATAGAGAGTAAGGTTCCAGATGAAATTCAATTTGCACCTGGATATAACTATATTACTTCAAGAAATACTGCACATCTGTGCAACTTCTGTAAAAATGGCTAAAAAAATATTCGATACATGAAAGCGGTTTTAAAATTTTTCACTCTAAATAAAGTTTTTCGATTTAAATAAACATTTTCACTTTTTTTTTTTAATTTGAAACTTCTTGTGCCCATTATCTTAGAAGTGGGATCTAGAATATTTTGAAGCTGGTTGAAAAAAATAAATAATTTTTGTGTTAAAAAATAAATAATTTTTGTTTTAAGAATTAATTATACAAATAAGAGTTTATTCATTCGAAATTTTGAACAGTTACATCTTTTTAAATTATTATAGGTGTTAATGGGTTAAGATTAGCTCATAAAATACTGTAGAGTAAAAGTTTCTCGGTGATAAATTTGAAGATTTATTTTGCACTTCTTGTATTATTTTCTGTACAAACTATTTCATTATCATGAAATTATCCAGTATCACGTAAGAAATGAAATAAGTAATTTATATAAATTTACGATTTGATGCAAATTTTCTTCTAGACATTTTATTTAGACTTCCAACCCTAATTTAAAAGGATTACATTTAAATTCACATTTCAGTCAATTCCTAGACCCAAGTCCTAATTGTATTTTGAAACAATTTACTTCAGTAGCTGAAAATATGTGTATGTGGCAATAATATTAAGATTGTATAAGCTAATTATTTGTTTTTCTATGTTAGTAATCTAATTTAGTAACATTTCATTGTTAAAATTTTTAGCATCAATATAAATTTTAAAATTTAATTTAAGTGTCTCAGTACAGAGTAATCAATCCATTCATTTCATATGAACAGAGCTTGTTGACAATTGGTGAGATGAGAAGTTGAAGAAATCTTTTAGTTACTGCCTTTCTTTGCAATAAATTGGTTTTGTCTTTCATTGTAAGTCTCTGGTTCAGACCCAATGAAAATACACAAAGTAATACTTCAGAGATCTGCAATTTTTCGGTTCGGTTAGTTCGGGAACTAAAAATCCTAATTATCGGATCGGGTATGTGTTGAAAATTTAAATGTTATTCAGAGTCGGTTTGGATAAACCAAAAAATTCCGTTCGCTTTAATATGAAAGAAAACGTATATATTGCAGATCTATGTTATAAAGTATGTATATTATATGTAAATTCACAATATTTATTCCTTTTAATAAAATCATCTTAATATAAAATCTACAACATTACATTAAAGTACTTGCGATTTGAAACTCGGCCGGGCTCGGAGTTTAAGTGCCCATTTTTCTACTATTTCAACGGTGCAATGTTTTTTCATAACTTGTATAGTTTTTGAGAAAATGGCTGTCAAAAAACTCATAAAAAACTTTTATAATTCTTTTTAACTCAGAATATAAGCAGAATTTGATAAACGATTTCAGAATCTAAAAACTGTTTTCCATATATATATATTATAGTTTTTGTGCAAATCGCCTCCAAAGACTAAAGCAAATCTTTCTCTTTTTTTCTACTTAAAGTATATTAATATTAAATATTATTTTTTCAAGACTCTTACTAATCGCACTAGTTTGTCATTGAAATCTTCATTAACACGTTCAGATTTATCACAAGTTGTAATTAGAACGATTATATTTAATTTAAGTATAATAGATATCGCGAAGTCGGTAATTTTCATGTTCGTAAAAGTAAAATCCAATAAAAATAGGTGATATCTCGACTTTTCAAAACAATTTATTCAAAATTCGAATTTTCGACCTTTACGAATTTAAGTAAAAGCAGATAAATGCAATTTGCTAAACAATCACAAAAAACCTCGCTACAATAGTCTGTTTCCAGCGCAATTTCTTGGTGGTTGTAACTTGTAATTGTAGTTTTTGATTTGAATGGCTATCTTAACATAAGTGGATGGTTTACAGTAAGTCTGTTGATGGTATATTTGTGTTGCATGTGCTATATTATATTCTGATCATGAAAGTGTTAAGCTTGTCACTAAATCTTTTCGAACTTGTAACAAAAAAAGTGAAGTTAAAGAGCATAAACGATGCCTGTATCATCACAGTGCAATGGGAAAAGCAAATTTTTTAAACAAACAGTAGAGTATCCTGAAAGTAGTATTACTGCTCTAATGGATACACATAAAACAAAAAATATTCAACAAGATACAGAAATTCAAAAATCAATTGCACTAGCAGTAATGTTTCGTGGAAAGCAAAGTGTGGAACATAGGGAGATACAAGAGTATTAGTTCTACTGGAAATCCATTTTTAGCACTTATAGAACGTATGTCTTTTCACGATAAAACACTTAAAAATCATTTAGAAACTCATTCAATGAAGTCTGCTATAAGCATATCACCTCTAACGCAAAATGAACTTATTGAAATAATGGGAAAAGATATTACAGTCAATAACCGTTATAACCCGCATCACCATACCGCGAAATCAAGGCGAAAGTGGTATGCATTGGCTCCCTTTTTTTGCAGGTTGTACATCGTTAAACACATGAAGCAAGTCTATTTTGGCCCTGCAGTTTGTTTGACGTGAACAACAGCGTATCATTAAACATGCCAATTTACAGTTGCCGTTTCGTTACGATATGAGAAAACTTATTCCTTTGAAGCCTACTGATGAGACTATACTTAAAAACATTCACGTTGTGTGATTGGGTTCAAGGGGGTGGGTAATTATGGTGCTGTTTGCGCTATAAAATTATAACGTGGATCAGTTATACCGCGGATGCATGCCGTGGACCCCAGTTATCGCGTTATAACGGTTATCTGTATTTTAAAAGATGCTTGATGGTTTAAATACTTCTCCTTTTTATAAAATATCAGCAGAACAAGTTTCATCGCACAATAGAGAACTATTGGAAATCTGTGGTAGATTTGTTGATAAAATTAAAAATATTAGAGAATTTTTCAAATTTTATAAGTAGAGCGAAGCATGGGAGAAAAAATAGCAGAAAATATTATTGTACTTTTGAAAGAAAATAAAATTTTCAATTGTCAATATGCACGGTCAAGGGTATGATGGATGCCAACATGTCTTGAGAACGTGTTGGTGTACAAGCTAGAATAAAAAAGCTCTATTAGCTTTATACTTTCATTGTTGCAGTTATTGTTTATTGGTCATTAGGCCATCATGTGCAATACCTTATGTGCGCAATTTAGTTGACTTAAAAATTGTTGCCGATATTTTCTAGATAGTCCAAAAAGAAGTAGTGTTCTTGAATACATTGTGAATCATAGTACAAGATGCATATAAACACTTTTATAGTTATTTTGTTTATATAGTTGAAACTTTAAAGTTTATAGGTTACAAGTGCCATGTTGCTATTTTTGCAGACTTGGATAGGTATCATCGTAGCAAAGCACAACAAATATTAAACAGCATTACTTCTTTTCAATTCATTGTTGTTTTTATGATAATTTATCAATATAAGGAATCACTTTAAAACTTCAGAGAAAGGATCTTGATAAAGTATAGGCTTACGAAATGATAACTGAAATTATTTCCTTCAATAAAAATGAGCAAAAAGATGTTCTAATAAATTTTGGTTTGGTTTTTAAAGAGAGTGTGTAAATGGCTAATAAAATTGGCACTTATATTGAAATGCCTCAAATTGTTACAAGACAACAATTTTCCTGTAATGCTGAAAAAAATACTCCTCAAAATTATCTAAAAAATATTGCCACACCCTTTCTTCATTATATTATGAGCCCCAATGAAAAATTTTCATCTGCAATAATTGTAACTCCATTATTGGGTATTGTTCTAAGCATTATTTTAAGAAAAAATGTGAACCTGGAGAAAGCTCTCTTAAAATACAAGGAAGATTTGCCTTGTGTAGAATTATTGGCTTTTCGGTTTAACTGCCGCAAAAACCATGAAACCAAAATACACTTTTCTAATGCAGTTTTTTTGCTCTTTCCAAAAATGTAATTATTTTTTTTGAGAAATGTAAAATAAAAAGTTATGGCTAATTAAAGTTGTTTATTTTGTTTATACAGGTTTGTATTTAAAACTGAATACGCTGAAGAGCTATTACATCTTTTGCAGACAGCATGAACATTACAGGTAACTTCATGTGAATGCAAGAAGTATAAGTACACTTAGAAGATTGAAAAGCATGGATGAATAGAACTCCGCTGTCGAATCTTGCTCTTTTACATATCCACTATGATAAAGAAATAGAAATGAACAGAGTTGTTGACTTATATGCTCAAAAACATCCTTGTAAACTCGAGCTAGAGAGCGTATTACGTTAAATTTAATTTTGTAAATAAACTATTCTTTTATTTATACTATTCAAATTTTTATTAGCTTAGCATAGAAACCAATATTCGTTTGATTTAATGTTAATAATAAAAATTTATATTTTTAAAAAAAGCACTTTTGTTGTCAAGTCATAACAACTCATTGAAATACAAACCAAAATAATTTTAATTTTTTAAACCCCCCTCTCACAACTATTATGCTGGTTAAAGGCCTGGATTATTTAAAATTTTCACAATTAATATTGTTTTATCATTTGTAAACTTTTTATTTGGTCATTTTTTAACTTCTTATTTTTGTTTAACAAATATCTGAGTCCTACACGGCGCTTTGTGTAATGATAGGGTTGGGAGATTTTACATCCCCAAACACCTACAAAAATATTGAAAAATGTCAAATGAAAATTCAGCATTTCTTACAAAAATACTTTGAAGTAAAAGATAGCTTTTTATGAGATAAATTTTAACAAATTCATTTTTTAAGCAAATAGGTCAAAAAAAGACATCTATTTGAACTACAAGAGATTCTGCTGTTCAGCAATGAAAAAACCGAGACAATCAAGGTATACTCGAACATCTGACAACACTTAGATGGGGTGCCAGATAAAGAAATATTAACTGCGGGTAATAAATTATTCTACAACCCTTTACATAAAAGATAATATAAGCAAAAATTTAGAAGAATTAATTTTTTTGGGCACAATAAATTATAAAAATTTTAGCAATTAAGTATACCGTCATTTTAATAGTAGTTGCAAATACTTAACACAATATTATAAAAAAAATTTCTTTAAAAATAAAATTAAGTTTAATATTAAAATATAATATTAGATTATCTATGAGTTAAGTCTTAACCATTATAACATTTGAGATCAAAAATAACCCCCCCCCCCTTCCTCCCCTTTTATATGTTTCTAATAGCACTCGATATCATCACAGTGCACGCGCTACCTATATAATATTGGGGCACGTGCCCCCCTCCCCCCTGTATTAATCTTTGCCCCCCCCCCCCCCTAAAATTTTTAGTTTTGCCCCATGCACTTTTTAAAGGAAAAATAAATAAGCAAAAATTGTACACAAAATCTTATATAAATGCTGGTGTATGTGTATGTATAATATGAGATTTCTATAGGTTTTTATATAGAAGTACTTCATGCTTTTCAGCAAAGTAATATAGGATATAAAGTAATATAGGAAATAAATTTTTTGCAAATGTGTTTCTTTGCCCCATTTCAGCCCCCCTTGAAATTTTGCTTTAGCGATGAATGCTATGCCCTCCTAAATGCTTGCGATTACATAAGTCAAAACAAGTTCTCATTTAGACAGTACAATACACTATACTTTTTACAAACTCACAAAACTTCGTTAAGGAGTTAAATATTAAGCAAAACATCACCCTTGTTTCAAAACTCTTTTTCAAAAAAACTCTTGTTTCTAAATTCATCATTTTATTAATTTACTTCGAAATACACCTCTACTGGTGCTCCTCAAACATTCTCAAAAAAATATTTTTGACAAGCTGGCTAAACAATTACCTTTAAATGTTCCTTACGATCCGTTAAACACGTTTCCCTTTGAAACCTATACATCTTTACTTATATTTTATACTCTATAGTCTATACATTAGACAACAACTCATCCAATACTCACCATCACCTTTCCTTCAATCAGTGAATAACCCAAATGGAATTGTTGGCATTTGGTCAAAAAGAACATTTTTCCCACCACAACCCTAATTAGATGGCTGATCGGACACTGCTTTTGCAACTTTTAATTCTACAGTATCAAAAAATCATCAAGCAATTTTGTAGATCAACTGCAAGCAATACGAAACATCACAACATCTTAAACTTTCTTGGTACCACTACAGCCACACAAGATCTTTATTTCTTTCATTATCCCTTCAAATTCTCAATCGCTAACCATCTGATTTTTACGAACTCCTTCTTTATTCGAACTTCTTTAATGCCCTAAGCAGTTTTATTTTCCTCATAGAGTCAAGCCTGCAATCTCAAAATGAGTTATCTCTTACAACACGTGAACAATAAAAAAATTAAATAAATTAATTAAACGTCTAGCAATCAATCATCCTTTAACTACCACCGCAAATACAATACAGCTTTCTACGCCTCTAACTTCCTCAACAACTACCCACTTTTCTAAAGTCATTCCTCATTCTTATTTCCGTCAATCCATTTCTCTAAAATTTTAATCGTGAGCCTCTTTAAGCATTTCGCAAGCATATGGGAAATCCATTACTGCTTAGATATATTTTCCAAGCTACCTACCTACCTACATACTTTCTACGTATAGTCAACTTATTCTGTTTATATTTAAATTTATTTTTACCTGTTTGGGTTTATTTTTCTATATATATGGGTGTATTTGGATAAGTTTCACCCAAGAAAGGTAAATTTAGAGTGTTGCTTTCTTTTGGAACATTTAGAATTTTTTAGAATAAACATGTGGAATGCCATGATTTATCATATTCTCACAGTTTTATTTTAAAATATTTTATAAAAGTGTTATGGTTTTTTGTTCTTAAAAGGGCATCTAAGTTAAGCAATATTATATAATTCAGTAGGGTTGGTTAGATGCTGGTTTCGATAACTCAAAGTCTTGGGTTCGATCCCACGACTTTCCCTGCTTTCCTCATAGTTCGATACAAGCGGCACAATTATGCCTTCTCGATGAAAACACCTTATGGTACCTTTACCTTTACTGTTATATAATCATATATAACGCTTTGAAATTAAATTCTGTATTTGCAGTCGTATTGACCAATGGAAGTTTTAATGTTATATCTAATTTCAAGCTATATTCTGTGCTTATAAAATTTGGTTTTGGAAACTTTTATACATTTTCAAGATAGAAATAAAAGCGTGTTTTCAAAATAAATACAATAATTTCCTTAGGGAAGTCATAATAGGAATCCTTATTGGATTTTATTTCCTCACTTTATTATCATGTCTATTAATTATATTTTATTTTTAAAACATCATTTTTTAATTTTTTAATTTTATTTTGCAAGAACGCTCCTTTGGACTTTTAAATTTTTCCAATAATATTTCTTTGATTATAAATTATATTTTTTCTTTTT
Organism: Nectonema munidae; assembly: GCA_030549495.1. Lineage (NCBI taxonomy): Eukaryota > Metazoa > Nematomorpha > Nectonematoida > Nectonematidae > Nectonema > Nectonema munidae. Next base: position 228,402 of record JAUIRK010000165.1, on the reverse strand, counting down.
GTAAGATTCTAATTTTTTTTTATCAATTCGGAATATATACAAACTTATCATTGATATTTTGTATTTATATTATTTAGCATCGTATTGGTGCTAATGACCTCCACTTTTTTCCTTCTTTCCTAAACCTCCTGTCCAGTGTGCAACAACTACATATTCTTACAAAAATTTAATTTTTATTTCTAATAAAATCTGGTTGCTAAATTTTAATATCTAGCAACTTCGACACCTATTGCTTTAAAATCTACTCCGCAAACATTTCATCCAGGGTTTCAGATAATTATTTAAGTGTCTGGCTCCGACTCCGGCTCCTTCAACTTTTTTTTATCTAGAAATACTAGATTTATATACATTTGTTTTATTATAAGCTTACATTTGATGCGTTAATATATCCTTCCGATACAAATATAATATATCGTAGTTGCCTAATCAGAAAATAATTCTATTATGTGAGTTTTTTTGGACAATGGTTAATGTATGTTTTAGTCATTTGGTAATATTTAATAAAAATGGTGATTTTATTCAAATAATGTACTTAAGTTCTTGTCTCTATATCCTTTATAAGAGGGATAGCAAACTTTATATTTAAAGGGCCGAATGATATATTAAAATAAGCAGTATTTAATATAGGCAAGATGAAAGTTTTGAAGGAATAACCATTAAAATAAAAATATTTTATATCCATTTTCGGATTTAATAGGATTAATCTATCCAGCGCCTTTTTTTTAAGTTTTTTTTAGTTGAGGGGGGGGGGGGGGAGGGGTGAGACTGGCGAAAAATACAGGCTCCGAAAACTGAGAATGTATAAACTCAAATTATTCAATAGAAAGTTCAAAAAATTTATTGAAAAACCTTATATTAAAAAAAACTTAGAAACAAAATTTCTTTTTTAATATATAATATTTGGAAACTTAAATATTCTATCTCTTGTGGAAAAAGTGTGTAGAGTTTCTGTAGAATCACATTTAGAATTCGAAACACCATTCCAATATATGATTAATCTGTCATTTAAAGAGAAATAATATATAGAAATAAATAAATCTCTTTCAGGATTTTCACCTGGCAGCTTAAAGGAATCAAATATATCAAGTAATTTATTAATAAATTCTTTATCAAATATTCCACATTAAGACAACAAAAGAAAGCTTGTTTCGATAAATTCAAGGGCGTTTTTACAAGATTAATTTTATGATAGCATCTACAACTTTAGATTGTTCTTCAATAAGCCTTTACTTACATTTTATTTAAAAATTATAGTACTAGTTTAACAATTTTTTGACGGATAAAATAACTTCTTTTCTTTATTCATTTATGTTATCTCTTAGAGTTTCTATATATCTAAAGACAGAAGAAATATCTACCATAAAAAGTCTGCAATGATTGCCATATGGCTGCCAAATTTTAAGAAATCCCTTAAGTAGATTTTTAAATTTTTATCTATTCCCAACCTTTTTCCAGTGGCGACCCCATTTAAGCCTCATCAAACTTTCTGCGACCCCACCCAAAGATCAAGGCTATATTCATTGATTAAGGTATACATAAGATGCTACATAACTGCAGTAACTTGTTTTATTATAGCAAGAACGAAAATATATACATTTATATAGATATAAATTTTATAATTTATTTATATAATTATATGTTACTGATGCGAGTACAAGCTTTATTTTGATAATAAACAATAATGTTCTAAGTGTGATGGTTAGTACTGCTTTTTTGTCACCAACTTCTCAACCTGTGGTGTTGTTTTGGATACAGCACAACGTAGGTCATCATAGAGTTCCTCAACATGGAGTTTACTTCTTAGCTTCGATTTTATAAGTTGTAAAGATGAAAAGGTCACTTCACACATATATGTCGAAGGAAAAGCATGAGAATTCTCGACATACCTTCAGCCAAATTTGGATATCGAAGTAATTGTTTGATCCAAAATTGATTCACTGAAGTCAGTGTTTGCACAGTCAGATGTGATAAGATCAATGAATTCCTCTTGATATCTTTAAGGAACATCTTCAATTTTTCCGGCAAATGGTTTTCTAAGTAAGCTATGGGATAACAGTCTTTTATGGAAAATATCGACTAAACTCCTCTAGTCTCCAAGTGTTGGATCAGCAAACTTTAAAAACTGTTGTTTAATGGAACATTAGTCAAACAAATATATTTAATGTGGGGAACATGTAAAAATTTCTCTTTTTTATCCTTGACAGCCAAGGATCCATCTTCATTTGGAAGGCATTTAGTTATTCTGCAAAATCAAGTATGTTGGAATTTTCTCCCTGAAGTGAAAGATTAAGGGAATTCAGAATTGTTAAGAAATCTACCAAGTATGCAGTTTTTGCCAAATTATTCAAGTCACCAAGGAAATTTGAAAGTTCTGTTCCTTGCTGAGATCGGAATTCTCTCACCTCAGCATTTAACTCCAAAAATCTCTTCAATACTTTTTCTATTGAGAGCCACCTTAATGTGCAATAGAAGAACTTCATGGTTGGAATCCATTTTTTCCCTAAGTTTAGCTAACAAGCGATTGTTCAGTGCATTTGACTTTATGAAGTTAACTGCTTTAACAACTGATTGCATAACAGTTTTCAAATCTTTTGGCAATGATTTTGAAGCTAATACTTGACGATATATAATGCAATGAACTCCAACAGATTGTGGAAAAACATTCTTTGCCATCTGTTGAAACCCAGATCTACAGGCAAGCATAGACGGTGCACCATCTGTACATATGCCACTAACATTTCCCCACTTAAGTCCATGTTCTTTAAGAAATGATACCTATTTTTCCAAATATGTCAATGCTTTTAGTTGTTGTTTTTAATGGTTTGCAAAAGGGAAATTCATCCTTAAAATCACAATAACCTAGGAAGATTACCTACACCTGTTGTTTCATGCCTCATCTCCAATCATGTGATGAACCATGCCTTTTGAACAAGGTAAAATCAATTCCTCATCAATGACATGCGGTTTTTTTGCGTTAACAATTCTCAGGTACACGGTGTTAGACGCTATTAAAGCTGATTTACTTTGTCTTTGGAAAGTTTCATCACTGTCAAGACGAGATTTTTTTTAGTTCACACACTTATTTTTGAAAAACACAGGGCTTTCATTATTGAAATTGGGATGTTTTGATTCCAAATGACGTCTTAACTTATTAGGCTTCATGGATTCTTTTGAGAGCACTTCACTGCACACCACACATTGAGGTTTTTCTTTTGCAGCTGAAATAATGCAAGTAAAAGCAAAGTTATTGTAGTCCTCCATATATTTCCGCTTTCCTTTGTTGTTTGCCATCGCCATTAAGAAGAAAAATATAAAAGGATTGTAAAAATCATATGCAAATTGCAAAGATGAAAATCAAACGAAGGAAGGAGAGAGATATGAATACCAAGAAAATCTACTGTGATAAAAATAGGCGTGAAAATGGTACGAAAACCTTAAATTCTATAAAGACAAGTATGTGAGCGAGAGCACACACGCGCATATCTTCTGATACATATACAATATACATACACACTTTTTTCCCTTTTTCGTTCTCATCTGGTTTTCACTGAATTTAAGACTATCATATTTATCTGCATTTTAATTATTCACCAACAACTCATTTATTATTTCTACTATATATCCGCACAGCTTACTGTAGGTTTATAAACATCAATATTTTCGGCATATATGACTTGATACTAAGGTCGGTAATTTGCAGTGAAATTAACATTAACAGTCAGGGAATATCATTATCTTGAACGTAATTAATAGAAAATTCAAACTTACTTCGCCCCCCCCCTCTAGAAAAATAGCTTCGAAAAATACCCTTACTAATTTTGCTTTTTCCTAAAACAATACTTGTTGGTAGTTGATAACGTTTATATCAATGATATGACAAGTCGAATTCTAAAAGACATAATTCAGCTGTCGTATTCTCTGAAGACTTAGCAAAATTGCAAAAAATTTAAATAGATTTCGGCACCTCCCCCTATAAGAAATTTTTGAATCCGCCACTGTTGCCATTACAGTATCCCCCGCTATTCCCAGGGGTTCAGTTCCTTTCCATCCTGCGAAAATCCGCGAATTATTGACGCAGTTTTAAAATGTCTGTGTATGATAATATATACGATAAAATATGCTTACCAAACATATTTTAAAGAGAGTCTTACTCATTAAAATACAATAATATTGTAGTAATATGTAGTAATGATGAATTAAAAACATTTTAATTTTATTTTTATTCTCTACATATTTTTTATTTTATAATAACTGACATTATTTTAAAAATTTTTACCAATCAGGGTGAATACGGGCGTTTTTGTGCTAAAAATTGTTCTAAGAAATGTACAAAATTGCCAAAATTATAAAAAAAAGCTTTGAGAACAAAATCCGTGAATATGCGCGGCCGCGAATGGGTTAGGGCCTACTGTACCTTATTTTTCCAAATTTTAAAAAATAAGTTAACATGTTCATCTAAAGAAGTCTGACCTATGACAAGAACACCAGAAATTAAAGGTTGGATGTCCAATTACTCTTAAAATCGAGCCTATAAACCACTAATTCTACCTGTGTTAGCCGGCTCGCCATCTGTTCTAATTCCAACACATTTTTGTTTGATATCATCTTTAGTCAAGCTTCTAAAGAAGAAATGGGTACTTTTTAAAGTTCAAAAGCGCCTCCTTTCTCGGCCTTTTGCTTTCATAAAACGAACATGAATAAAAAGGGGATCGTCTTCCATATTGAAACGAATCATAACAAATTTTTATCTTGTTGCTTTGAATCAACAGAATTATCTATCACAATAATGTATATCACTATACGATCGTAAATTTTCAATTTTTCATTGTAATTCGCAAAAAGTTCTTCATGGTAAGTGAATTTTTGCTTTTGTAAAACTGATTTATGTGGAGTGCCTTATTAAAGATGATCAATTACTTTTTGAAGCTTTATTTTCCCATCACATCTCACACCTTCAGCAATATACACTTTATTATTTGACGAAAATTTTGTAGCTTCATCTTTAAATTGTTCACAAACAAGGTATCTTACAAGTGTTCTTGCTTTATTTTTTCCTTTACTTAGAACCATTTTTTGATAAGAATGGAAATTTTCTGCTTTAGAAATGATAGATTTTATATCCAACGAGTGTCCTTTGTAAAAAGCAGTAGTAGTTTTATTCTGGCTCCGAATTTTAAAAAGCTATTTTCTAAAAACTCATCAGTTCAGTGCTTTTTTCAACAGAATTTAAACTTTTTCCAAGTTGTAAATTTAATTTTTTTCTTTGGTTCATTACTTTATTTATTTTAATACGAATCAATTTTGTGATAGCTTTCTTCAAGCCTTTTTTTATAAAATTATTTGTTTGGTTGATATCGTATTTTTTATTTTAGTCTTTGAATACAAGACTTTTAGTTAAAATTTTTATTATGGGTTATTAGAACAAGATAAAGGCCAGAATTTAAAGATTTTTGAAACTTGAATATTCACTGTTGTCGAAGCTTCGCTTCTACAAAATTGGATATTTCCGTACCTAATTTGTGCATTGTAATATTATGGGCATTGAGATCATAGAAACTTTGAAAAAGTGAGAAAAGAAATGATTTTATCTTATTTTTAAACTTAGTGTTGAAAAATTTACTTTTGTCTTTATTTGAATCTAAAAGAACACCAAGTGCGTTCATGACTTTTCGTCTCCCATTTTTCTTTTTTATAGTATCTTTGTTGAAGTTTTCAATTTAATTAAATTTTTTGTTTGTTTGTGAAGATAATACCAAAATTTTGGACGATTCCGATTGCGATGGGAATTCTTTCAATAATCCGACTTAGTACTCAAAAGTATGTAAGTTTATCAAGGACAACTGCTACAATTTTAAAATGTTTTAAAAATAAAGTTAAAATAATAGTTTTTTTCTAATCCATCCATCCACGCCAAAAATAGCCAGAGCTGATTTTGTCTTAGATTTAGAGCTTATGTCTATGGAATTACGTATTTACTGGAGCTAATCCAGCTCTATTTGCAATGTTTTTTTCTTAACCCATTTTTACCATATACATAATATATTTTGAACTGTTCTCTTTGTTAAATATAGCTCATGGGTTATTTTTATGGATGCATAACTCCTACTAAATATTTGAATATGTATTTATTTCTAAACTGTGTGAAGTTTGCTAACTTTTTTTCTAACACAGCGATTTGAAAATTAAAGTCTAAAGGTTTACAAATAATGTAAATATGTGATCAATTTCGATTTTAAATACTAAATTGGAAGTAGTTCTTTAAAAAATTAATTTATTAGAATAAATTCTTTAAAATTTCTAAACACGTGATTTTTATTTTCAAACAAGAAAATTCCTATGCAATATGCATTGTTAAGCAAAATTTAGAGTACATGTTCAAATGTTTTGCATTCTAAATGATCAGGCATGTTTATTTAACCCTTTGGAGTCTATCAATTTTGAATAATTTGAAACTATTCATTCCGTCGTGAGTAAGGTTGGTTAGGTACTGCGTTTCGATAACTCAAGGTCTTGGGTTCGATCCCGCGTTAAGCCTACTTTCTCATAGTTCGATACAAGCGACGCAAATTGTGCCTTCTCGATGAAAGTACCTCGCGGTACCTTCACTTATTCTTTAAAAAATTTAAGGTTGGAATTTTTTGAATTATAATTTCTCGTCGTTTAACTGAGAAGGTAATTGATATTTTTAAGTTAACGAGTGAGCCTTAAAATTTTTTGAACTCATTTTTTAACTATTATTATGCTATCTATCACTAGTTTTCTATATATTCGATTACTAGTTTTCAGTTGTTTCTTCATATTCCATAATTTTTCAGAAATTTGTTTTTCTTTTCACAAACTTGGTTCAAAAAATTCGTCACGATGTTTTCTTACATTTTGCCTGCTTTAATTTTTTTTTCCAATAAAGCTTATATTACAAATAAAATCATAAAATTCATCATAAAATACAATATGGGAAATACTTTCGCCCTAGACAAGAGTAATTTGGATTCTTTCTTGAATGTAAGGAAAATGTTCAAAAATTCCTTCTACAAAGTGAGGAAATATTTCATAAGTTGGATATCTTAAATGAAATGGGTCCAAATGGGAAATAAAATATAATAAATTAGAATCCATTTTGAAAACAGAGTATTATGGATGTAGAGGCAATCAAGCAACTTTCGTCTATCAAGAACTTCCCATTTTTCTGAGTTTTAAGTTTTTTTTATTCAAACCAGATTGCATGTTTACAAAAAGGGACGGTTATGATTTTTGACCAATGTAGTCCAAAAATTCAAATTACATATCAATAATAACGAATGATATTGGTATAGTTATACTCATCTCTATAATCAGAAAACATCATTTGTGAAACATTTGAACATGAAGCCACCGATTTTGAAACAAGAGAGGATGAAGATTCCGAATCAGCAATTATAATTTGTATTATTTTCTCATTTATTTTACAAAAAGATAAAGAATCCAAGAACTCGCCAACATCTTTATCAAAGTATTTCATCATGAAAATTTCTTTCTGCATTTTTTCTTTCAATGTATCAGATGTAAGTAGATCCTTTACCTTGCTTTTGTTAGTTCAGTTTTGATGACACAAAACAATAAAGTCGAATTGCTTCCTAAAATTAAACGATCTTTAAAACATAACTTGTTCAACACTGAATAAACAAAAAGACAAAATAAGAATAATACTATTCCGTAAAATATTTGTAATAGACTAAAAATAGATTGTACTAATTTATTTATATTTCAATGCTCGACCCCCTTATTTAATTTATTATTCAAAGGACATTTTACAAATGATAAAGGTGATTTGAAATTTTTGACGTAGTGAACCCAACTTATTTTAAGTTGTGCTGGGATGAATGAAATAAAAAATTTTTATCATAGAAAGAGTTCGATTGCCTTCAAATCAAAATTTTTTTACCTAACATATGTATTTTTAATTCAATGGAAAGGCTTCTATATCTCATAAATTCTTTTTATTATTTTCCTACCAAATGAATACACTTTTAGGTGTTATGTAGCAAAGCAACATCGGGGACCGGCTAGTACTTTCAGTGGATTCTAATCTCGTTGATAATGATCTATAAATTCCATAAATCAAAACCTCCGAAAAAATCATTTTTGTCAACTTTTAAAAAGATGAAATAAACTTACAATAAAAGATGATACAACAAAATGCTCGGTAAACACCTGGAAAAACTTCTAAACTTGAAATCTGTCAAAATTTATTCAGGCAAATAAAATTTATATGGAAATATTGTTTTTCAGAACGAGACCTTTTGAGCCATAAAATCGAGTTATATTATAAATGCTATAGGGTTTATAGTCGACAAGATCCATTAATTGAATTATGACAAATCTGAGGAATCTTCATTGAGTTTAGAATTAAAGTGTTTTGAAAAGTCTGTTATCCTTATCTTGTGCCAGATAAAAATCCCTCTTCATAAAAGGGCATACAATTTTGTTGGTAATAAAACATAGTGACATTTGGAAGAAATAACAACGCAATACTTATTTCTATAAGATATACCATTGTAACATACACAATCAAAGACCTAAAACACGAATAATATTTTCCAACTAAAAAGCGAAGTTCAGGAGAAAAAGTATTGGCATTGAATCAGATTGACTTATTAGTGTTACTGCTTTTATTTAAAGAAATCATCAGATGAGAGATGATTATGGAAGCATGAATTGATGCTGCATTGCCAAAGATTTTAAGGCACCCGCAATATTTTGCAGCAAATGCAGAATTTTTCCACGATTTTTTGATCATTTTAGCATGAGTTATACCCAGTTTTGGAAAACATGGAGACATCTTTTTTTTACCGTTTTTAGAAAGTGATTCCAAACATCATTCGTATGAGGAGTTAAATTAACAATCATTTTAGATAAGAATCTTGAACGGTCTAAATTAGTCGCCGGTTTTTTGACTTAATTGTCGAGACGGAAATGTTTTTTGTTAGTGCTACACTCATCGCAATGCAAAATCTTGATTCGAAGTGTAGATTGTGTCATCACAACTATACAAAACTTTATTGATTTACGAATCAATCAATATAATTCTTGAAAACTTAGTAGTTGCTGCCTTTTTTGCGTGTTTTTACTCCATCATTACTTTAAGCTTGCTCCTCACACCGCTATTTCGTAAAATATAATACAACTTTCTAGTTTCCTATTTTTAAGTGACTATCATAAGTATTTGAACCAAGTTTTTTTCTTCATGTTTTTTATCTGTAGTTAGTTCTTAAAATAAATAAATGAAATGATAAGTGCTTTTAAAATTGGGTTCTTCAGCCTAATAATATTTTAAAAGATTACATATTTTTTTAGTTCGATAATCTCACCAACTTATGGGGTTATTATCCGAAGGATCTCCTTTAGAATGGGAAGAAGTTAAGCAGTATTCGCACCACGTGAAAGAAAATGGAATTGTTCAGTTTATCAATATGTATAGTAAACTGAAAGATGTTTGTAAACCTTGCCTAAAATGGGGAGATGAAATAGAGTATATGATTTTGTCCTTTGATCACGCTAATCGCAAGACAAGAGTCAGTTTACGATCTAATCAAATACTCAAAGAACTTCACGCAAATGAAAAAAATTCCTCGATTCCTGAAGAAAATTTTGTTTGGGTTTCAGAATTTGGGGCTTATATGATTGAAGGAACGCCAGCTGAGCCTTATGGCAGTAACATATCTGATTTCACCAAAGTGGAGACTAGCATGAAGAATAGAAGAAATTATGCCTCCAGGTTTTTGCATCAAAATGAATCCTTAGCTACTCTCACCGTTTTTCCCTTGTTCGGGTGTAGTGACTTTACCGATCCTGCTTCTAACCTATTCAATAATGAATTCATGAAGTCAGATTATGTCTCAGATGATGTCGTTTTTTTCGATCATCCACGCTATCTTTACCTTGCTAAAAATATTCGCAAGAGAAGAGGAAAGAAAGTCGATATTCGCCTTCCGATCTTTGTTGACAGAAACACTTCTGCCACTTCCTCCGCGATTGCCATGGATTGCATGGCCTTTGGCATGGGGTGCTGTTGTCTGCAAGTCACTTTCCAAGCCTGTAGTATCAACGAAGCGAGACTTTTATACGACCAGTTGGCCAATATTTGTCCTATCATGATGGCGCTCAGCGCTTCTTCCCCCATATTTAAAGGCGTTTTATCTGATAGGGATTGTCGTTGGTCTGTTATTTCCGCCTCAGTTGACGATAGGACTGTGGGCGAGTTAGATCACATCATGAAGTCTCGTTATGACTCCATCAGCTCTTATTTGTCTCCTGAAAATTCAGTGTACAACGACATACCTTTGGAGTACGATGTTGGCTTTTACGAAAAATTAGTCAATGCCGAAATCGATCCTCTCCTTTCCCAGCACATCGCTCACCTCTTTATTAGAGATCCTTTGGTCGTGTATAATGAAAAGCTTGATCAAGACAATACACAAGACAACGATCACTTTGAGAACATCCAATCAACAAATTGGCAAACGCTAAGATTTAAACCTGCCTCCTTTGATGGCAAAATTGGCTGGCGTGTAGAGTTCCGACCAATGGAAGTTCAACTCACCGACTTCGAGAATGCTGCATATGTTGTATTTGTTGTCTTGCTAACAAGAACTATTCTGTCCTTTAAGCTCAATTTTCTCGTTCCTATCTCGAAAGTAGACCAGAATATGCAAAGAGCCCAAAATTGTAACGCTGTCTTATTGGAAAGATTTTACTTTCGAACTGATATTTATACTAGAAACCATGGAACTTGTGAAAATCCACTCTTAACCGAAATGTCAATCGATGATATAATTAATGGGTGTAAAAGTTTTGTTGGCTTGGTTCCTTTAATTCAAAATTTTCTCAATCACATGGAACTGGAGCCAAAGACAGCCTGCACGATACACAACTATTTGAAATTAATTCAAGATAGAGCTTCTGGCAAAGTTCAAACATCCGCTTCTCTCATCAGACGCTTTATATTCACACATCCAAAATATGAGAACGATTCCATCATAACTCCCGAAATGAATTATGATCTATGTAAATTTTTGCTAACTTGATAATACCCTTACTTTGCCCAGCTCACATTGTTATTATAATTATATTTCTATACTTTTTATTAAAAACTTGTCAAATTTAATCACTTATTTACACTTTTTTCTAAATTAATAAAATATTTTCACTAACTTTTTCTGTTAACCCTCATATTCGCCTAATTTTTACCAACACATTTTACCATGATGGGTGAAAATTCGCCAAAAAATACCGAACTGAAAAATGATAAGCATTTTTTATACTGTCAATAGGCTTTTCGGTCTTTTGCCACACACAATGAAGGGCGAGCTCCTTTAGGTAGTTTTTTTAGTTTGTTTTGAAGAAGATTCAGCAAATTCTTGTGTCTCTCTGATATTTGTGGCAAGAGAACATGAAGAATTTCCGCTTTGAAGACGTGCTCTTTAATGTTTCATTTTGCACTACATTTTTTGCTAAATCTTCTAAAAAAAGCTTCACATGTATATTTTGCCTTCATTCAAGCCAGGATTGATTTTTAATTAGGAAACAAAACTATTTACACATGAAATATCAATCATGTTACAAATACCATCTTTTATTTTTACTGTATATGCAGTTGATCTAAAGCAGAGGTGGGCAAACTACGTCCTGCGTGCCAAATGCGGCCCGACAATGATTTTTATGCGGCTCCCTAAGATAAAGTTACAATCTAAAGTTATTTATGAGTTTGCTATCATTGATGCCAAAAAATTATTCTATTAAAATAGATTCATACTATACGATCATTGATTGGTTGAAAGTGTTTTGACTAGTTGATTTCTTTTTTCCCCTATTTTTACTTTTCCGTAGTTGTATTGGTGTATTTTAATTCTCGAAGAATAAAGTTAAATGTTATTTATTCTTTTTAGTGTATAATAATTGATCCGGTAATTATTTTTGAATAATTAAAAATATTTTTTTCAAGATCACAATAAATTTACCTTAAATTGCTGATCAATAAGTTTTTGAATCAATAAAATTATTTTATCATTAACAAAAATTAAGTCTTGCATGTTTTAAATATTGCTTATTACACTATACGACCCCTTAAAGAAGTAAATTATTAAAGCGGCCCTTTCATGAAATAGTTTGTCCAACCATGATCCAAAGCGTCTACTCCTTTATATTTATTGTAAAACTATAAATATACTATATTATGTAGTAAAAAAGTTATCACAAATGAGATTTTATTCTCTTGAGCTTTTGGACAAATTCTAATTTACCTTAAAAATGGAATACATTTTTTTCCCTAAAAATAATAGATTACTAATTATTTTTTTTCTAAAATTTTTATTCCAAAATGTTTTTTCATTTGTAGGTCAATTTTTTTTTCATTTTGGGTTCGTTTTTTGCTTTAAAAAGTTAATATAATTTTTTTAATATCGGTGCGTAAAGAGTTTGTTTGCAAATTTCGTTGTAAACTTTTTTCGTTATAAATTCCAAAAAAATAATGCAACAGTATGACAAAATTTAATTTGAAGATATAAGTTTTATATAGAAGCCCAACCCTCTGTGGACACCTAAAAGCGAATTAAGCCACTCAACAACACTCAAAACAATATACTAAAGACACAAGCTACCTTACTCACATCTTTCTACAATATAACTTCCCTTAAAACATTCTAATTCCTTGGTTTGCAAAATGCATTACATAAAATACTTCTTCGAACCCCAATCACTCTCCTTTCAATCAGAGCGCGCTTTAAGGATTCTTGAGACACGGCCTCAAACACTAATAAGGGCCTCATATATCAACTTCTCGTATAAGCCCATCTTTTTTATAAATCTGTATCAGTCAGTTTATGTATATGAGTTCGTACCTTTGTGTGAATGTGCGTGAGTTACTTAACTTTGATATTTTGTGTTCCAATAATTTGGAATATTTAAAAATACTTTTTTTTTTTGAATTCATCACAATTTTTCAAAGTTGTCATTATCAAAAATTAAAAAAAACTGTGAATTTTGACCTTTTTTAATTGTTGTTATTGGATCCGGGAGAAAAATAATTTTCCTTAATTGTACAGACGATAGAAGTGTGACCATCAAGAATCGAACCCAGGGGACGGGGTAAATGCCCAACGGTTATCAGGGGCCCATAATGAGGGCCATATAAGAATTTTGGTAGCACACTTTGTGCAGGTTCACCTCAAAGTTGTGATGTAGGCATCCATATCTGTCACTAAACGTCTTTGCTTTGCAGTTTCAAGTTAAGGTCGTTTAAGCTCATAGTGATGTCTGCGAGCTAGCGATCGCTGGTGCGATCTCCTGCTGTAGGCTGCAGACACGGGCAGTCCTACCCCACGATTAAGCCAACGGAACTAACAGAAGAAAAGAAGTTCTTTGTAATGAACGTTAATCTCGTCCATTACTACCTGGAGGCGGTGTTTGTTTCTGCTAGAGAAGATGGAGTTGACACCACTTTCACTACGACAGCCATGACATCAACAATGTTCCTAGATATGACACAGAGGGACTGTTGGTGGATGATGCAGTGCATCTTGTACATGGGCTGAGTGTGTCCCACGGCTTCACAGGGCAACACGAGATTTCGTCGACAAATCTAAACTTGACATTTTCATCATTTTTGAAAAAACTTGAAATTTATTTATATTTCGAAAAAACTCTTTAGGCTCTTGACCAAATTTTATTTTTTTTATTTCGTGCTTTTATTGACAACTATAGAACATAAAATTTCCAATATTTTATATAATATTTTGAACAAACTTTCTTTGTTGTTGACAAAAGCAAACTTTTCCCCGTTTAATTGCCAAACTCAATAAAAAAGTTTTTAAAAATTCATTAAAAAAATATAAATAAAAAAATAAATTTTCATTGTATAATTTGATGGTCCACAAGTGGACCATTGGCGATAAATGTTAACAAAATATGAAAAACACCCAAAGAATGAAAAAAATTATTGATGTTTTTTACACACTACACATTTTTTTGTTGCTGTCTTGAAACGGAAATTAAATAATGTCCATTAACACTTCTTGAGCTTTTATAAAGATGCGAAGAGGGTCCAGGTCTTCTCTTGATTTGTAAACCTTTTAGTCGTAATAAATGCAAAGTTATTTCTCTTCGAAAATCAAGATGAGAAACTTTACTATTGGGATAAATCTTTTCATAAGTTTTCCATGCGCTAATAACCGAAACATTTATGGGATGCATAGCTAAAGGCCACCGCCACTTTTTTGAGTTTACTTTGGGTCGATACAATGATGAGAGTTTGTCAAAAACATCGACTCCATCCATTCCTTGATTGTATTTTGTGATGAGATGAGGACATTCTATTTCATTTTTTTTTCTTTTCCGAACGCGCGTATCGTTTAATTTTTCTTACAGGGTCATGAGGAGAACAAAAATTAGATCCAACAGTCACGATAGCATTATCCTTCCATTAAAACCGTCCGATCTAAAATCAAAAGACCTTCGATTTTTTTTCTTTAGTTCTTTATCATCCTTCAAAGGACAAATATTTTTTCCATTATTTCTCACAGTTCCTATTGCTTTTAAATTTTTGTCGCCTAAATCTTTTAAAAGTATGTATGAAGTAAAAAAATTATCAAAATAAAAAATATGTTTGGATGGGTTTTCTAATATTTGGATAAAATTTTTAACAACCTGAATGCTCAAAGGCACCTTTTGGATTGAGGAACTTTGCTCTTTTCCTTTCCAATCTAAGGAAATTATCTCATTTTTCAGACTTACATAAGAAACAGATAAGCTAGCTAACGTCTCCATGTACTCCGTCGGAAAAAGTTTATAGAAACATCAATGGGCTCTAAAGCAGTAGGTGATAAAGTTTCGCAGCTTTCAAGATTTGAATATGAAGTAGATGATTTATCAAATAATTTTTTTTCCAACGGCAAGGTAGAACTTTATCTTCTCCAATATCGGAAACATCCACTTAAATTTCTCCACATGTATTTTTAGGGAAAGTATCCAACATGTCATTTTCATCAATATCTTCCGTATTAGTAGCAATAGCATTTTCATTTAGAGGAAGAATCGTTCCCAAGGATGTTTCTTCTTTCAATTGGTTCAAGGCAGGGGATAAATGTTTGAACTTCATTTCGAAGGAAGAATTAATTTTAGGAATAATAAAGAAACAGGAAAAAGGAGACTGAGAGGAAAAAATAAAATGAAGAGGAGAAATAAATTGGGGAAGAGTAGTTTTAACGAAAAGTGATTACGATCTTGAGACGAGAAAGTAGAGTTTGAATATAGAGATTATTACGTTTTAAAAATAATAAAGAAACTGGGAAGAGTAGACTTAAAGAAAAAAATAAAGTGAAGAGGAGAAATAAATTAACTAACAGTGATTACGATCTCGAGAAAATTATGTAAGAATACACGCAATATAACAAGTTCCAAGGAAACAAGAAAGCCGCTGCAGCGATCAAACTTATTTATATTTTTTATTGATTTATAAAATGTTTAGAAAATTATCGCTTTATTACTTATATGTATATGAAGTAACTCGTCAGAAACATAGTTTTATATAGAGTATACATATATTGATATAATAAATAGAGGGTAAGCGAGTATCAAATGTACAATACAAGACTTTGTTTTTTGAATACAACTGACAAGTTTTTCACACTTTTCAGGATTGTATAATTGGTCTGAAAACCATATTTTTTGCCAATCATAAGCAGGAACTTCTAATGCTTGTCTATATTTAGGTAAAAGAAAATAAGCTATGAGAACAAAAATTGCTCTGGATTTCCACCGAGCAATCTGAAATGCCAGTAAAGACTTCCACGCTATTTTCGGAAGTTTTCCACTCTTTGAAAAATCTAAATTAAAACAGGGAAATTTAAAATATCTCTCCATCCAAGATTTTTAAACTTTAGCATTTCAATTTCTGCAACATACAAATTCTTCAAATAATTATAATTATTTTTTATTTCTTCTATAAATTCATAATTTAAATAAGGACTCTTAGTTTCTTTGTTGATGTAAAAGTCCAAAACATGTCTTAGTACTCTATCTAAAATATGATGCTGACATCCAATGAATTGGGATTTAACAAGATTCATTTTGAGCATTTCTTCTTGCAATCTAGGAACTACTCCCCTCCAACGACCAGTATTTACAGCTACAGTATCACAAATCTTAATTGAAGACTAAGCATTGTTTTCATCAATCATTTTTTGATTCCTTTATATATATGCTTTCAACAGAACCATCTTGACTTTTAAAACACCACCTGGTACTCTTCTCCATGATTTAAGTTTTCCTTATCATCGTATATTCTTTTACCATCGAAATGCAAACAAATAATTCATTTACTTTTAGAATTTGTTGTTGTCCAAATTTGATCATTCTTTAAATATTCCAGATTGAGTAGGGGTTGGTAAATCTAATGCTTCTTGCAAAAGACTCATGCAAATTTTAGAAGCTTTTCTAGTTGAAACAGATAAATCTGTAACCAGTTTAACTGATTGGGCAATAGAGTTATTCTTTTTTCTTTCTTTTTCAATGATTAAAAACTCTTCCTCATTTATATCTCAGTCAGTTGTTGACTGATCTGAGCTTTCATATTTGCTAAAATTAACGTTTCAGGGTTGTCAAGTCACCCGCATTGAGCGGGAGTCACCCGCAACTTGAGTTGAAATCCCGCATAAACAGAAAAAAATTTGAAAAAAATATATCTAGTATGCTGATAATTAAAATGGCAACCTCCGAAGAAGTTTCAAAATGTTTTAATTTCCAACCCTAATCTCAGTTATTATCGAGTCAAAAAAAGCGACATATCAATGAATTTTAATCAAAAATAATTATTAATTTTTTCTAATTAAAAATCATGTTTCATCAGGTACAATTAGTTTTGTAATTATACTTATGAATTTTTTAATGCGATCAGGCACAATCGTTTACTCTGACTTATGGAAAGCCTAATCTACTTGTGGAATGTAATTTGATATTTTAACTTTTAGACATAGTAACTCCTCTCACATTCAATATAGCTATGAAAACATGTAGTTCAAAAATGATAATTTCCATAGAGTGTTACATAAAACACGTTTAGTTTCACTCTTATGCGTAGTTTATTAATTTGAAGATATAGAAATCAATAAAAAGTAAGAACTCAAAAATAACCGTTTATAACAGATCTTTTAGATTTTGCTGTAGGGCCTAGTACCTCTTTTTTTTGCTTTTGTTTTAGAGTTTTTTGGTATATTAGTGGCTCAGTTTAAAAATAATGTATTTTTTTTTTAGGAATTTATTGAGTTTCAAGTAGAATCGACAACAAATAACATAAATTCTTGTCATTTAAAATATTGCAAGGGTTAAAATGACCCCTTTGGACGTTCTAGTGTTAAAACGATAACTAAATGATGTAGAAACCTAACCATATCCTAACCTAATGGAGTGCCCCCTCCCCAAACCAAAATTTTTTTCTGGCTAGGGGTCTGCGTAAATAGATATAAAGACCATTGGCTATTAATCATCTCAAAGGCATTTTTATTGGCTGTTTTTTTCTGAAAAAAACTGCAAAAATTGAATTTTCTCCATGGCTTGACAGAAAATTTTCACCCGCATGACAATTTCTGAAACTTGACAGCCCTGACGTTTGATTGTTGTCTTTTGGAAGGATGAATTGAATGAAGAGGTGCAGGTTTCTTGGTTAGATAGCCAATTTTTTCTCCGGACTCTATTTGTTTTTGATAAAACAATTTACCTTCCATGCACAACCATAGTCCTCTTTTTTGTGATATCAAAAAGAGTGCTCAACTGATTTTGAAATTCTTTCTTTGAATTTTTTTCGTACATTGTTATCAATTTATTCATTCTAGCAATAATTGCTTGCTCACTAGAAACACTCATTTTTCCCCATCAATTCTCCAGATACTATTTTGATTTTTCTTAAGATTTTCTTTTTCAAATAAAGAAACAGATAAACCAAGAACGTCTATCTTTTTTAATAATAATAATAATAATAACTTTATTGAACAAAAAAATATTTGTTTTTTGTCTGTTCATATTTTTATATATATAAAGGGAATGTGCATATGAATGTCTATTTTCTTTGGTAGTCTTGAAAAACTTTCAAAATTTCCTATTTTTGGTAAATTTCTTGAATGTATTACGTTATTGATAGGCCAATTTTTCACCCATATTTCAGAATTTTTTGAACAGCAAAACTTGATTTAAAATGCGCCATTGAAATAGGAGAAAATTAAAATAATCTTAAAAAGAAAAAATTTTATACAAAAAACTTTATAATGAATAAAAAATTTCATTTAAGAAATTTAAAAATTTATTGAACAATAAAGGATTATAATCACACAAATAGAAAATACTCAAAATTTTATTTGCTTACTTGTGAGAAGTTTTTTTGACAAAATGTAAAAATAAAGTTAATTTTGCGTTTTTAGTATAAAAGTTCATTTAGTTTTAATACAGGAAATTAAATTTGAAAAAAAAAGTTTTTTGGTTTCCTTATAATCACGAAAAAGATGTAATATAAAATGAGATGTAAATCAAACATACTTTGAATTCTTTATTTGCTTGATGTAATTAGTATAGTATTTGTAATTGTTATCTAAATGCGCCATTGGTACACAAGTGGATCTAAATGTTCTGGAATAAAATAGGTCAAAATCTTTATTTTATCTGTTTATAAGTAATTCTACATCATAAACAAAGACTAAAAGTTTACAAAATACGTTAATAAAGTTAGGGTTAGGGAAAAAACATATTTACAAAATCTCCATTCAAAAATTTAAAATTTTATAAAAAATTAGCCTTTTAAATTTCTTTATTTTTTCTATAAAAATTACTTTTATGAATTTTATATTTTTTAAAAAAAAATTCAATAAAATCAAAATTAGAAATAATTCTTTTTATAAATTTTTAATTTTGTAAAAAATTCATTTATAATATTTAAATCTCAAAAAAAATTCTTTTTATTAGTAAGATTAATTGATTAGTTAATCTTAGTTTTAAGGTTATATCAAAGTTTATTTCTATGCAGGTAATAACCATTTTTCATAATCTTTACAATTTTTGTTCTAATGCATGTACAAATTTTTTAGTTGAACTAGCTTTGAACCCTAGATTTTAAGCGGACAAAATCTATGCATACATATGTTTGAATGAAAATATTCGGAAAGGGAGGCACTTATGCTTTAATTATTTATTTTTAGTTCCAATGAAAGGGAGATTCAAAGAGATTCATTTAAAGATTTTTATCATGTCTTATCGTTGCCTGTGAAAATTTATATCATTCCTTTAAGATGCCTGCTAGAATTTATATCACTTCTTTTACTTACATAAAAATCTCTTGAAATATCTTCTGCTAAGATGCCTATAGGCAAAAATAAAAAATCAGCTGAACTGTGTAAATTAGTTAATATAACTAATTTGTTTTTTCAGTATACTAAATTTTAATCTTAACCCATTAAGTCCCAATGCTCCCATTTGGGAACATAAGTAATTTCATCTTCGTCTGCTTTTTTCAATGACTTTGAATATAAATCGTCTGTGTTTTTTAGATATCGTCTGATTTCTATGTCACTTAATGGGTTAACAAGGTTACGTGAAAAAATATATATTTTGTAAAACAGTATAATAAATTTAAAAAAATAGATTTTGAAAGCTTATTATTATTATCTGATGTGATAAGTCTTAGTTCACTATTCTTCACCCTTTGAGGACCAACATTTTGAAGAGAATTCGTCTGCTTTCTTTTTCAATGGAATTTTATATATTCAAAGCAGACGATTTTTATTTCTTGGGTCACTGGTGACCCACTGGTCCTCAAAGGATTAACCCTACAAACACCAAAAGTACAATTATTTTATTGTTACTATCGGATGTGCTGAGCGTAGGAATTAATTGTTCTCACTCTTATAAATAGCAAAAGGGGCAATTGACCCAACTAATTATTTCTTATCGAAATTCATGACCTGGACATATATTTTGTGTGTTAAAATGAATTAAATTTGAAAAAATTATTTCAATAGTACATAAATACTATAATTGCAACAATGACACTTCCTTTCTTTTGAAAAAGCTTAAGATGTTATGCACATAAAGATTTAATAAAATGTTAACTAAAAAACGTTTTAAATTCTGGTGAAAACTGTTCCTTATCCGTTGAGAACAATGTTATATTTATTCTATACAAAAGTTCTAGTTCACATTTAGTTTTCGTTTGCATCTATAAAAATACGTCGTAATCTTCACAATTTTTTTTGATAATAACCACCAATCCCTTCTTTAACCCATTTGGGAACATAAGTAATTTCATCTTCGTCTGCTTTTTTCAATGACTTTTAATATAAATCGTGTGCGTTTTTTAGATATCGTCTGATTTCTATGGTACTTAATGGGTTAAGTTTACACTTCTCACTTCTTTACAATAAGAACAATAAGCTTCTCATCATTGAATTGGTCTGATGATAATAATAATAATAATGAAAATCACTGTTACTGGTAAGAAATGCAGTAGAAATGATAAACGCGGTCAAATTGCTATGCTTTCCAAACTTTTATTTGATTTATAAAACAATCGTGTTTTAAATATCATATAAGCACTATTAATACACATTGTGGGTCAATCGACTCGTTCAGACGTTCTAAGTATAATACGATTTATTTATGTCAAAACAAATTGTATTTTTTTCCAAATTTAAGTTCAACTATTTCGCTTTTGTAAAATAATTAAATATAAGAATTTAGACTTCTTAAAACAATGTATTTGGTTTCTAGATATTTAAAAAATTTTAATTATTTTAAAATTTCAAAAAATTTAAGTTTTAGACTCAAATATCTAGGTTTTTCTTTAAATTAAATTCAAAAAAGAACTTTTTTTTATGAAAGTGAGAACCCATTAAGTCCCAATGTTCCCATTTGGGAACATAAGTAATTTCATCTTCGTCTGCTTTTTTCAATGACTTTGAATATAAATCGTCTGCTTTTTTTTAAATATCGTCTGATTTCTATGATACAATGGGTTAAATAAGTCACCCTCACAAAGTCAAAAAATGCTGGCTCAAAAATAAATTCACTTGATTATAACTAATTGTATACATTTAAATATGTTATGAATTCATCTTTATCCAGTGCTGATATCGCACTATAGGACAGGTAGTGGCCTTTTTTATAACTAGTTGGATCTCAATGATTCTCTAAGCCTGAAAATAAAGGAACCACTTCCATACCAAAGTTTTGTGCGTTCGGTTGAAAACATGAAACAGGGCTGAGTAACAATTTTGAGCTGTGGGCCGCATTCACGAAGCCTCAATAAAATTCGTTTTAGAAAATTGCAAATACCTGTCCCCCATTCAATGCACATAGGCATAGAATATTATTTTTTAATTACCTGTAGTATTCAATAATTTTGAAGAAAGGGACTCCAATTTAATTTAAAACGCCACAAAACTTTCATGTCTTTGAGCTGAAGTTTGGAAAATTTTAAACAAAATACTTTTAAATAAAAATTTTCAAATTTTAAGATGGAGGAAGAACCACATTAAAAGAGTTAACGGGCCGGGTGCAGGTTGCGCACCATTGAAATAAACGAACCATCATATCGATTACAACCACTGAAAAAATGTTTGCATATAGCGTAATAAAATATTTTTAATAATATCGAAGAATACATTTTTTCTATTAGTGCTTGCTCTCACCGATCAATAATTTTTTATTAGCCGTTACCTTTATTTTAATAATTATTTACATCAAATGGATGGAAATTAATGCAATTTTAACCGATCCTGAATCGGATGTTTTTTCAGTTGACAACACAGCGTCGCCAATGGCTTTTGAAGTTTATTATGGGAAAGGGGTGGTCTAGTTTTCCTGGTTCTAAGCCTTTTTATTCCGAGCATTTTTCGTTCTCCAAATTATCATTAAAATTTACATTTAAAATAATCATAATATAGCATTACACGTTCAAGGGAGATGGTTTCAAATTCAAGTGAGATTTTTTCAAGTTTTAAGTAGTTTTATTTTTAGGTTCGCCTTGAAAACTAATTTTTTATTTTACTTCAAACTTAACTTTTAAAAGTATTTTTTAGCTTCAAGCAAAAAATTAAAAAAAGCTAACTAATAATTTATTTATTTTTTTAGTATTTATTACCGATCTAAAAAAATAAAAAAAATATACGTTTATTTTGATAAGCACATTTATTATTATTATATAAAATTATTTAATTTAAAAGATCATAAAAATATAAAAATCATATTCGTTTTACTAAACCACCCAATATAATCAATCCAATTGGTTAATTTCTTTTGTTCCTGTTTCCATGCAATCAATCAAATCCATATCAGAATTTTCTGAAAGTTGTATGTGACTGATAACTTTATTTTAGAAAAAGCTTGTTCAATAAGGTTAATCATTTACGAGTATGGAGATAAATATTTGTATGTAAGAGTTCTTTCTTAACAAATTGTAGAGTGGTGTATTTTTGCGTTATCCATATAAGGAATAGAGTTTTGTGATATGTTCTTTTGAACCAAAATTCTTTTAATTTGTTTAAAAAGCAAGCGAATTTTTGAGAGCCGATACTGCCCTTTCGAATTTCGTAATAAATTACTACATTTATATTAATAGCCAGCAGTAGTGATTTGTTAACACCTCTTATCGCGCGCACTACTATTTTTGCTTTTGTACTTTTCTCTGATCGCCCAAATGTTCTTCTCAAATGGAAATTAAATCCAGACTATGAAAATGTTGTAAGTATCATTAGTATTAGAGTTATTTAAAAATTCTTTTCTTTTACATTTGCTTGTTTGAGAATTGATAGAAACAGAGTTACTGTCGCAATTTTACGTGTTATAGATAAGTTAGCAATTCTTGTACGTATGGATTCAAGCGATATGTTCAGGGAAAAAGTTTCATAAATTTTTTCATGTAATTGTTTCATCGTTATCATGTTATTTTTACTAATTTAATTTTTAATAAAATGAATGTGATCTGGGCTCATTTTAAATTTTCTGTGTCCAACCCAAGATTACCTTAATGAAGAATTTTCTACTTTTTTTTGATGAAATATTGTTCGTACTGTGTTTAAATTAATATCAAGACCTTCAGAAACATCAATAAATCTACGACCATCTTCAACTACCATTTTAAAAATTTATTGTTTTGTTTCTTCTTTAATTTTAATCCTTGATTTTAATGGAGACATCAAAAATAAATGATTTAACAAAATCGTCTGCTTTAAAAGTTAGATTGTTGTTTAATAAAAAATAATAATAATAAAAAAATAAATAAAAATTTTCAAGTCAAAAAAGATAAAATACATTTAAAACTTGAAAACATTTAACTTGAACTTGAAATGCTTTATAATACCGAAAATCTTCAAATTCCTTTCTTATCAGTGTTTTGTCAAGAACACTGGAGGCAACCTTAAAACATATACTTTTACAAAAAAACATTTTTATAGTGAAGTTATTCATTTAATAAAAATGCTTAAATAAAAATACTGATAGTTTATCTCTTCTGATCTCTTTAGTTTGGCCTTGATTTCTCCTTACTCACTTAAATTCCCTCGGGATGACCATCACTGGTCTAGTAAAATGATTTTGAAGCGAAGAATTACTAGAAAATAACGAAGTATTTTGCAAGCTTGGGACATAACTTTACTGAAAATTCGCAATACCATACACAAAAAAAGAAATACTATGAGGTTTTGTATCTACAGAGCACAAAGTGATTCTTTTTTTTCAAAATATGAAGTCTTAGTAACGGGCTTCAAATGCGAAAATCATACATGACAAGATCAATGCTAATTTTTGGCTCATATTTCATAGAAAACGTCTCGTTTTAAAATTAACATAAGGTATCATCTTGGTTTTTTAACTCATTTTAAAACTATCACAATTAAAATGCTTAACTCTGTGTAACAATGCTATTCAAGTCGATAAATAAATTTTAATCGGAGTTAAAGTTTATATGTGTTTATTTAGAATAATGGAAGTTCAAAACACAAAATTAAAATCGAAATTAAATTCCTTCATCGAAGAAATTTCAGAACTGAAAGGTTTGATATCGATGTACAAAAAAAAGAAAAAAATCATTAGCCCTCTAAGCTCTAACTTAAGTAGTGAAGAAGTTGGCGTTGGACCGGTATTTCCGGGCCAATTCTTTTCCTACACTTTGATAAATGGGAAGTATGATCTTTGTACGAGTATAAACATTCCTTTGTGCGTAAATTTAGAAGTGCAGCTGCTCGATTTTGTTGACTTGGACAACTTCAGCGTAGGCTTTGCGCATCATATCGATAAAGCTGTTGAATGCTCACGTCTCATAAGTACTTCTTGGATGCGCAATCTCCAAAATCTTTCACTCTTCTCTCCCTCCGAAAAAATACTCTGGTACTTTTGCAGTCGAGAAGAAACGTGGCATAGATGCTTCCTCCTCAAGGAAATCAGCGAGGAATACGCCAAAATCGTTTTACTGGATTCCGGGAAAGAAGTTGTTGTTCTGATTCAGGATGAACTATTCCTTGTCGATGAAGCATGCAGTGCGTATGATGAAGGAATGTTTCGTTCCACTCCACCCGCTGCTATAAAATGCTGCTCTGCTACAACGAGAAAAGATGGTTCTGTAAGTGAGAGTGCAATCAGTGTGTCTTCGCACGCTGAAAAACTAACTGTCAAAAAAACGATTTTTCAGCTGAGCAAGACAAGAAAGTTTTTTGCTACATTTCTCTCCCTGCCAATAACGAGTTCTTCAACGTCAATTTGCCGGGTGTTGTTATCTTTGGAAAGTGATAAAGGTGGCAGTACTGACGTAGATGATATCTCTCAAAGATACTTTTCTAAGAAAAGTTTTGCCGAGAATGAGAGTGTGACAAATGTTAAGGCTTCTTTGTCGGTTTCTTCGAAACGAAATAAGCACGATTTACAGTCAAAAATTAAAAATGATTTGTCGTATTTTATAAGCAAATCTGAAGCGAAAAATAAGAACGGTGGATCGTATAGCGATAATGCACGCACTTTAATGAATAAAGATAATGTGGCTAGATTCCAGTCGCTTTACGATTTTGACATATTTGCCTATATTGATGCCACTGAGCACACCTTCAAGTTCAAGCCTCTACATTTTCAATCCACAAAGCACTTTTACGTCACTCCATTTCCCAAGAATTATAACTCAATTCTAAATTATATTAACAATGAACTTCTTTCTAGAGTAGACAGCCCAAACAAATCAAACTGGAAAGTGGATTCGAAATGTTTTATTAAAGACCAAAGTATGAATAAAGGCGCATTTTACCGCGCTCAAATAACAAATATTCATCCTCCTTTTAGTAATGAGAGGTGGTACGAAGTTATCTGTGTTGATCATGGATTCAGTAAACGGGTGCATGAGAAGTGTATTTATGAACTTCCTTCCAAGCTTCTCCAAGTTCCATATCAAGCAGTAAAGTGCTCTTTGCTGAGTGACAATCATGATTTAGAAAATACTCATCTTCAAAGTAAAGATTTTCACAACTTACTTACTAAAAATTATACAAATTACTCTATCAGAATATTTCCAAATAACCTACTTAATGATCAAGATTTTCTGAATGTTTCTATTTTAAATGAAAACAAAATGGGGATCAGTGATTTTGACTTTGATAAAAGTGATATTGGTTGTTCTTTCGCTAATCTTCACATTTCTGAAAATCCTTGCGAAGAAGTATTAGACTCATGGAATCCGATGCAGCAGGATTTTGCATCGAGTAGAAATAGTAAAGCTGTCAACATTGAGGATCCGGGCGTAGCAACCGTAGGCTATTCATCAAAAATAGAGGATAAGTTTTGCTTCTTCTATACCATCAAAACGCCAGGATTCTGCAAAAATAGTCAAACATGTAGGTACATACATGCTAATCCTGATGAAGGTATACTGACGTCGACCGACCCCAATGCTTCCATCTTTTATGATATAGGTGAGTATGAAGAAAGTGATTTCATGGGAAAAGTTTTTATGGCTAGTATTTCAAGTATCGTTGATCCGTCCAATTTTTATATCAGAATACTGTCAGGAGTGTTTTGCGATTTGGAGAATCTTTGCAAAAGTGATCAAAATAAAATAAAAAGCTCTTCGAATTTTTATAAATTGAAAGTAGAAATGAATAGGTTTTATTCCAAAAGGTTAAACCGGAATGATAATCTAATAAGCCCAAGTTTCGGCGAAATTATAGCAATAAAGCACAAAGATGATTGGCTACGAGCCAAAGTAATTCAAGGTGGTGAATACTTCCTACTGGACCTGGGAATAACTCTCAAAGAATGTGATACGCCTATTCTAGACTGGTCTCCAATCAACTCAAAGTTTATACCTATGCCCCAACAGGCTTTCAAAGCTAGTTTACATAATTTATCTCCTTGCTCGCATCCGGCCATCTGCAAAGACTGCGATTGGTCCGTTGATGCACGTGACTATTTCAAAGATCTGGTCTTCACTCCTAAGCACTCTCAAAATCTCTACTGCAAAGTTGAAGAAATCTCGTATGATCACTTTAACGTCACCATCTACCAGAATAATCAATTCAATGCTGAGCAAATTAAAAAGTGTTGCGTAAATGACTTCTTACTCTCAAAAGGTTACGCCTTCAAATGTCGGACGAATAAAAGTTATGGCGCAGTCATTCTAAACTTAAAAAAGACCAACGTTTTCTTCAATCCTGCTTGAAAGTTCTCAAAGTTTGTTTATACTAAATAGTTATTCTATATTTTGTTACTTCATCTCACTTATTTTAACTTTCTAAAAGCTGAAGTGCAATTTAATGAATTGTTTCAATTTTATCCATTTCAAGGGAACAAATCTTAATTATTGATAATTAAGATAAGATTCGGAGGATTTTGTATTTGAACAAATGAGTATATGCGAGAAATTTTGTCTTTTAAAATTTGCTAGGAACGAAAGTAAGGCTACTAAAGAATTTCTATGTCAAAAGCTTTAGGCACAATAAATAAATCGGAATGTAGTTTAATTAAACCAAGTTCATATTCAATTTTAACTCAAATATTACAATACTCGTAATCTATTTAATTTTTGAAGACGAATAATTCAGATTTTTTGCACCTTCCCGTGCTAAATTTCCCCCTTCTGCTGAATAAAACCTCATAGAGGTAAAGTCTATCGCTGATATTATCTCCAAACAAATTTATTTTTTAGCTCTATTTGATTTTCAAAAGTGTTTTTGTTTGTTTGAAATATCGTTTTTTATATAGTCAGTACCTCTCTACGATTTCTACAATACAGGTAAAATCGTATCTGAAGAAAATCTTTATAGACCTGAAACCTGACAGCAATTACCTAAAAAAATTTACTTCAATTGCAATTAAAATTCAAGTGTTTTTTGAATAAATATCTTAAGAGTCAAGTTCTTCCAAAATATTTCGTAGATAAAAATGTTTGGTTCAAAAAATATGAGAAAGAATCTAGTAAGCACTTTGCAATTGCCTAATTTGAAATTCGATTACAATAAAAATATAAGAGTATTTTTATTTCTGGCTTGACAAAAGTTCATAAACTAAATTGTTCAATTTTTCTAATTTTAAAATGTTTTTTTATCTTTGCCATAAAGAATATTTTGGGTTTACCGGTTAGATACCGGTTTTAGGTAACTCAAAGTTTTGGGTTCGGTCTCGCATCTAACCTACTTTCCTCATAGTTCGATACAAGCAGTGCAATTGTGCTTTCTCAATGAAAACACCCGACGGTACCTTTACCTCAGAGGCGTAGCTAACACTTTTGCCGCCCAGGGCGGTTGTAAAATCTGCCGCCCTTTATGACGTTGAGTTTCAAAAGCCTCCAAAAATTCAAGTCCGTACGCTAACGGTCAGGCGAAGACTTGATTGTAGTTAGGGTCTTCAAAGTAGACGGCTGGGGTCAGAAATAATTTTAAAGGAGTCATTGAGAGAGCTCATCTTGTTAACAATTTTAACTAACAATAAAAGTAAAAATTGAGATGTAATTACAAAATAAACTGCGGTTTCTATACATCTCATAGCTAAAAGAAATTTCAATCCTCAAAAATGAAATAAGAAACAAAATATAAAAAAATGATGGAACATAAATTTATTTCATTTAAATGCAGAAAAATTAGGAGAAACAAAGTGCAATAACTTCATAATTTAACTTTTCTGGCTTTTCTCTCAGCAAAATCTTTTATCACATCCTCAAAATCTATTTCTTGGGCATATTCATGCTCAATGGAGAGTATCGCTAGGTCAGTTAGTCTCGTTTGGCTCATAGATGCTCTAAGGTAGTCTTTATTAACTTTAATTTTGAAAATGATCTTTCGCAGCTTGCAACACTAATTGCACGAGTTAGAAACACACGTAATAGTATGGCTATATTCGGTAACGATTCGCAGAGATTGTGGTTTTGAATAGACTGAAGAATTTCCAAAGCACAACCTATGTTTTCAGTTCCAGCAGCCGCCACAAAATTCTGAAGTCTTTTTCTCTCAACGAAGAACTCTTCCTTCTCTATATCTTCATCAACATTGTCTAACTGGCAGATATATTCATCATTCAACAAATTTGATGGTGTAAGGAAGTCATACTTTTGTGAGAGACCATGAACTTGTCCAAACCTAAAGGATATTTCTTCAATAAGCTTGTCTAGCACAGAAAACATTTCTCCTCTTAGCTCAGCCTCATATTGAATTGCTGCATCGCTAGATCCTTCACCATCCAAACGTTTCTTTTTACGAATTCTACGTTCCATGCTTATTCCCATTTCAGAACAATTTTCTTTAGAGTATTGCATTGCTTCTTCCACAGTTTTCTCCCTATTTTGAAGAAGAGCTACACTCAGTCCTTTTGTTTGGAGGTACTTTTGAGCATCATTAAGTTCAGGAAGAACAATTTCTCAAAGGGCGAGAAAAGACAGAAAAGGAAAAGATAGCATTGAATGAAGAATCAATCCTGCATCTGACCTAGTAATTGGGTTTTCTGTATCTTCGGTTAGTTGTTCTAGAGCTCGAATAATTTGCGATAATTTTTTCTGTAGAACGTTCACAGCATCTGATCTACTACTCCATCTCGTTTCGACAACACGTTTGATAGTTTCACCAGTTCTGGCCATCAAAATATCCCATCGATGATTTGACGCCGAAACGAATGAAAACAAACGATCTAATGTTCCAAAAAAGGTAACAGAATCAACAGCCAGTGAAGCAGCATGCACACTTGCCAAATTAAGTGTGTGATTGGTGCAGGGTATAAATACCGCTTTTGGGTTGATTGCCCTAATGCGTGTCTGAACACCAGATCGATGACCTGCCATCACAGCATCATTATCAAATGCTTGCCCACGACAGTCTTGAATTTGAATGTCGTCTTCTCTTAACTTATCCAAAATAGTCTCTGTAATTAGTTCAGCATTTTTTCCTTTAGTCTCAATAAAGCGAAGAAATGATTCTTCTACTTTAACTTCGTTTCCCTCCATTTTGACATAGCGTATGACCTGACTCATTTGATCCTTGTGAGAAACATCGGGAGTACTGTCAAAAATAATGCAGAAGTATTTACTCTTCTTCACCTGCAACAAATTCATTCTGAATTGTTGGTGAAAGGTAGGATATTTCCAACTTTTTCCCAAGTTTTACTCTCGTCAAATGTTCACATAGTACTGGATCAAACTTTGACATCAAATGAACAAGTTCTAAAAAATTCCCTTTATTTTCAGCAGCAGACCAGTCAAAATCTTCTCGATGGCCACGTAAAGGCAAATTTTGTTTAGCAAGAAACTGAATTATGTTAAGGTATCTCGTCAGGATTTGCCGCCACTTCATCAGTTTTTTCTCAGCCACCTCTTGTTCTGCACTATCAACTAGACTGCCTTTCGCAAGACGTATCTCCAATTCTTTCCATTGAATCAAGGCCTGAGCATGCACGAAGCTGGATTCATGTTCATGTATCTTTGGATTCAACTTCCACCAATTTTTAAAACCTTCACTTGAATCGAATTTTGAGTTTCCAAATGAGAAGAGTCTGCAACAAAAGCAAAACAGAGCTCCCTTTGAAGGAGAATACATCATCCATGTTCTAAGGATTTTTTCCCCATTAGGTAGATTTCGAAAAAACCAATACTTTGACAATTTTCTAGTTTCCCCTTTTGTTTTCGAGCCTTGTCTTACAACTTCTTTAAATTCACAGTCCATATGCTGTACAGCTTTTGATCCTCGTTTTACAATCATATCCCGAATGCCATATTCAATCTTGCAAGGCCACAGCCCAATATTTTTCCCCCCCCCCCTTCTCTCCCTAAATTTTAAAAATTCCATAAAAAAAAAAAAACCCAATTTCCAAAAATTATAATAAAAAAATTATTATAAAAAAATTTTTTTTTTTTTATTTATTAAAATAATAGTTGGAAATATTTTTTCTAATAAAAAATATTTTTTTTTTTAAAAATAATTTTTAAAAAAAAGGCTCAGTTTGATTCAACTTTTATATAAAATTTGGACCCCTTAACCCTATCAGTGAGGGTGGAGTGCCTTTTTGACCCCCTCCACTAAAATTAAAACAGTCACAAAAAACTGGAATCGATTAAATTGAACAGAAAATTTAAACTAAAAATTAAATGGAATATTTTAACAAATGACCTTAGGACAAAATGCCGCCCCTTAAAATCTTCCGCCCGGGGCGGACCGCCCCTGGGGCCCCCCACTAGCTACGCCTCTGCTTTACCTATATAAGGAATTTTTTTCTTTAGGCATATAGATTATAAAAGAAATAAGTTTTTTAACAGACAAAATCATGATATATAAACATTAGTTAGACAGTAGTTTAGAATTGTTATCTTTATTTTTTGCATCATAGAACACAAAATAATTTAACCTTTCCATACCCTACTAAATTGCACCATTGCCCACACTTCACATATGAGATTGAACACACTATGAAAGTATCCTTCCTGAACAGCTCAATCACTCAAAAAAAATAACACAATGTTGGTCAAAGTTTTTTTACAAACACACACTAACCGATATTTGAACCTCCTATCAAGCCTCTCTACAAACCACAAAATATTGGTTTATCCCTATTTTCTAGGGCCATCCTCCCTACATCAGAAGGACAGAAAAAAAGAAAATAACTACGTAAATATGAATCTCTACTTACATCCGAATTGAGCCACAACAAAAAAGACGTCAAAATCGAAAAATACTTTAATAAAGCTAGTTAATAACCCCAAGAAAATATTCCTTAGCTATGCTTTTGATAAATATTTTTTCAAGAAATTAAGAAAAATTCCCTCTCCGTATAAAACTTACAACTTATACAAAAGCAAAATAATTACCTAAAATCACACTTCACACTAGAGACCTGTCCGGAGCACTCATGCAAGTTTGCAGGACCTGCACATAAATTGCATGTGTGGGTCATTCGTTTAAAATTTATTGCAGGGTGGGTTCAATATTAGGAATGCAGATTAACTCGTAAAATTGCGAGTATTTGCGAATTAATTCTTAAAAATCGTATAATTTATAAGATATTCATTCATAACTCATATCTCATTGTATAAAGTTTAATTTGAGTAAAGTACATCACACATACACACACTTTCAGAGAGAGTAACTTCAAGATCATCAGCTTTAAGAAGCCAAACCGTAAATCATACATTATATTAAAACAGTATCATTTAAAGTATATTCTTTATCAAAATGAAATAGTTGTGCTTTGAGTTGGGCGGTTGAGGGTTTAAAGCTAAAATTTAAGCGGTTGCAGTTATTTATTTTTTTATTGCGCTGGAAATTAATAAAATACGCGGCAGCCGGGAGTGTGCAAATTTTTACATACCGCACAGTTCTTAACCCGGGGTCCATAGACCCGTAATAGGTCCATGTTTGTGTGTCAAGGGATCCGTGAACAATCTTTCATTTTTGTAAAGAACTAACGTAAAATGAGGGAAAATATTCAGCCAACTTGTACGACTAAAAATAATAAAAATAAAAAACTAACTTTTAATTAAGGTTGGAATAAATAGCACCGTGGCTTTGTTTCTTTTCGTCCTTAAATTTGCTTTGCTCACTGTATTTAACGTCATTTGATATAAGATAATTTAGGAACATTGTTTAACTTTTAAAGCTTTTTTTTACCATTGATAACGTGTCTTTATGAGTGTCTATTAAGTTCTTCTTTACCACACAGAAATTGGTTGGCTTTCAAGTGGAGGAATCTTGAATTTAGAATTTATTTGAACTAAGATAGAATGTTTTACCATTTAAAAAAATTTTTTTATTCACTTTCAGAACATTTTGAGACTTTATATAATGAAGAGTTTACTTATAGCTAAGCCTATTTATCAGATATTTTTAGCCGAATAAATGAAGTAAATTTGCTTATCAAGTTCTTTGAGTTATGATTGTAGATGTTTAAGAAAGACTTCAGGCTTTTCTGACTAAAATGCCACTATGGAAAAGAAGGTTGGAAACAAGATGCTTTACAAACTTTCCAATGCTAGAAGAAGTTTTGTGTAACAAAGACTTGTTTAAATGATTTCAAAGACAATTTTGTGCACAACTCTGTATAACTCTTTCTTTCGTTATTTCTGTTTATATTCTCAATCAATATCTTGCCGATAAGATTAAATTAGTGATAATGATCTTGCTTAAAACAAAAAATCTAAATCAATTAAATGTGAAAGATGACGAGTGGATTGTCGTGTCCAACACTATTACACACTTTCATCTTATTTAAGATAAAAAACACCCATCACATTAAAGTAAACGTCTTTGAGTACAATATTTTTTTTTAATTTTCTAATTTACATTAGATATAAAATTATTTTGAAGTTAACTACTAAGCGAAATTAAAAACAATTAAAAAGGTAGTAAGAAATTTTAAAAAGAGGTCAAAGCTTAGAAATGAAGAAAATTAAAAACAGTGGAAAAATATATTGAATTGTTAAACTTCAGATTTCTTAGAAATAACGATAAAAGTGATTGATTAATTTGACTAAAATTACAAATAATGTTTAAATTTAATGTATTTTTTAATAAAGGGGTTCAAAATTTCAATTTTGAAAGGGTCTGTTACTTGAAAAGGTTAAGAACCACCGCCTTTTAAGAAATAACGAAAAGTTTGTCAAAACTGCTCTACTACAATAGGTAAAACCACTATACCTTCGACTATGTGAGCATCAATATCTCATCTTGAAATTCAAGCAAAGAAATAGAACACCTGAAAACAAACCCTAATCACCACACTTTCGACTTTAACAGTCCTAAAACCTTTTGCACTGCTCCTAAAGAAAATGTACTCTTCTTGAAGCTTGGTTTTTAATCTCCGAAAAAAGTTCGATCAACCTACACAGAATTATCTCTCATATACCAAAATTTCAAATAAGTTGACAAATCGCTTTCAACTACAGACATAGATCCACATACATCCAATCCTTATAACACCCTATCCCCTCATATTTGCTATCGATTTACCTTATACACCCAAAATTTAACCAACCAAGAACATACTTACAAGTTACACCTACACACAAATATCTCATAAAAGAAGCTTTTAGCACCTACATTAATTCGGCAGATAACAAAAAAGCGTGCTCTGACACAACTTTTCCTTACTTGAAAAAGAGTTGGTCGTCAGTCCCAAATGAATTGTCTTATACAATAAATTCAGTCTTCCTTTTCACATATTTCCTTTATTTTTACATATAATACCAAAATCAACGGAGCAAACCATTCCTACATCTTATGTATATATATATGGGAAACCCGTCATAATTTTGAGCCACTAATTAAATATTTACCTACTACATTATCTGTGTGCGTATTAGTGCTCTACGCGGGACGGACAACCCGCGCGGGTTTTGCGGGACCCACACCCGCGGGGCGGACGTGGGTTGTCCACAGCAACATTTTTGCGGGGCGGGTGCGGGTTTTATTAATATAGTGCGGACAATCGGTGGGTTGTCCGCATTCACTTTTAATGCGTTTTTATGAGTGCATAATTGTCTTTTTGGAAATAGCTTATTTTTTATTGCTATGTGTTACGTATATTGGAAAGAGATTTGCATTGAGTAAATAGTGTGGGATGAAGTGAAATCGTAATTGAAATAGAAAGATAGAGCAATTTTGATTAGCGTGATTGATGCGTGTACAAGAGAAGAAGGAGGAAAAAAATCAAATAATAAGAATGGCATATTTTTGAAATATCCATTATAAAATATTATTCAATAATTCATTTTTTGTTGTTTTCTTTCGCACATTTTAAATGGCAGCGTTAACATCTCATCAAGTTTCATCTCATTTGAAATCTGGCTTATATAAAATAAAAAGCGTAAATGGATTGAAATTGGGGGTCTGGAAGACGTTTGGTATCGTGGTAAATGAAAAAAACACCGATTTGGATTTTGCCGCTTGTAAAGTATGCTTTCAAGCTTTCTCTTATTGTGGAAGAAAAACAGGTACTTCTATTCTTAGGAGACACAAGTGCAAAATATATCCTATTCAAACTTTACTGACTGATGCTATCAAGCCAGTTTTGAAATGCTAAATTTATTTCGAAAGCTAAAAAAGAAAACATTAAACTGGCATGCGTCCGTTTTATAGCTAAAGATCTAAAACATAATTTTTAAACTTCTCTTTTTTAAAGTTTCATATTTTGAATCTTTATATATCCTTTTTATTAGTTACAATATTTTTGAAAAATTTATATTTTAATTGGAAAAAAATTTTATTCACATTTTATGTCAGGCTTTACGCTTTCTCTGATTTCATATGAATAAGCATACGATTTAATCAGATGACTAGAATCATTTTTTGCATAAAAATCTTTGATTAATTTTGTTGGCTCAAACTATTCAGTTGTAGGGGTCCACAGGTAAAAAAGTGACTGGAAAAGGGGGAACCGGATAAAAAAGGTTGGGAACCACTGTCTTAGACCATTTGAAACGATCGGTTGTGGAGGATTCATTGACTTAGTTCAAGAGGTAAACTCGAATGCATTCTTAAATTTCTAAAATTATTTTATATGAGAAAACAAAATATACAAATTAAAAAAATTTGAAAAATCCAAGAACTAATCTTTTGTGATTCTATATTCAAATTTGAAATATTGCAATTGTTGATGGAACAATTTGTTTATTCAGATTACACAACCTGTCAAAGAAATTTTTTTTTCAGACAAAAACTTATTTGTAAAAAATTAATAATATATTTAAAAGTAGTATAGTATATCTAAGATTTTTTTTTCAAGCATGTTGGATATAAATAACATTTAATTAACTTTGTATTATTTCGATAAAATGCGGGTTCAAATTTAAAAAATGCGGGACGAGTGCAAATTGATATAATGCGGGCCGGGGAGGATGCAAATTGAATAATTGCGGGGCGAGGCGGGTACGGGCAACTTTTTACAACCCGCGTAGGGTTCTAGTGCGTATGTGATTTGAAATTTATGCTTGGATGGCAACATTATAAAATATTAAGCGCTCATAAATTTTAGTCTCTATAAATAATTTTCTCAGAAAGTCAAGCTCTTATTTTTTGCCATCACGTTTTAAAAAAATTATAGAAATGTTTTTCATTTGAAACAATTTGTTCTATATTATTTTCTTCTATAAAAAACATCGAAAAACTTTCGCATCTTAGTAACATTTTGAGAATAGAAAAAAATAACATACAAACAGATATTATAAAATAAGTCAGAAATCATGCTTAATTTTGTCTGAACAAAGTTTGTATTTTAATGCGTTTGTACATTTTCATTTTAAACTTTTCAAAAAATTAAGATCATAAGCCACTTAAAATTTAAAATTGGCTCATCAGAAAAGAGGTTGAATATCACCGCCCTAGATGCTTTGAATATGAATAGTCAATCGTCGGTTAAAAATAAACTCCGAGGCTCAATAATGAAATTTATTAAAATCTAAAAAAATGGAATATTTATTTAGAGTCCCATGATCAACATCTCTAGACATAGATCCCAAAGAGTGAGGATTTCATTCTAAATAAACGGACACAGATAGGCCAAGTGACTTGATGGCTAAGAAGGCAAACCAAAGAGTTGGATTGTTCCAGAATCGCGTTCAGCGTTTATCTTTTCGTCACAAGCGCATGCCAACAGGTACTTCTTTGGATGCCAAGCAACGGTGAAGGTGGGGAAACCACAGTTAACTTGATGGATCAACCTACCACTTTCCACGTCCGAGATGTCAATAGAGAGGTCTTCAGAGGCGGAAGCAACCATTGAACTATCGTGAGAGAAGCTTATTGAGCGTACAGGCCACTCTAAGCGCGAAACAGTGCGCAAGCAACACAGCTCTTGTGCATCCCATATCGAAACAAGAGCATCTGCGCTACCAACAGCGAAGTATTGACCATTGCTAGAAAATTTTAGACAGATCACGTTCAAGGGGTGAGCGACTAGCGTGTGTTGTGAGGATAGCTCTGGCCAATTAGACACGTAAATACGCCCCAAGCCTGTCGTGATGAAGAACAAGTCATTGCTGCAATTCCAACCCAACTCATTTACTTCAAACTTGTATTGCTTCTCCGTTTTAATCGTGTACGTCTTCGCGTCCAAAAAAGTAACCAAGTCATCTTTGTTACCAACTGCGAGAGTGCTGCCGTCTGGAGACCACGCGATATTGATGTTTTCTCCCTTCGTACTCACAACACTGACACACTTGCTCATTCTCGCATCCCAGAAGCGCACAGTTTTGTCGCATGACGCGGTAACAAAAATGTCAGGATTCTTTGGATGCCAGCACAATTGATCAACACTTTCTGAGTGGCCTTTCAGCGTGGAATCCTTGAACAAAGTGTCATCCTTCAGACTGAAAACAGATGCTGTTTTGTCAAATGAACCGGATGCTAGGCGCCTTCCATCACAATTCCAGGCCACCGTGTGCACTTTCGCCGAATGTCCAGATATCTTGCTGATTTTAGAGTTTTGGCGAAAGTGATCAATCATTTTTGAAAAATTACTTCTTTCAGATGGAGGCTTGAAGTATGAATATGCAAGCATTCTGTGGAACTACAAATAATTATTTCATCGATTTAGTCCTACTTC
This sequence comes from Nectonema munidae, assembly GCA_030549495.1. NCBI lineage: Eukaryota > Metazoa > Nematomorpha > Nectonematoida > Nectonematidae > Nectonema > Nectonema munidae. Next base: position 191,343 of record JAUIRK010000165.1, on the reverse strand, counting down.
GAAAAGATGTCAAACAAAATTAGGCTATGATAAATAAAACAATAAGGTTAGTTACATAAGATTATATAAAATAGCTTGATCCCCATACAAGACCATTCAGGCTTAGTTTTGTGTGATAATTCAAAGCAATTAGATTATAAACTGAAAAATCTAAAAGTGAGTTATGCACCATGATAATCATCTATCATATGCATATTTATTTATTATAAAATCATCAAAATTAAAAGTTTTTCAAAATCAACAAACAAATTTATAATCTCTATTTTTTCTTTTCTTGCACTCCTATTCTTGTCTTATGTCTGAGGAAGCCTCGAGGAGGCGAAATATCACTACAGCGCACTAACTTCATCAATAAAGTTTTTTACCTTTTTGCTATTTATCTTATCCGAGCAGCTTTATGGTGACACTTCAGCGCCACTTCATTTACGTATACTTTAATTTTTAGGTTATATATTTTACATTCCACACAGAAGAATAAGATGAAATTAAATTTGCGAGATATTTTATAAAATTACCTCAGCTTTTACTTTGGTGTATTTTTATGCGAATAGCGAGAAACAACCAAGTGGATAAGTGCATTTACCCAAAAGAAAGGAAATTTTTCGATAAAACCAAAAGATAAAATGTAATTTTATTCAACTTAATATTTTGGCACACAAGTCTTGTCTAACCAGGATGTAGAAAGTGGTTGCAACGTACTATACATCCCGTTATAAACCCTTATTAAATTTATAGCAAAAATCAATCTGAAAAAACTTCAAAATAAAATGTTTTGCCTTCTCTAGAAGAAATATTTTACACGTCATCATATTTGCTTTTTACTCTGTTCACTTTAACACCACTAGGTGGACATGATATAAATTCAGAAGTAACCAATAGATACCGATAATTCCTTCTGATTACTTTCTACCATTCTATAATGTTTTTAGTTCTGTAGATTTTTTAGATAATTTTGAACATCTACCAAATATGTATTCTTTTTTGGTAGCCTTTACTAATTGAAGCATGATGAGAGGGGGGAACGACCGAGGTTGATACTCATGAATGTGTTTTATTTATTTTACAAAGGTGGAGGGGAAGTTGACATTCCAATAATTTCGCGTTACATAATATATCGATCTCCCCTGATGATGTCTGAAGTAGATCTATGAGCAAGGATATACAGTTGTATTATTGAGGATGTGACTAAGTATCGCTCTTGATGAACAGCAGAGTGCTAAAAAATTGCTTTCTAGCTGTTGCTGAGTGCAAGGGGTGGTTTCATTTGTATATGGTTCTCTCAGGAAGATGATTTCTTCCTGTCACCTTATTTTCTCTCTCAATAGTAGTGTTAATATTTGCTTATTCTGTTACTGTCATAATTGTTTCAATTTTAACACTACGAAAGCCATGGGATAGCAGAGCCCTTAACTTTTTTTAAAAGCATTTTTAGTGAGAGATTATTTTTAAGATGCAATGTTTTTAGTAATTAAATATTTTTGAGCATTTAGATTAAATTTAATAAAATTTTGTGAATTAAGATCATTCAATTTTCAAAGACTTTTAAAATTCTTTTATTTTTATCCTTAATTTTTAATAACCCAATGTCTTTTCCGTTTGAAGACAGTGTCCGTATCGGAGTGTGAATGTCGAAATAATGGAGGAGAAAAACTAGTTAGATATAAGATTTTTGCTACGCATGCATGTTTCAGTAATAGAACACCCAATTTGCTGATTCATCGAACTGTGGTAAATTTGTGTTATGAAAAGCTATAAATCTACAAATTATTTGTCTTTACGATCATGTTAACATTTTGTTCTAGCCCAAAGCGTGACGAAATTGAAGAATCAGGAATGTACTCAATCTTAGATGAGTGTAGAAATAACGGACATGAAGAATTATCATTGTTTTCGCTTTGACTCTATCATATAGGAGCTATTTTGTTCTTTTTGTGAGCGCCCCCCTCCTCTCGGATGTACGAACCTAGTATAAATGTATACATCTTTCTCTTTATTTATGATACTTATATTCCTAATTATGGTATTGATAATATAATTAGACACTAAGAACTTATTTTAATAAAAAAAAACCAAAATTTCATTTTAATGCTATTATTATTCATTTGGTTGTTTCTTTCCCTATAAGAACAATTACGTACACCCCCTTCATCAATGGGCAATTACGCTATCGATAATTATCTCCTAAAAACAGTTAGCTCCTTAGAGTTTAATGGAAGTTGTATTTGAGCGTGATTATCTCTATCGTTTCTTTGACATTTTGCACATACCTTTTCCTTTATTCAAAGTTAATAGTTGAACAGTGAAATCCCCTCACTAAATATGCACACCTGGTATATTTCAGTATAAAATCGCATGCGACAGAAAATTGTTTAATCAATAATTATTATGGAGTGGTCTTCTCATAAGCAATATTCTTTATAGCTTTATTTAAAAATCATTATCGTACATCGATTTATATAAGGTTTAAAAGGGGTGAATATCCTAATAATAGTGTCAGTGATATTATAGAATAGGGAAGAGTTACAATACCCATATAAAAATATTTCTAGGTTAAAATTATAAAGTTCAAGCTACCTACTGTATGAAACTAAAAAGAATTATGATAATTTCTTAATATAAATTTTTAAAAGATATGCTCTACTATAAATTTTTTTATATACTAATAGATTTTATTATTATATTATTTAAATTTCTAGCCAGAGCGGCAAATACTTCTATCAATCAAAAAATAAATATATCGCCATTATTTAGCGAGAAAAAAATTAAAATAAAAAGATAGAACAAAATTTTTTTAAGTATCTGCTTAATCATTATGAAAGATTTTATGTATACTATGTAAAAATTGTCCAATCAATATTTGTATAAGGAACAATACTAGTTATTATAAGTAGTGGGATTTAGCCGGTTTGCACCGGTTCACGGAATTTTCTGAGTTCGGCGAACCGACTAGTCGCTATCAGTAGTCTTCTACCTCTCATTTTTTATATACAAGGGATATAAAAAATGAAATATTTTCCAAAATCATTGAACAAAACCTGAAATTTGTGTCATCGTGGATGAAACTTCAACCATATCTAATAAACCCGTTTTTATAATTTTTTTGAAGATTGAAGATAGGATATGGTTAATATAGGGATCGATCACCAACAATATTTTTTGAATTGGAAGGATAAGAAGCAGAATAAATATACGCATCGCTGTCAAAGAGTTTGCATGATAGTGGGTTGATAATAAATATTTGAGAAATTATTTGATTGCTTTCTGTTCAACCGCAATTCTGGTGTAGGCATTAGACTTAGAATCGATTATCCTAACATTGTCCTTTGACATTGCTTAAATAATCGTTTACAATTTGTTTTGGACAATTCTGTCAATGACACAAAACAAATGAACCATTTCAAAATATTCATGGATAAAATCTACACAAATTTTCACCAATCAAAGAAAAACAAAATGCAACTCTTTAAAATTTTAGAAGAGCTTGGGTAACAAATACTGAAGATTGGTAGAGTTTTAGGACCAAGTTGTGCTGCTTGTAGTCTAAGATCTGCGCTTGCTGTATGGCGCGTTTATCCAACATTGTACAAATATTTTTTAGTGAAGCAAAATATTCAGGGAAGGCCGTACGTTTTTTCAACAAGCTTGTTTTCTAATGCTCTTTAAGCTAAAAGTTTTGACAAAAGTTGAACAGCTAATAAAAATGACCATTAGATATTTGAAATGCTTAAAGAAAGCAAAGGAAGCTATGAAAAGGAAATCGAGGTCAGAGCTGTTTCAGTTGCTTTTAAGGCGGTAGGACTTTTTACCCAAATACACACAAATATGTTCTTTATTTACAAATAAGAACTTGAAATTAAAAATAATATTAAATAAATGCTTAAGATAAAAAGATATACAGATATTTAAGTTTGAACGAGCGCTGGTAGTAGAGTATTGTTATATATTTTTATCTCACCCATTTTCTTGCCAGGCCACACATATTAGTAAAATATGAAAAAAGGATGATAAACCGTTCAAAGAACAGTGAACAAAATTCATGATCTGATTATTTTTCTTGAGCCTAATTCGTGGAATATTTAAGTAGTTGTACCTTGGAGAGCGGCAGAAGAAAAACTGAAAGAATTTAGTAAACTTTTTCAGAAATCAGTATCAATGATTTTCGGGACTACGTAGAAAATGTCCTACAAAATTCTAGTAACACTACAAAGGGCTGAGGTCTCTCATTTGTGTACAAAAAGCTAGAAATATTATCAATGCTATTGCTATCAGTTCCCAAAACTACAAAAAAGTTCGCATAAATCTTCCTTTCCTTCGACCATGAGTGATCATTTCCTTTGACAATTGTCTGCAAATGAAACAAAATCTTACATAATCATCATTCCATTTTTTTAACATGGTAAATAGTTATTAATCTGTAAAAGAGGTAGAAATTATTAACTATACAACACTCTAAAACGAACTTGATTATAATCATCAAAATAATAATCAATTTAATGATATCAATATCTTATATTACTAGAGCAATTTTTTGATCTAAAAAGAGATATAAATATAGGGGAGACAAAGCAAATATTATTTTCAATATCGACAAATTAAATGGTCAAATACTTTATACATTTTTTCAAATATATTGATGAATCTATCTGTATTTTTGCACTCTATCATGCCCGTATTATTTTTCACCGAAATACAACAAAATACCATCAAAAAAGAAAATAAATGATATATGTTTATTTTTGCTATCTAAACTAAAAACATCAAAAATTCTCTTGAATGATTTCGTTTTGCATGTTGCCTAACAATTGTCATTATATCATTTCAATATAACTGTATATTTAAACTTGAAATCGATATCGTTAAAGTTTAAACATTTAAATTTATTTATTTTTTTATTTTTGCTAGCCAAATTCTAGATTTCACACCCCCTAAAAGGTTATCTTGCAGGCGCATAGGTTGCCAACACTCCCTCTTAGCCGCCTGGTAACCACGACCATAGAGGGGAAAATTATTTGTACCAAAATTTCTGCAGATAACCATACCCGATCTGCATCCTCAAATATAGGCTCTCACTGCCCGTTGCCCTCCAATATGTAACCTAAAATTTTCCGTTTTATTAGACAAGATAATTACTATAACCTCTTTATTAGATTTAAAATAAAAAATATCACGCATAAAAGATTTCTGAAAACTAATTGGTAATATTTGTTTCGACTTTCCAATCTCTTTTTATTTACAAAAACCGATGGGAAAATCTCTTTATTCACTTCAGATAGCTTATTTTTAATATATATTTTAACGATCAAGCTAACCAGTTATGTAGTTGGATTATTTATAAAAAATAATATAATTAAGCAGTTGTAGATAATTAAAAATGAATAGACTGAGTAATAAAATCAGGCATATATAAAGATAATGGAAATTATATATAAAGAGCTTTATTTGGAGAGAAATTTGCAAGCAGCGAACAAATATCTCCCCCATGACAGATTCTATATATTTTATTAATTTACAATATTTGATTCTAAACTATCTCTTCTATATAACTTTATTTTGTAAGTAAGCATGCCACTAAAATATTCATAAATTTTTTGATTCTTTCTATTCATCCAATGGTGTCCATACTTTTTATTTTCAATTGCTGCAATAAATTTTAATATATATTTATTAATATTTTTTATATAAAAGTTTAGAAAAATTGATATTAACCTCTATTTAGGTGTGGGCACAACTAAAAAAAGTTTAGGGTGGCAAAAACAAAGGTAGACAGACAGGGGCGCTGATCTATAGGATGATTTCAATAGTTGTTATTTATTATAAAAATTCAGGAGTGTTTATAAGTGCAATTCATAAAGCTTCAAATTGCATTTATTTTCAAATGTCTAATTAATAAATTTAGAGTTAAAGAATTTTAAATATTGTAAAAAGAAGCATACCTTTTAATCCCATCTGAAAAAATATTTTGTTATTTTTGAAACAAGTACATAAACATGTGAAAGTGGATTTTTAATATAAGACAATATAGAAATAATTTCTTGCTAAAAAAGAAAATTAAATTTGAAATGTATTCTTTTAAAGTTTAAAAATGGAGGGTATTTTATTTAATATTTTATTTTCCTTATTTTGTGTATTTCCACGGGAAGAATAGTTTTATATGATCGGACAGCTACAGATATGACTATTGCGAATAGAAACGAAGATATTTTGATAAATATTCAAGCTCTTTCTCCCAAAGGCAATACATAGTGTTGCGAAATTGGGCGATATTGGATTTTTGAAATTCCGTGTTACTAAATTTAAAATTTTTAGAAAACTTATTTTTATGCATATCTAAAACTAGGGTTGTTGAGTCTGGGTTAGAGTAGATGGAATCGCACCTTCTGAGAATGAGTTGGAGAATATTTTACGTTATAATTAGTTTGTAAATGAGCCAAATTCATTTTATGAGTAGAATTTTTATGAAAAATTTTTTAAACTAATATTACCTTTGGAAAAAAATTTAGGATAAATTTAGTTTATGAAACGTATTGTTTTGTCTTAAAAAGGTTCATTATCAGTGCCATATCCATTTGGACATGGTCAACCATGGAGCGCCAGAGTTGTCGATCTTTCTTCTCTAGTGTACCATGGTTAATCTTGAGATATTATGTGGCGAAGTCTCCAGTTCTCTTCCACCCCGTAATTGTAAGCTACAGACTTAGCCTTTCTCTAATTTGACTAACTGCAACCAGCAGTAACTAGGCTTATTTGAAAGCGGCTTTATTCGCCCTGCCACGACATCGTTCTGAACATGGAGCATTTTAACATGTAGAAAGGAGTCACCCAATCTACTACTCCGTCTCGTTATGTCGTCGCTGTTTGTTTGGGGCTGCTTATTGACCAAGCTAAGCTTGCTTATGTCGCAGCTAACCACCATATCTGATGACTGTTCCACTATCCACAACCTGCGAATTTTACAAAAAAGAAAATGTATGCTTATTAAAATAATGTACAGAAATCAAAATTTTACTGCAATCAATAATAAAAAAGACATTCGGTACCTAAATTTGGTTAATTCGTAGCCAAAATTAAAAAAAATCGATAAGGTAAGGTAAAGGTGTTTTCATCGAGAAGCCAGAATTGCGCCGCTTGTATCGAATTATGAGAAAGTAAGCTTGATGCCGGATCGAACCCAAGACCTCGATTTTTCAAAACCCAGTACCTAAGCAACCTTACTCATGCCCCCTAAGAAATAATATAAACGCGTACAACTAGATACGAATTCTCTCTGGTATGAAACTTCTTAGGTACCAAACGTCCTGAACCGAATAGAGAACACGGTAGCACCAGCACAGTTTGGATTATGACATCGCAAGCGTACTGATCAGTATTGACTGGCGAAAATTCTGTTTTCTGCTTTAGAGCACGATTGTCCTACTTAAAGTAACTTTACTTTAAAAACGCTTTCTAATTCCAACGATTTTTGGCAAAAACAAATTTCTTCGGGAAAGCAGTGAAAATAAACTTTACATTTAATTACTAATCTTAAAACGGTTATAAAATTATGTGTGTATATTAAAAAATTTATTTTTCATTTTATAGATAGTTTTAAAAAAATGATTATACTGCATCTACGCTGTTCAGCCGCACAATGCATAATAACCTTAAAATTTTTTTGATCTTGTGTCTTTTTATTAAGTGTTTTTGATATCTTTTGAATATTCTTCTAAAACATGTATTTTAACTATAATTCAGAAATCTATTATGAAAAAATTTTAATAGCTTATAAATTTAGAAAAAAAATTTCCCGCAGCCTCTTCACTCCTTGCCTAAATTTTTCAAAATATCCCGTACCAAATACTTTCTAAAGCTTTTTTGAAAATCTTCGAAGAGATATCTGTTAAAACTTGGCAAGAAAGATTATTAACCTCATTTCTTGCTTGGTATTTTATTTTAAAACAAATAAATTTTTACGCCTGAGAAAAAACTAAAGAAATTTTTGACTGGCTGCCTAAAAATCTGACAACAATTACAAGTCTAGGCATTTTCCACCATCAGATTAAATTCTAGCAAAATCTTTGTGGATTTTCGTGGCTTACTGTACTATAGTATTGTTGAATACCACTGCTTTTTGTATATAGTGCTTTTAGCAGATTTTGGATATTTATTTTAACTTTGTTCAGTCAACGATTAGTTTCTTCCGAAGAGATATTCATCTTGCATGTAAATAATGTCAGAAAGTCCGATGAACACATGAACTGAATTTTGGAACTAATTTTTAAATGAAAATTTTCGATCAATATTTTCATTTTCTATGTAAGTTATATAAAAAATTTCTCCTAAAATGACTTCAATTATGAAATTATTGTCATGATGAAGATGTTAATTCTATGATATTGAAGTAGAAAATGAAAAATAATTAAGAACTAAAACTGTGTGAAAAGCTCAAATTTTTATGGGGATGTCACCCCTCTCCCTAAGGCCTAATCCCATTAAATGCTTATCCTTAGCAGCGCTTCTCAAAATGGATTCATCGGAACCTTTGGTTTCAGTCGCGAATATTTTGTGTTACAGAATGTATTTGACCAATTTAAAATAAAATCTATATAGAATCATTCAATAAGTTGAAATATTGAAATTTTTGATTGACTTAAATAAATAAAAGAGTATCTTGACACATAATCATGTACTCCCGATTCCGACTTAGCAACCCATTTTTAAAAAAACTTCTTCATGACTGCAATACGTCAATCGATCAATCATAAAATATAAATGTAATTGTTATGTAAAATATTAAATGAAAATGATGAATTTTAAATATAAATATCAATATTAAGCAAGACGTTATAGTATTTCAGTATTATGTATAAAGTCAAACTCTTACATCTTTTGGTTCCCAAACTTTTTCTGTTATTTTCATCTGCAACCAGTTCAACCATCCATGCTTCTCCCTTTATGTATAAGAGAAAAAGATAGTCAAAAAACACTAATTTATTTTAAAAATGTAGAAATATACTGATAAATATATAATTAGATAGTAAAGGGAGTGCAGGGCCGTTATTAACAATTAAAAGGACTTCTGCTTGTTCTACTTTAGAACTAGATTAGTGAAAAGGTTGATGTTTTTTTTATGCATCAGTGTATCAGTATAAGGTTTAGTTTTACCAGCGCGCGACGTATATCATATTTCATCTCGAGTCGGTTGCGTGCCTTGGACTTGATTGTGAGTTTAATTGGAAAATTCATAAACACAAAGCCACGCTGTGGAAAACGAAATGAGCACAAGGCTTGAATTTTGCCATGAAAGCATTGATGGCATCACGGTGCACAAATATGTTGTTCCTGGGTCCCTGTAATTTCTTATTTTGTTCATTGTTTCAAAATTATCAATAAGATAAGCCATTCGTGCTACAAATCCTTGCATGGTGAAGAAACTGAAGTCAGATAGTAGGTCCACCTTGTTGAAACCCAAAAACAACTTTCCTTCTTCCCACAGTCTAAATACCAGCGACAGAATGTTTACTTTTGAAAGTCATCGCATATATGTTTGAAATAGAAGAGAAGTCTGTTTAGTATTGATGTCCCAGCCGAGATAGTAAGATCTTTTCAAACCTGATTCTTTCTATTTCACAATAGCTTTGAAACCTGATTTTGAACCAAGCAAATTTGAGTTGCAAACCCTTTTCACTTTGTTTCAACGCTTGAAAAAATCTGCAACTACTGCCATTACAATAACTTTCTTTGTATTGAACGTTTTTATAGTTCATATTCAGAATATTTTTTATTGTCGCTAGATTCTTAGTTAGAATTATATTAGTGTCTACATTTTGTTTCGATTTTTTATTCCGATCTTATATGCCTAAAACTATTAATTTTAACATCACATCTAGATACGTTTTATGACGCTAAAGATGCTTGTAACGAAACACACGCTAGGACTGGACCTTACCAAGAAGATAGTACTATTAAGGCTAAAACTCCAGAGTCAACCCTACCTGAATCCTCGGATGGAGGCACAGATCTCGAAGAATTGAACAAGAAGAAACATGTCGATGATGCTTTGCAAATGGAGAAAAAGATATTGGATCAAAGATTGGAGTTTGAGTCACGGTTGAGCGAAGATGAAAGAAATGTATTTGTTCTATTTTTTGAAGCAGATTCATATTTTGTATATTTAAGAATCTGAGAGATGAAGCAGAAGAATTAAAGAAATCAGCAAATGAGATGTATCAAGAAAAAAAGTGGACTTGTGCTATTAAGCAATATGACTTAGCGATAGAGAAGTGTCCCCTAAATTTTTCATCAAACCACACTGTTTTTAATAGCAATAAAGCTGCCTGTTTCATGAATTTAGTATGTTTTAAATTATGACTAAATCTTTTTTCGTTTGTCCAAGCTTTGAGTATGGTTTAATTTTTGAATATAATTTTTAAGCATTTTATTGACTAACGTTATTATATACAGGATAAAGTTTGAGTGTATCATTATTATCCTAATTTTATATACATTCATTGTTACGTAGCCACCGGCCATTACGGACTTAAAACAGAAATTTACATGTTTTAAAATTAAAATCTAAATTATTAAAAAATTAATAATGTTTAAAATTAAAATCAAAAATATTGGATATCATTGAGGTCATGGCAGGGGCGCATATCCTCAAAATGATCGGGGAGGCGTTTTTTTTTGCAATTTTCAAAATTAGTAGTCTGGAAATACCACGGGAGACCAAATATTCAAGCAATCTTATCTTATTTTATTAGTTTATTTTATAAGACAAAATAAACTAATAAAGCAATTTCCACTATTTTAAAATGAAACTGTCTGTTCTCAGAATAAATTCAATATAATAGGAGGCATAAAAAATAAGATAGTTTATTTGATATTTTCAAGTTTTTATAAGCAGCAAAAGCCCATGTGGAAGTAGCTAACCCTTATAGGGTGATTTGGTAACGCTTGTATTTTTTAAATTTTGTAAGGAATCATATATTATACAAAAAACGGTAGTTTAATCACTTATCATAAAATTATTTAAGTGTAAGAACACAAAATCATTAGAAAACCATTTAAACTAACATAAATCATAAAAATCATAGTATACGAGAACAAGAAAATCATTGCATTTTTTTTTGACTATTTCTGTCTACAAATAAAATTCTGACAGCTGTCATAAATAGATCAAGTGCATTTTTAATAACTGAAACATTTTGCTTCGATATTATATTTTTATTATAATAATCAACAAATTTTCTTAAAAAAATGATTTAATTAATTATGTACAGTGTTACTTACAAAATTTAACAATCGAACATTATAAAAATATCTCTGCTCAAATATTAAACAAATAGAGTATTTTTGCTTTTAAACTGAATAGCTAGTCAAAATATTCAATCCCAAATAGCTATTGAAAAAAAATTTCCTGACTTGAAAAAATTAAAGTTTTCAAATGTTACAAAATGTAACAAACGTACTGATAAAGATTAAAAGTGACCTTTGTTAAAAAAATTCCTTAAAGCAAGTCTGACAATATTCATTGATATAAAATTGTAACGATTGAAAACTATTTTTCTCTCATTTAAAAACAAATTTTCATTTTTGTAAAATGTTTGGTGTATTGATGGAACTAAATTTTTACCAAAAATCTGTGATTAATTTGAATGGCTGAAATTTGGTATCATGAAAAAAAGGTTTTGAAAATATTGAACTTATATTCCGCTAAAAACTAGTTTCTAATGAGATAAAATAGAATTAATTTTAATTTAACTCTAAATGCAAATTAGAGAGAAGCAGTGGCGTAGCCAGAAAAAGTTGATTGGGAGGGGAGCAACAATTTAAAAACTTTAAAAACTTGAGCAACATTATTTATACTTTCTTGATCCTTTCATTGGAGAAATTTTCGAAAACTGATATCGCATATGGTGCATGGGGGCACCATGAGGTACATAGGGAAGGGGGGAGGGGGGTACGGCCCCTCATGCCCCAGCCTAGCTACGTCACTGGAGAGCTGAATGAGATAGGAGAGCTTAAACAAGAGAAGAGAGCTTGAGTGAAAGGAGAGAGCTTGAATGAGAGAAGATAGCTTGAGTGATTGAGTTATAGCAGAGAAAGAGAAAAACAGAAGAGACAGAAAGAGAATCACTGTTACAGAAGAAGATGAGAAAACACATATGTTTGCTCAAAAATACTACAAGGAGACAATGTGATAAATATTGCTTACTTATTGTTAGAGCCCTGCACGGGTTGTAAAAAGTTGTCCGCACCCGCCCCGCCCCACAATTATTCAATTTGCATCCGCCCGCATTATATCAATTTGCACCCGCCCCGCCCCCTCCCCCCCCCCCCCCCCCCCCATTTTTTCAATTTGAACCCGCATTTATCAATTTGCACCCGCACCCGACCCGTATTTTATCGAAATAATACAAAGATATACTATACTACTTTTAAATATATTATTAATTTTTTTACAAATAAGTTTTTGTCTGAAAAAAAATTTCCTTGACAAGTTGTGTAATCTGAATAAACAAATTGTTCCATCAACAATTGCAATATTTCAAATTTGAATATAGAATCACAAAAGATTTGCCCTTGGATTTTTCAAATTTGTATTTTTTTAATTTGTATATTTTGTTTTCTCATATAAAATAATTTTAGAAATTTAAGAATGCATTCGAGTTTACCTTTTGAACTAAGTCAATGAATCCTCCACAACCGATCGTTTCAAATGGTCTAAGATCTTTAGCTATAAAACGGACGCATGCCAGTTTAATGTTTTCTTTTTTAGCTTTCGAAATAAATTTAGCATTTCAAAACTGGCTTGATAGCATCAGTCAGTAAAGTTTGAATAGGATATATTTTGCACTTGTGTCTCCTAAGAATAGAAGTACCTGTTTTTCTTCCACAATAAGCGAAAGCTTGAAAGCATACTTTACAAGCGGCAAAATCCAAATCGGTGTTTTTTTCATTTACCACGATACCAAACGTCTTCCAGACCTCCGATTTTACACTTTTTATTTTATAAGCCATATTTCAAATGAGATGAAACTTGATGAGATGTTAACTTTGCCATTTAAAATGTGCGAAAGAAAACAACAAAAAATGAATTATTGAATAATATTTTATAATGGATATTTCAAAAATATGCCATTCTTATTATTTGATTTTTTTCCTCCTTCTTCTCTTGTACACGCATCAATCACGCTAATCAAAATTGCTCTATCTTTCTATTTCAATTACGATTTCACTTCATCCCACACTATTTACTCAATGCAAATCTCTTTCCAATATACGTAACACATAGCAATAAAAAATAAGCTATTTGCAAAAAGGCAATTATGCACTCATAAAAACTTGCATAAAAGTGAATGCGGACAACCCACCCATTGTCCGCACTATATTAATAAAACCCGCACCCGCCCCGCAAAAATGTTGCTGTAGACAACCCACGTCCGCCCCGCGGGTGTGGGTCCCGCAAAACCCGCGCGGGTTGTCCGCCCCGCGCAGATCACTAGTGCATATTAAAACAATGGATTATTATTATTATATAGCTCTCACATCGTTTGTAAAATATTTTTGATAGGAATTTCAGAACAGCTTGGCATGATGTTTGACTCGAAAGTCTGCATTCCCTCTTTTATTCTCCTATCTTATATTATCATGTATTCGAATGATCATTACATACTATAATGCGATCATCATACATGTTTTATAGACAAGCAGCAACTCTTACTTATAGAAAATTATTAGGGGGGGGGGGGGCGAAGGTCATTTTCACCCCCCGGATTTGCGCCCTTGGGTCATGGCTCATAATGGCCCAATCTTTTCAATAGTATAGTAAAAAACTGCAACGCAATGGTAAAAACTTATTTTAAAGAATAAAGTAAATTTCTCCAAAAAATAAGTTTATTTAAAAAAGTTAAAGTATTTTCAAAGAAAATTCACAAATTTATCACAGTTTGAGCTAAAACTTCTTTTAATTTGCCTCCTGTGTTTTGGACAAATTGGGAGTTTGCATTTACAGCAGACTGAACGGCTCCACTTTTTACATTCAAAACACCGTCTTGCTCTACTTGAACAACTTTGTTCGCATCCAACTTGACCAGCTAAACGCACTTCAGCAGATATGGATGCTTTTTGAAGTCTTGATTTAGCATACGACCTTGAAATGAAAGATTTCTCATAAATTATTTCCGTGATAAAGTGTATCCATTTTTTTCATAATGATGTAGGCATTGTGCCAGCAAGAACGGCCCATCCTGAAGTTTTTCTTCGATGATCGAATCCATCAAATAAGCGCCACCTAAATTTTGGTTATATTCCAATATTATATCTGGTTTTTTGTCTTCTCTTGAAGATATGCAAACTTTATTGTGTGAAGAGCCCATCATCAGTACAGATTTATTTTTCTTTGGAATGTAGGAAAATAGACATACTTTTTCTGCATGATCATAGACTGACAATGTTGAAAACACTTTACGATTTTTCAACACTTTTGAAACTTCTCTTCTTGATGACTTCACTGTCCCTAACAAGGATAGATTTTTTTCAACATGTTTTTTGCCAGTTGATATGAAGTGAAGTATCTATCCGTGATAACTTCCCTGCCAGTGTTGAAAAAAGGTTGCATCAAATACATCACAACGTTACATGAAAATTTGTCGTTGAACTTCAAGCTGAGCTGCCCATCTGTACCAGTGTACACATATCCATTTAAGCAAAACCTGTTTAAGCTTCACATGCCCTAAAAATTTTTAGGTCGTATTTTCTTGGTTTGGACGGCATATATGTTTTTCCGGGAACTTTACCTCGGTATCCGACGAGTTCTTCGTCAACAGTTATAAAAGTACCTGGAACATAGAACTTTTTCAAATTTTCCATAAACATTTCCCAGACTTCTCGAATCGCTGCCATTTTATCACTTTTTCTTCTTTCGTCTCTACTACGAAAGTTATCAAAACGCAAGCATCTGAGGAAAAACTTTACTCTTACAGCACTTATTGTTGCCTTGTAAAAAGGTCTTGCATCTTTTGAGCACCATAGTTCTTGTAAGTTTGACATATTGTCTGTCAACGCTCGCTCTTATTGTAACAGCGTAACAGGCTTTGATCTCAGCTTCATTGAAGTTGGACATATAAAATGGAAAGTTGTCTCTTTTAGAGTTTTCCATATAGTTATACCGTATATCATGAGCTTTACGATTTGTATATCTGAGAATATGTAGGAACATCTCCTCACTGTAAAATAATAAGAAAGCAGCGATTTCTTTGTTTACAGCAAATAAATTTGTAGGGGTTTGAGTCAAAATATTTCTTTTTAAAAGAGCATTGGGAATTGAGTTTAAACTCCAACACGCACTGCCAGCCTTTAAATCTTTATCATATTTTTCACTATTCAGGAAATTATTTTCAAAGAGCTCAATGTTACTATTTTGATTTTCATAAATTTCATCATCTTCATCATCATTATTAGAAGATTCATTATGTTCATGAAAAACTTGAAGAGTTCCTTCATCTTCATCAACACAATTTTCATTTGGGGATTCATCTTCTTCCATTGGTGTCGTAGTCTCTATTTCAATCAACTTGTATTCAATTTTCTCAGACAAACTTTTAAAAGATTCAAAATCATCCTTACTATCGGTAAAATTTTCAGAGATCATGGAAATCAATGTAGAGGCGTTTTTGAAAGATTCTTTTTTTTTCGACATGTTTATAGCTTTTAAATTTTAACAATTACAATGCAAAAATAACTTATAAAAAGCAAGCAAGGATGCAGAAGTAATCAACAAATATGGAGCAAAGAGCTGTGTTAAAAATGAAAAATTATATAACATTCACATCAATTTGTCAAAAACATCTGTGAATAACACAGACTAAATGCATCACTGCATAATAAATACATAGTGGAGTGGAAAAATTAGCGTGAAGTAAGAGAGAATAAAAAGTCGTGTGTACAAAATGTACACATGTTTACTATTTGTGAAAGTGTTATTCACGCACTATGAATTGGGACAAGACGATCAATTTTATGATGCTGATTTAGTTGCATTGATAATACTGAGTCACATGATACTCAATAGCTGTGTTTATTTTTTTATGCCTAGAGGCTCATGGTTGAAATACTAATGTGTACAAAATGTACACACAGTAACGTTTGAGGGTTAAATTTTGTTAAAATCGATCATATACCCGTAATAAGAATCAGGGGTGGGATCCATAGTATATTCAAGCTGTGGCTCTTTAACTAAATTTAAAATTAAATAGGAATTAAACTGAGCATAAAATGAAGTTAAAATTAAACGCAGATCAAAAAAAGTTAATTAAAAGGAATTTGTTTTCAGACCAAATCTTCTTTCATTGAATCTCGCAGGACAGAATGAATAATATGAAAAGCCGAAAAGAATCGTTCCACACTAACTTGGGTTGGGGGCAAATGCAGTTACTGAATGTGCCATATTTCGAACTATTTCTGGATAATGTGGTATAGCCTCTAAGACATTCAACTTAGATGACCTATCTATTTTCTCTATTTTATTCAAAGCATAGGAGAAGTCGAGTTTAACCCTTTAAGTTTTGAGATTCAATGTCTTACTTGTAGCCTACTCAATAATAAAAAGAAATAAAATAGTGAATTTACTTTCACATCTTCAAAAGATCTTAACGGGTCACCAGTGACCCATTGTGACTTAGTGTTTTTTGATGAAGCTACGAAAGAAAGGTTTTACTTTCTAATATATTGATTTGTTGTTCAATAATAACAATTAAATATAGTTTATAAACATTTATAAATTCGAAAAAACAAGTTTATATTAAGAAATTGAAAAAACTTTATTGAATAAAAATTTATGAAAGAGATCAGGATAGATGTAAATCATGAAAGCAATTTCTTTTTTTTTGAATGTATAAAAACTTGTTACAAGCAGAACAAAATGTAAAAGTTTTATTGTCAAGCTTGCTTCTGTTGCATAAATAGCACTTCTTTCTTTGCTCTGAAAACTTTGGCAAATGATTTTGGTGTTGGATTTCTGAACTCTCAATCAAGCTAAATACAGGGGTTTTGAACGTACTTGATGTAAAATTATTTATCATCTTCCGTGCAAGAATACGTTTGAACTCGAAAACAGTAAGTTTATTGTCTTTTTGATCACAATTTTTTTTGAAAATTATGAAAGAGTTTATTATTGAACTTTCGAATAAATCAAAAAAAAATGTTTAAATAAAACTTATTACGGAATTTTCTGTTTTGGCTATAATAGGACTTTAGTTGATTCGACTTATCAACGCCTCCCATAAATTTATTATAATCAAAAATCGTTGAAGGAATTGTTTGAACTATGCCTGCACTCTGCCCCTTTTTCTTCTTCAACGTATTCTTTGCTTGTTTGGTGGAAAAAAGTTTAAATATACCCTGAAACTCCTGCTAAAATCCAAATTTTGAATCCCCACTTAATCGGTTTGGCTTTCACATACTGTCTCATCAGATTCCTACCTTTGAACAAAATCATTCTCTCATCTATACTTAGATTTTCTTCCGAAAAAGTAACTTCTTTGAATGCACTGTTATAATGGTCAAATATACATCTAATTTCTTTCGCTCTATCGTTTTCTTGTTTTGAATTATCACTAAAATGCATAAACTTTCTTATTTCTAAAAATCTTTTCAAAAGCATGACTGATGCTATATATCACACAGAAAGATCATAAAATTATCGGCTCTTTCGACCAATAATGTCTAAGATGGGGTAAGTTATGGTATCCCATTATCATATGTATTCCTATAAATGCACACATTTCATCAAAATTCACTTCAAAGACACAACCTTTCTGTGTTGCATATAAATTAGTTTGCGGAATTATAATATCATTGATTACCTTTTCAAAACGAGTTACAGCATTGAAGACTGTATATACCTTTTAAAATTTTAATATTCCAAAAGATCGAATCTCTATTTTTAATAAAAAATATCAAGTAAAATCCTTGTTTTTATAATTTTTTTCTTCAAAATTTAGTTTTTCTTAATTTTTCATATATGCCAACCAATATTAGATTGAATTCATTCTTGATTGTATCGGTTTGTGTAGATAACATAATTCTAATATATTCAAGAGTCTAACTTTGATTGTTGTATGAAATGAGATTGCTTCGCTAAAAATAAATCTAAACTAACGTCCACTTTAAAAGTTCTAGAAAATTTTAACAGTTTTTAATGGGTCAGACTAAATACCCCAAAAAATTCTAAAGCACTACAAAATAGAGGGTCAGACTAAACACGCCAAATAATTCTAAACACTACAAAAAAGAGGGTCAGACTAAACATCTCAAAACACGCCAAATAATTCTAAACACTACAAAAAAGAGGGTTTGATAAAAACCTCGAAACTTCAAAGATATTCTATTTTTCGATTTCGATAGCCGGTTTTTATCCGCGAATTAAAATGCGCATAACTATCAAAAAAGGGCATTCAAATATTTACAAGAACAAAGCTAATTATTTTTGCTAACTATGAATTTAACCATGTGGGAAAACTCACTTATACGGTTCTGGTTTTTATAATAAGACGTAAACATTAGAAGTATTTTTCTTTTTAGGAGTATTTCAAAGAAGCTATAAAGTGCTGTGACAAGGGTGAGCAAAGCTTTATTATTCGTTAACGCTATCTTCCCTGAATTGCACATTGAGGTCTTATGAATTAGGCATTTTATTCAATTGTTCAAACCTTACCAACTTAATTCCTTAGAACTTTCAATTTTTTGGGACACATCAGTTCATCGCCAGCAGTGTGTAGAAGTGTTGCGTCTATGAGAGTAAGCCATATTTAAAAGGCAAAGCGAGCTCATAAACCATATCAATTTTTACACATGCTAGGTGTCTATTATTAATCTTGGTAGGCAAGATAATAAGGTGAGCACAAACAGGTAATCTTCTTTTATAACCTTCCTTTTCCTTATATTTGACTCGCGTTAAAAAAAAATTTCAACAAAGGTCACTTTTAATCTTTATCAGTATGTTTGTTACATTTGAAAACTTTAATTTTTTCAATCGCTATTTGGGAATAAATATTTTGACTAGCTATTCAGTTTAAAAGCAAATATACTCTATTTGTTTAATATTTAAGCAAAGATATTTTTTTATAATGTTCAATTGTTAAATTTTGTAAGTAACACCGTGCATAATTAATTAAATCATTTTTTTAAGAAAATTTGTTGATTATTATTTTAAAAATATAATATCGAAACAAAATGTTTCAGTTGTTAAAAATTTACTTGATCTATTTATAACTGTCAGAATTTTATTTGTAGACATAAATAGTCAAAAAAACGCAATGATTTTCTTGTTCTCGTATACTATGATTTTTGGGGACCGGACAAAATCCCTTCTCTCAAAATGAGAAAGAGGACAGAACCCCTTCTCTTTTAAACACAAAAACTTGATTTTAATATTAAAGTTAGTATTAACACAAGCCATAAATTTGATTTTAATATTAGAGTAATACAAAAGCTTGATTTAAATATTAGAATTAGTGTTAACAAAACACAAAAAGGACGTGTACAGACAAAATCCCCTTCAGAATGAGATAGAGGACACCCCCCCCCCCCTCGCAAAATCATAGCATATTTGAGCGTGTATATTATATAACTTTGTTTTTTAGTACATATTTAAAAAAATTCACTTTTTCTCTAGCAAATGATACAATATAAGGCTAAATTTACTTTATTGAATTTAAAGGTAAGAAAGAATCTCCTCCTCATGAGAAAAGGGGGGATTTTGCCCGGAAGGGCTTGTCCTACCTCCATGATTTTTATCATTTATGTTAGTTTGAATGGTATGATTTTGTGTTCTTAGACCTAAATAATTTTATGAAATGTGATTAAACTACCGTTTTACAATTCGCCCTATTATCTTCATAAGACATTTTGTGTCATGGACAATTCGCCTCTCTAAAACGTAAAAATAAACCATTTAAGACTTATTAGTCAAAATGTAACATCAAGTTTTATAACCAGATTAATGAAACAGCCTCAAACAAGTTATCGTTCAGTTTAACGTATCTTTTTTCCATCCTTTTTGTAAGCTTCTTTTGAGAAATAAGTTTAGCAGCCATACTAACACATTTACTTTCTTCAAAAAGGACATTTAAGAGATAATAAAATTCAAGGATTTCTGAAATCATGATGGATGAAACAAATAGCCTATGAGACAATTTGTCCATGGGGCGAAATGTCTGGCGACCATTTTTTTCATTCAATAAAATTTCCAAACTTTTTATTGTTAATTGATATCTTTACCCCTTTTCTACACATGATTTGGATATGGTGCACATCTATTTGAAGTGAGAAAGAAGGAGTTTACATTTTAAGCTTAATTAAGAATGAAATAGAATAGGCAAGAGAGGAGTAGGAATTCAGATAAATTTGTTGTCGTTTTTGGAAGACGCTTGAAAGTTATAATTTTAGTTAGGGGAATTTAGAATTTACCCCTTGAAATGGTAGGCAAGGTTATGTACGTTTAATTATGGGTGTTTATCAATCCTTATATTTAAAAATTATCACCAAAGAATAATAATTCACATTTGTCTTTGGAAATCAAATTGAAGGCAGTTTTAACGTCAGGTTTGCCTAAAGTAAACTATGTGTGGCAAAATTATTTATGCGTAAGAAAGATGTCATGAAATGAAAACACTTCTTTAGAAGTTCTCCACCTTCCTTCATCAGCAAAAGCTCATTCTATTTCTTTAGAAACAAGTGTAGTTAGCGTTTTGATTTTATCAATATCGAATTTCAATTTCGATCTCATTGACTTTGACATCAAGTTCATGGCCACAAAAAATTTCTGCTTTAATATCTTTTCCGTTGATATAAAATGGCTCGTTCCTTTGATTTCATCATAAGTCCTTTTGCTAAACCTGCTCTTTTTTTATATTCTTCCTTACCAGAATAAATGGAACGCGTACCAAGTTTCAACTTCTCATACCCATAAAACCTTGATTTAAATTTTTCCGCCTTACTATGCCCTCTACCCTGTATTTAGCGTGATATCAGACTTTCACCAACTTTAACGTTTTCATATGGGCATTTTATGACTCGTTTTTGTTATATTCAAAGTTAGCAAATGCTGTTTGTAAATCGGAAGATGCTATTCTTCTATCTATAATTCCTTGAAAACATGTCGCAGCGTAAAACTAGTATAGTCTTTCTTTCCAGTGAAATGCTGTGTACGGTTTATCATCATCCAAGTGTTTCACTTGATGATATACACGGATTTAATATTTATGTGGCGGAAATTTTATAGCGAGCAACCTCATTTACAATGGTTTCTAGTTTGTGTTCGTCCAATTGTGTAAACCTATTTATTGTTTTGATGTAGAAACAAGGTTTTTACTTTACTAACGAAAACTTGAGTTCTCTAAGTCTCTCCTACAGTGCCTTTGGTTAATATTCGGTTTCAATCCAATCAAGTTTTATGTGAGTTTATTAAAATCGTTTACTTACTTTGCTTATTTTACAATTTCTATTGACAATGGCAAAATTACAAAACTCTATCTGTTTAAAATGTATTAAACTCACGCTTTTTTTTAAATTTGCGAACTCTGTGAATTGTGCATATATTTTAGATACACAAAATTTATAATTAAGCTTGCATACCTGCGAAATGTTTACAAATATAGGATTATACTTAAGTATCTTTGATTTCAAGGCTGTCCCATTATACATATTATATGATGTGTAAGATTTACACCAGAATATTTCAAATTTAATTTGCAATTTATTTTGTAGCACTCTCTTCAAACCCAGTTTACATAAAGGCACTAACTCGAAGAGCAAAGTGCAAAGAAAGCATCAACGAACTTGAAAGTGCGCTAGAAGACTACCAAAAATGCCTAGAAATCGACTCTAACTTTTCTCCCGCGAAGGAAGCCGTGTACAGACTGCCTCAACAAATCAAAGAAAAGAATAAAAAGTTAGAAGAAGAGATGTTGAGTATGTTTTACGAATTCTTATATACTTCTATTAAAAGGCCTTGTATTGCAAATATTACAGGTCGTATCTCTTGAGAGAAGTCAGCGGACGCCCATGCGCTCCTACCAATAGGCTATCTGCCAAGATATTTTTGACCCTGTAAAACGAAATACTGGAACGGCTCAACCAAGAACTTTGTTCCAAAAATATTTACAAAAGATATCCATCTTATAAAAACTACACTTGATTAGAGTATAGTATATATATCCAAAAGGTTTTCCATGTCATCGGAAAGTTCAGAACAAATAAAATCAGGCAGATGTTTTCTCTTCTTGACCTAGAGGGTAGGGATGCGGAAACAATTAGAAACAAGATAGTTCGTTTAATAAAGTCCCTCGAATTATCCACAGTAGTTCACTGGACGGAATTTTTTTAAATAAATTGTGATAATTCTAAAAAAAAGAGCCTCCCTTAGGTAAAAAGAATGATTTAACGCAAATTATATTTTTTGTTACTATTCTCTAAGAAATATACTCTAATGTTTATAAAAGATCTCTGTATTTCCATATGTGACTTCAAGAAGTTTATTAGACTAAATCTCTTAGTTTCTAAGCTTTCTAATCAGAAGCTGTATTTCTTTTTATTACGCATGAAATAACTTCCTTCACTTATTCCTAAGTTCTCTTGAAATAATGGGATGAGCCTCTTCTTTTGAAGTAGGCTGTGAAATTAGAAGCATGATTTTTATCGAATCTTTTTTTAACATAAATCCTGTTTCGAAATCAAGATGTCTTCGGATTCAACAAGTTCATTAAATCCAAGTATTTAGAAAAAATTGTTTCTTTGGGCATTAAACAAACCGATTTGCTAAAGATTGTTTTAACAATTATTTATTAGTTGAGTTTTGGCTTTCAGTATGTAAATCGTACCCTAAAAAGACTATTGAAACGCTTCTTCCATTTTCATCAACTTATCTCTGAGAATCTGGATTTTCTACTCTAGTTGAACTAAAATCAAAAAAAGAAAAGGTCGACTTGTAGAAAATGATTTGCAATGTGTGCTTCCAAACATTTCTCAACGATTTGAAGAGTTAGTCAAAAAAAAAAGTAGAACTTCAATACTCAACTAAGATAATTCTTATTGTTATCATAAGTTTTGAAAAAAAACAATTTTTTTATTTAAATATTTATCTTTTTTTAGATTACTTTTGTTTATATTTTTAAAAAGTCTGAAATTGTCGGACTAAAAATGTTTAGAAGGTTAAAAGTTTAGAGGGGAGATTTAAATTTTTAATAACTTATAAAGCAAAATATGATTAGAAAAATGGAAAAAGATTGAGAAGGGGAGGGGGTGTAAATTGTTGACCTTCTCAAGCGGGAATCCAACATAGAAGTTTGGGAACCACTGCTCTAGATTGTAAAAATAATTAATTTTTTACCTTAATCCTATCCAAGAAAAAAAGTTTGGACATAATTGTAAACTTTTTAAACAAGATACATATTCTTAATTTATTGTATTTTAGCCTCTCTGAAAAAACTTGGAAACATGGTTCTGAATCCATTCGGACTTTCTACAGAAAATTTTAAAGTTAATCAGGATCCAACTTCTGGTGGTTACTCCATAAATTTTGTGCAAAATCAAAATAAATAAATTTGACGCGATATTTCATTTTTATTTTACAGCAGCCTTGAATTCAATGCATTTATAATTATGGTGACGCTAAACAACAACAAATTGGTGATAAAATCCATTACAGGTTCAATTTACCACCAGGCATGCCTGTGAGAGTTTTGATAGGGACAGGAGCATTCTTCTAACATATGCTTTGGCTTAAAATTTTGCCGAAGACTGCATCATAAATATGTATGAAATATTAGTATATTAGCAACTAGTGAGTTTTCATCTATATTTTTTTAGAATGAATTTGATAGGAGTTGAATGATTTTAACAGAATTGTATATTTCTCATATTGAACTCTAAATCTTAAGTATTAAACTAATAGATAACCCTGGGTTGGGGAGTCAGATTTGAAGTGAAGGAGTCACTTGATTTTGAAAGAGTCGGAAACAGATTCGTAGTCAGCTAAATATCAGTGATCCTTCATAAGTGAGGCCTTTTTTTCTAATTTCAAGTTTAATTATTTTTTTGTACATCAAAGGTAAAAGCCGTAGGGTAATTTTAATGATGAGGTCAGAGACTTCTCGTATCAAAATGAGTAACGTTTGGTTAGGTTAGGGCTTACTCAAGAAATCTTGTGGTGTTCCAAAATAGTTCTTTGACCAATAATATCAACACTAAATCATATATGCTTTGCTCATCAAATACAAACAAACTAGGGATATGATATCAATAAAACACCCCGAAACATTCTGTTGAGTCAACGAAGCTGATTTAGAAACACAATCCCCTCTTAATTCTGTTTCTTCGTTAAACTGCGATGCAAAAGCTCCTTCGCAACATAGATTAAAAGAGGAAATTACAGGCATAAATAAAATTAATAGGTTCCCAAACTAGGTGTTATGAAACCTTTTGGGCGCATTGCAGGTCTGTACTTTAAGTATTTATCGAACATCATCCACATTTTTTCATAGAAAATCTTTTAAAGCTGAAATTATTTTCCTTACATATAAATTTCTTAATTCCAATCATTTGAATGTACAGATACATATTTTCGATTTTTAATTCTTTAAATCAAATTTTTGTAGTTAACACAAAAAGATATACATAAATGTATAATAATCGTTCCTTCGCATTAAACTTTGCTCATATAAAGATCATGAAAAAAAGTATGCAATTGTCGAATATGTTATTTACAAAAAGACAAATGCAAAGGAAAACACAAGGGCATTCAAACTGGAGGAGCACCTTGGCCATTTTGATCCAGAAATCGTTAATAAGAATCTGGTATACTTTATAATTAGAGAACAGCTCAAGCGAATAAGATAGGATTGCTCAACTTGAGTTCTTTTTCAACATAGCAAGATTCTCGAGGCTCATTACAAAACTCCATTATTACAAAGCAAAAATTTACATATAATTAAAGAGACTCTTATGAAACCATGTATGGTAGAGGTGGCAAGATTTTCATAAATCAGAATGAATATGGTTTACATCTTGTAAAAGGAAAAGGTTTAATGGACGAAAAAGTACTCAACAGAATAATTTTTCGTCATTTGTACTCTTGTTGTTGTTAGCCCCTAGATTATACTATCTTTATATGAGTATAATCTATCAGTTCAAAACAAGGCATTGTTTAAACTGAGAGAGTATTACCATAAAAGCAAATACTCTCAGGGAAAAGTGTAGAATTTTGTTACACTTTCGCAGCAGCAGCGATAAACCAGTGTAATTTCAGCCAACCCACAAAAATCCACCATAAGGTACTGCTGGCTTTTTCCAGGCTTCTACATATGGCTAGAAATAATATATATCTATTCTAATATTTACATTGAAAAGATGAATGAAACTCTTACCAGTTAAATCTGTGAGACAAAAATAACAGTCTTCAAAATGATCTTTGCTTTCTCTCCACTGCATTGGTATACCAAAAGATAAAGATTTTGTCAAGCCTTTGGTCCATTTTCTAAGGTTTTCGACACATGTTTTGCAATAAAAATGAGGAGTAAATTTTTTGTCCTGATCACTTAATTTCATGCCGAAGTAGGCATGGTAACTTTTTTTTACAAAGGATGTTATATTAGAAAACTGGCCAGGTAGTGTAACTTGTCCACAAATATAACAAAATTTATTAGGATCATTTCTACATTTTCTATTCATTTTTATATCTTAAACAAATAATAAAACATTTAAATTTGGTATATTGTAAATAGAGATACAATTAAAATATAAATTATAAATAGAAAATATAATTGATTTAGTATATTGTAAATAGAGAGAGTATAGACATTTTAAAAAATGAGATTGAAAAAAAATTTGACCTGATTGAAAAAAATAAATGCCAGAATTGAATTCAGCGTACTCGAAAACATAAGAAAGCTAAAATAACGTAGACAGCAAAAATGTCGCAGACCAGTGTAATACATGTAAATGAGTTAGATTCAAGTTTCTGCTAAACGGTTTCCCCACAAAGTAAGTAGGTTAACTATTTTGCATGGCTTTGACCATAAGTGAATGGGTTTGAGTGTCGTGAAAATATGTGAGCAGTTAAATAAATGATGAGTGTTGTGTGGGTGTTGATTGTAAACTGGACAGAGTGGATTTGTGTGTTTTTGGATTTATCTTGTGAAGATATTCACGGGGAAATGGTGACTTGTTGGCTCTAAGTTGAGCAAGTGTATGTCTTAATTTAATTGATAATGTTTCTTCATATGTGTCGATTTTTGGTGGAGGAATATTTATGAGCTTGTTATGTTTGAGTGTGGAGAGATAGTCGGTTACCGCTTGTGTGTGTATTGCTTTGTTGAAGCATGTTTGATTTTGATTGTCTTCTTTGTTTTGACATGTGTCATAAAAGATAAGTTCGTTGTCTTGAAATATAGTATTTTTCATGTGCCTGTGTGGTTTTTGAGCGAGGTAGAACTTGTTTAATGGGTGATGTTTTTGTGCTGCTTTGGCTCTCAAGTTAGATTTAAGTGTAATCTTGTTTATTGGCAGACATATGTGAAGCTTTGAATAGACGCAACCAAAATACTAGTATCCAGATATGACTACATACTGATGCAAGCAAAGCTTTTCCTGATAAACCAGATTTTGGAAAAGTACATTTGAGTGAGGAAATGTCGCTGCGTTTAAACGACTCAATGAAGTTGTGGGTGAAGAACAACTTAAGGATACAAGAGATCAAATAACATTTGTCAAGCCTCAAATAACAAAAAACTAGATATAATCAAAGAAATGTAACCAGCATGGCCGATTTTGTATAAAAACATATCGTATGTAAAATTTGATATTAGATATATTTCTGATCAATCAAAATTTTGATTGACATTTTCTAAAAAGTAGCCATGATTATTGAAAAAATTATATACATAAAGTGTTATGCGTTCAAAACTATATAATTATAAATTTTCAAGGTAGTCTATAATATTGACCGTAAGTTATCAGGTTAACTATAGTGTCAAAATTTTTGATTTTGATGGACAGTTTTAGTCATGAAAGGGTCATTCAACTACCATGAAAATGGCATTAAAAGATGCAGCTAACGATTTTAGTAAAATTCACGAAATTTGAGGGGATATGATTCAGCCAATTTTGTACAATTAATTTTTTAGTGAAGGGGTGGGGAGGCGTTTTACGCCCCCAGCACTAATAGGGTTAATAAAATGAGATTGTAAAGCTGAAGCTTGCTCGAAATCCTTTTAGTATTGCAGTTAACGATCTTTCTGGTGATTTAGAAGAGTTTTTAAAATTAATTAAAAGTACCACTATCAAAGAAGAGTTCCAAGAACAACAGTAGCCTTAACTCCTCCGACAAATTGCTCCCCCTTCTCCGGTGTAAATATTTTTTTGATTAACCGATGTTATGAGCTTAAAAGACTCATAATAAATGTTCATGCTTTTTAATATGTTTTGCATTTATCTGAATAAATACATGTGAAAAAATGTTAATAAAAGTTTTTTTTTCAAATATTACATTTATCACAAACAATAGAAGTCAAACTGTGTTCATTACAGACATTTTTCTCACATTTATAGCCTACTTGTTTTTGCATTCTGCTTTTTTTTGATGAGCACAAAAAACACCGTTTTCTTTTATATACATTACTTTTTCTTGTTATAATATCCTTACAACTGTCATAGCTTGTTGAACAGATATTTGTAGAAAGTTTTCAGATCTCATGATATTTGGCTTCACAAGTGATTCTGCTAGATCAAGGAGAAATTTATTTCTCTTATTATGCACATTTGCGTTCCACTCTGGAAAAGTTTCTCTCCAAATAACATATGAAGCTATGCATCCAACATCAAGACATTCCATGAAAAAAGCCAAAGGCCAGCGGTTCGTTTTTCTTTTGCAAGTGTATTCGTGGACCAGTTGATCTAAACTATCCACACCTCCTTTTGTAGCATTGCAATATTCAATCATTTCTGGCTTTTTTTCGCCAATACTTTTATCATAATGCATGGACGATAGAAGCAAAACACATTTCTTTTTTTTAAGAATAAAAGATAACAAAGTGTAAAATGAAAAAAACCAAAAAGGCTGCTATTTTCTTCTCTTTCACTTGTATCCAAAAATAGTTTAGGAATATAAGCTTTGTTTTTTCGTAATGTGCCAACGATTGTTAGTCCTTTTTTCAACAAAGCCTTTGCAGTATATAAATCGGTGAAAAAATTGTCAAATGTTATATTTCGATTTGAATACTCATACTTTTCAACAAGTTGAAAAAATATTTGTTGTGCCACACTTTTTTTCCTTGTGCCTTCTTTGCCAAGTTAAGGGTGCCCTTTAGAGGATAAAAGTTTTTGAATCAAAAATATCTTCTATTTATCAGGTTTAGATCTGCTTGAAAGAACATCTTCCAGGAAAAGAAATCAACTGCTTATCTATTATCAAGTTTGCTCCTGGTGTGTAAAGTTTTTGTAAGTTGTTATTGAAAAGAACCCAAACTTCACGAAAGGCTGCAAGTTTGTCTTTTTCTTTCGTTTCTCGAATTTTTATCATCGAATCTTATAAAACGTAAAAAAATACTTGAACCTTTCCAAACTCATAGTGGCTTTAAAAATTAGAGGTCCGTAAACTTTGTTCCAAAGCATTTCATAATTTGTGTGATTTTGCTTCAAATGACCAGTACAAAGAATCAATCCAATAAAAGCTTTCAATTCGATCGCGTCACAATAATTGTAATTTATTTTATTATTAGTTTTTTTACTCGATCCAATTCCATATTTGATAATAAGACAATGCGAGAAATGATTTCGTCACTAAACAAAAGTGAGAAGGATTCTTCAATTGTGCAAAGAGTTTTGTTAAGAGGAAGATTAATTTTATTCAGCTTTGATCTTATCTTACATTTTTTTACTTTTGAAGAAGGCATCGGATTTGAAGACCAGTTAGTTCCATCTTTGCATGTAAAATATTTTTCTTGCGAAGATTTATCGCTATCTTGATAAAAACTTTCTTCACTGTTTTCAGAATCGCTCTCTTTTAGAAAAAAATGATCTGATTCAGAATTTGAACTTATAAAGTTCAGGTATAATGTTTTCAGGATCACTTTCGTTACAATTATTTATAAAGGAAATATCCTGGACAGTAACTTTGGATTTGGGCATTTGTAACAATACAAATAAGGAGTAAAAAGGAAATGTGGTTAAAATGAGACAAATAAAAAATGAGAATAAACAGATGAACAAAAATCAAAAAATGACAAGTGTAATATATGCAAGTTTTTTTTATAGTGTATGCTTCTATACATACACGCTTGCATGAAAGTCTGCCAAGCACATTACGACGTTTATCGATAGAAAACTTGTTTGACTCAATCAATCAAAGAGATCAAGTGAAAGCAATATATCAATGATAAAGAAAGAAAGAAAAAAGTCGTTAGAAAGAATATATCGCAAAGAGTGAGTGATTAAATATTATATGTGATTTGTCTAGACTCTAGAGGTTTTAAATCGTGTATGAGCCTACTAGGCACACGTTATACGGAGAAGGGTTAATTTTGCTTTCATCATGAATATTGTTATAACGTGCTTACATCTGTGAAAGTCAGGGTTGCGTAGAAACCCGACTCTAATTCCAAGTACTTATAAAGATCCGATTCTAAAGCCGTACTTGACTTCTAAATTTTAGGCATGGGATTTTATCAGTTACGTTACACAAAACCACAAATTGATTTGCTTGTATCTAAAAAAACAAATCCATGCGTCAAATTAAAATGCATTTAAAAAAATGTAATAATAAGCATTAGTAAAAATTGTTATTGTTCTTTTTCTGTGTTCAATCTCGTAAAATTAAATTTAATGTTACCTGTTTAATAAATTGTTAAACATTAAGTTGTTTTCCGTGAACATGAAAAGTCACGGCAAATTTTATGTTACCAAAAAAGCAATCACTCACTGAAAAACTTTGGATAATGGACCATGTCAACCTGAATTATTTTCCACGTTATTCCAAAGTTTATGTAAAAAAGCCAAAAACTCGACGGCCATTGATCTCTTTTGGCCTTTAAATTTAATCTGTTTCCGTTTTCTTTTCCAACGATTATAGCTGAGCATTAATTAAGCCTTGAAATTATCGTTTCTTTTGAAACTAGGGATATTTTCTCTTAAAATTAATCTCTCTTCTTCTAGATCAGATGGACTGTCTCGTAAAACTTCAAATTCTTCCTCTCATAAATATAGACAGAAAATTCTTTCTCACAATCATTGGTAACTCGCTCGTTTTTCCTATTTTTCTATAAGCCTTATAGAAAGATGAATGTATAAAAAATATATTTGATGATAAAAACTTGACCCACCAGTAAAACTTTTATAAAATTCATTTAAAAATGAGGTAGAGAAAAGCCATGACTCTTTTCCGGGTAAATGGGAGCTTTTTTGCGCCGCTTGCTTTGACTCCGATCTTAACTACAGAGACAGCTTTGAGTCAGATGTCTGGATGATCACCGTTGTTTCAGCAGAATTCATGTCATTTTCCATCTACTTTATCATATGACGGTCCTTGGTTTTAGCTCTAATTCAGGGGTGGGCAACAATTGTGAGCTGTGGACCGCATTGAAGTCTACTTAAGGTTTAGCGCACCATAATACAATTCATGTGTATGAGAATTTAAAAAGCTTAGTGGTAAATTGGAAATAGGTATGTCTAATTCAATTTCCATGCATAAAATTATAATTTTTTAATTAACCACAAAATGCAGCTAGCGATTTTAGGAAATGTCACCAAATTTCAGGATATGTAATTCAGCCAATTTTATATAATAAATGCTTACGTTGAGGGATAGGCTAAACGTTGACCCATATATATTCTGTTCCTTACAAAAAAAGAAGATATATTTTATTTAATCACACAAAGTTTGAAATATTAAAGTAGGTTTGTAGAGATCTCATTAACGTCGATTCATCTTCTATCCCTGCCTTTGTTAAGAAGGAATGTACTTGAGTGACGGCTGGTAAAAAGAAATCCTTTGATGCGACTTCTTTATTCTGATCGAGATAAGAGTGAACGGTTTTGTGAAAGAAAGTTGATGCAAAGATTTCGTCGGGGTTATCATTCATTTCAGAACACGCCCAAAAATCAGTCAAGTTTTTGGAAAGGACGTATGCCCAGAACTGTATTTTCATATTTTCTCTATCATTCTTATTTTCGACAAAATTCTCAATTATATTCAAAATATTATCATAGACCTTTGAATTTGATGAAAAGTCAGAAGAGATGACAGCATCAAGGAGTTGTTTAGGAGTGAAGAGGGTTGAAGTATCAAATCCATCTACTCCCTTCATTATTTCCTGATGCATTGTTAAGTAAAGTAAATTTTCGTTTGTTTGATTAAGCTGCATTTGGAAATCAAGTTTAAGACTGGAGGCTAACTTTTTAACACAAAGATTCCTGTAAGCAACTTCAAACTTTGACTCCTTATTTGTGAAAAACTCATTTAGAGAGGGCAAATTTTGTAATGCCGTTTCATAGTCTTTTCGTTTGAGTGCCACAATCCATAATAAATCTTTATATTTGTATTCCGACAAAAAAGCATACATCTCTACATGATGAAGTAAAATAGGATAATTACAAAGTAGTTTAAGTCGTTTACTTTCAATGAACCAATTGAAGCAGGCATACATGACATTGCGATTGCCGGCATTAACGGAGAAAAATTCGTTTAATTCTTCTTGCAAATCGAGCGTATGCAGTATTTCTAACGTTATTTCATAGCAGTCAAAGTCATTTGCCAATTCGCGTCCTTCTTCGAACATTCTTAACGCAAGTAATGGCTTCAATAAGTGATTCCTTGCTTTTCTATCTTTTTCTTCATAGTCTTCCCCCTTTCTTGCTTTCGTGTTCTGAAGCAATTTTAATTCCGATAAACAATGTTGTGTCAAGTTGTTTAGTAACTCAACTAAACTTGTTTCCTGCTTTACAATTTTCAAAGCATTTTCATTGAATTCCACTAAACACGCCTGGAACTCAATCATAATATCATAAACGCTTTCACACGTTATCCAAGAAGCTCTTTCAAAATCACATTCGTCACTATCCCCATGGCTACTTTTTAAAAAACTTTCCAAATACTTGTGTCTACAGACTAACATGGAAAGCATTACCTTATTAATGACTTCAAATAATATCCCGACATCATCATTATTTTCATCTTTATTGCTTTCAATGTGATGATATTCATGAAGACTTGTTATCGCTAAATTCAGCACAAATTTGACACACTTTGCAGCGTTAACTGAAAAGCGATGAGCTAAAATGATTTCATAATCCTTCTTTTTGAATAATCTTTTAAACGTAGAAGTCTGTTGATTGTGCATTAATATCATTGTTCTTTGGACAGCCAATTTCTCTAGATTATTGTATAGAGTGAGTTTTGTCGAGATGACGTTGTCATCTTTGTCGTAGAAGGCGTTTAAATTGTTAAAAAGCAAGGATTGTTGAAGAAAGCCTATAAAGGAAACATACGATTTAATTTTGTACTCACTGTCATGAATGAGTGATATCATATTCGTTTTATCAGTATTTTGTGTTAATTGCATATCTATCATTTGGTAGGAAAGACAACCTACCGCAACATTCAGTTCTTGACTCAACAAAGCATCATCATCATCAAATCTAAAGGATTTCTTTAGCTGCATTGATGTCGTTGCATAGTTATTGTCGATATATGAAGCATAGGCATTGTGCAAAACTTTGACATAATCTAAGTAGATATCCTTTATATTGTAAATTTGAATATTATGCTCAAGGTTATTCTCTTTTGTTTTCACTAAAAACTCTACATTGGCGCTGAATTTTTCTTTTATGGTATAAAATCCAGTTGTACAATTAAAGAAAATGGCTTCGTAATTCTCGCTGACTCCGATACCTTGAATCGGACAGCAGGACAATTTAGCAATTAATAGAATCTCTTCAGTCATTACGAAACACAGTATAGAGTTCTTTTTGAGTAAAAAAATTTTTTGACCATTGTCTTTGGGGATTAGTATACTAAAATTTTGACACTCCAGTAAATCTGAGAGGTCTTCCTGAAAGTGCGGTATTTTAATCATTTTCTTGAAGGAGTACTTTTTGTCTGTTATAAACGCATCATCCAGCGCTAAAATAAATGAATCGTTCGTTAGAACTCTTTCATTACCCACTCTATGTGTAACACGAAGATACACTAAAAGGTGCTTTTGTAAAATATTTGTAGAAAGTATTTCCGCGGAGATAACATCATCTGCATTGACTGCTTGCTGTAAAAACTTTACAATTTCTTCAATATTCACTTTGGACACGAACGTAAAGACGTCATAATCGAAAGACCATTTTGATATGAATGTATCTGTTACAGCGTAAACGCTTTGACCAAGACTGTCGATGTGGGCCTTCGGTTCCACAATCGCTTGAATTAATTTAAAGGACTTTTCATTTTTTTCAACATCACTATTTCCGGTAAATAAACGAAGTGTTGCTGTTATATGTGAGAGGACGGGCGATGAATTTACAATTTCTGTGCACTTGACAGACTTGGCGTTCTTGCTTACCACTATATGATATAGAGAAGAGGAGACAGTAGTGGCTATATAATTTCTTTCATTGATTGCCTTCACCATATAGACTAAGTTGCCTTTTAACCTCGCTGAAACTTCTACATAACTTACGTGCTTTTTAATACTACTCCAAAAGCGCATTTGCCCTTCAGGTGAAATTGTTAAGCACGAAACGCTATTTCGATGTACAGTCAAGCTCACATGATTGACATTGTAATCAATCGTGGAATAGGGGATGGGAAGAACTACGAAACTAACGTCTTCTTGTGATTGATTCACGCGAAAGACAATCAACTCGCATTCCCGGATGAAGTACGCCAAATCACCTTGAAGGATGATAAATTGGTGAAAGTTTTTCGGAATGAGAACTTCATTCGAGTACTTAAATTCTAGCTTTTTTATCACTGATTCATAACTAAACAAATCAAAGAAACTACTTTCATTCTAAATTATAAAAAATATATTATTATTCAAATTTTGTCATAGAAGCTGCCTATCAGTGAGGGCCATTTTAGCCACCCCCTCCCTCAACCAAAATTTATATTGTACAGAATTGGCAGGATTCTATGCCTTCAAACTTTGTGACTTTTCCTAAAATCGTTAGCTCCATCTTTTGATACTATTTTCATGGTAGTTGAATGACCATGTATTGTCAAAAACTGTCAATCAAATGTACATTTTTTTCAACAAAATTTTTATATTATAATGTCTATAACTGATAAGGAAGGAATACTTTATTTAACGCGCAACTACAATTCATTCTAAAGCATAAGTACAGTCACGAGGAAAAGATAAATTTAGAGATAAATATAAAGAAAATATAGACTCAAAAAGATAATTTTTCTGAAAGCAGATAAATTTTCGGCTATTTTCAAATAATAAGGCAAAACGTTTCAAAGTGTGCATGCTTTGTACACAGGAGTTGTGTTATCCAAAAAAGTTGAAAAGGAGTTGAAGTTTCTTGTTTCAATGACGGATGCTAAAGCAAATGGTTTTTGGTATTTAAAATACTTGTAAACTTAAATTTTGAAAACAATTCTTCGTTCAATTTTCAGCCAGTGTAGTTCTTTTAGGACATGAGAAACACTTTCTTGTCCTTTTATGCCAAAAATTAAGCGTGCGCAGTTATTTTGAAGAACTTGGAGTCAGCTTTCTTTCTGTGTACCATAAAGCAAAAAAGTACACTAATGAAAGCGGCTTACGACATAAGCATTGATCAGAGTTATATGGTGACTTTTCGATAGAAATTTCTTGAATTGTTTCAAATTCTTTAAAAAAAAGGTAGCCTTCTTTCAATTTACTTTTAATAAAAGAATCATAGAGTAAGTTTTTGTCTAGAGGAACTCCAAGTACGTTAATTTCTTCTTGAATTTTTATTCATCTTTCTTCAATTTGGATATTTTCAAAAGATGAATCACGCCATTAATTGAAAATGATAACCTTCTTTTTTTATCGTTCAGCTTGAGTCTGTATTTTTTCATTTCTTTTTTATTTTTAAGTATAAATTAGGAATTCTTGTCTGGAGAGTCGATTTTTCAAAGTTGGTATGGAATGAAGTATAAACATACAAGTCATCAGCGTAGGCCAGGACTTTGAAGCCAAGATTTTTGATAAAGTCAAGAAGAGAAGAGATGTAGACGTTGAATAAGAAAGGTCCAAGAACGGAGCCTTGTGGAACTCCACATTTTGTTCTAACAGATTCAGACAAAAATCCATCAATAGAAGTAGAGTGTGTCCTATCTTCAAAATATGAAAAAATCCATTTCAAAGCAGTAGTAACACACCAATCTTTTTTCCATAATTTTCAGTAGGCTATTTCTGTCTATAGTATCGAAAGCTGATTGGATGTCAAAAGCAAGCAGTAGAGTATGAAGTTTTTTTGACATGTTAACTTTTATATCATTAACAAGCGTCAAAACTAACGACTCTGTGCTACAATGTTTCTTATAAGCAAAAAGACTCCTCATTGTTCATGTCGTTGACAGTGAAATGATCAGACAGTCTTTTCAGCGTCACTCGTTCAGCAAGCGTACTTAAAAAACTTAGATTGGACATGGGCCTAAAATCATTAAGGTTGTCCAATGAGCTCGAGAATGGGAGTTAGAATTGTTTTTTTTGAAAAGAAGAAAATTCCTGTATCGAAAGAAATTTTTATATAATAAACAAAAAAAGGAAGAAGGATATCGAGACAATATTTTAACATGCACGAGTTTAAACTGTCAGCTCGTCCAACTTTGATTCCGTGTGCAGCAATAATGTTTTTAAGTTCATCTTCATCAGTTAGATAGATTTTTGCAAGCGAGAACAAAGTTGTAAAGAGGTTTTGTATCTCTTTTTATTTTTTTCCAAAAGTAACGAAGTGGATTTTCTCAAAGCATCGTATTCTTCTCGGTCGTTGTGGCTACGAGTTTTTAACCATTTATTGTAGCATTTTCTTCTTCGATTTCTTAGTTTAACAAAGTCAGAGGAAATCCATTTCGGCCTCAGAGGGCGTATCTTTTTGGTGACATGAGGAGCATGAATGTTTGTGATTTCTTAATTGCAGAGCAGACGTTTTCGAATGAAAAGGATGTGATTATACTGTGATTTCGTTCAAAACATAACTTCGCTTTCAAATCTTCTTTAAACAAATTTTTATCAACAGAGAAAAAAAAGTTCTGAAGACGACAGATTTCTAATTAATTCCCAATAAACCCGTGCAACTGAAAAAAAACAATAGGATAGTGATCACTAAGATCGAGATGACATATTTCAGTACTGAAATACGTCGTCAAGCAAGTATCACAAAAATATTGTCTAAACAATGTCCAGCAGTATGAGTTTGTTTGACAATAATGGATAAAGCGTAAAAGTGTCAAGTAAGCTTAAGAACTTTAGAACTTGGCTATTGTTAGAATCATCAAAATGCAAATTGAAGTCATCAAGTATGACTTTATGAGGCGGAACAGTATCGATTGAATCATATCAGAGATTTCGGTTAGAAAACCAGTAAATGTGACATTTATCAATTTATAAACAAGGACAAATAAGACTAAGAGTTGAAATTTACAAAATGCAGCGATTCAAAAGTATCCTGGCTTTTGAGTTAAAGATGTTTTATGTTCACACATTTTTATATAATATAGCAACTCATCCTCCTTTTGAAAAACGAAAACAAGCCTCACTTCATACCCACTTTCAGTTATTTGTGTAACAATTGCGTTATTTTCGTTAGACAACCAAGTTTCGCAAATGAAGGCAACATCAATTAACTTTGATTTGCAAAAATCAACTACTTCTGTACATTTATTTTGCAAAGAATGAACATTCCATAAGATAAACTTACAAGATTTCGGAGTTTTTAGTTGAAGTAGAAGCAGGTAAATTATCAGATATTGGTTCGCTAAGTTTTTCCTGAAAAAAGGACATTGTGAAGAATTAGCACAATGATTATGTTTTAAATTATATTTTCTACAGTTGATACATTGGTGAGCAGAAATTTCTTCATTAGATATTATACAATCTTTTGTTTCATGGGAGTGAGCGCATGTAGAGCATGATGGAGACCCATTGTTAGGGCAATTGGTTTTCCAGTGACCGTATTCCTGACAATAACTGAAACGTTTAACAATTTTCCAGTTAAAAATTGTGCATTCTTGCAACGCAAAAAATATTCGATCTTGCAAAGATGCGAATCTACTCCGTTTTTCGTAATTATGATGTTAAAAATGTCAATCAAATTTTTTATTTTCGCCTCAATATTTTCCTCAAAAACATTTTATATTTTTAAAAGTTATAATAAGCTGATACCATGTTTTGGCTAAGTTTTTATCATTACTGTGAAAAAAATATGTTAAAGTATAAATAGAATTAGTGATGTAGGTCTGAAAATTATCTCATAAACATACTTCAATATTTTAAATAAAGTATAATTTTTATTCTTTTTTTTTATTACAATGCTCCCTTCATTTCAGGGCTTAATTTTCCCAAATAGGGGCAAGAATGCGTGGATTATGAATCAAGTTTAACATTTCGGAAAAAACTTTTCCTCAAAAAACTCAAATCAAAAATTCCATTTTTGATTGAAAATTCTTATTAAAAATTTGATTGAGGATAAAATTCTGACTAAAAATACAATATTATCTATGTTTTTCATTTTTGTACTTCTTTTTGGTGCTTATCAGTGTAAAAATGGGGAAAGTATCAATCGAATTGGCAAAAATCAGTTTATTCCAAAAAATCATTTGCCAAGTTTTTCTCTCACAATCGTTATTTATTATAGTACAAAAATTTAAGTATGAGAGAAGTAAGGGAACTGAAGGACTCAAATAAGAACGCGTGATCATAAGAAAAATGAAATAGTAACACGTTTAATAAAGTGCTTTTATATTGTTGATATAGTAATCCTTTGAGGAGCTAGATAGTTTTAAGAAACAAATACACTGCTCCCTCGCTTTACCGCCAACCCCGCATACCACCTTACAATTATGTAGACCCGATTTCTCTCCATTATAATTACGCTCATTTAACGCCCCTCGCCATCCGCCAATAACATTGATAGAACAAGCACACTTTATTTCATTGAAATAACCCTCGATTTAACGCCATGAATTGTTCATGGAATTTTAGCAGTGATTAATGAGTTGTTTGATCACTCGCACAAACGCCTCCCGCTTCATGCCATAAAATTATATAGATAAAATTTCTCTATTTTATAACTCCCCCAATATAACGCCACTGTTGTCAGCCGTCCGCCATATTTTTTTACAGAACCGATATACTTTTTTTCATCAAATTGAGCCCCGATTTTATATCATGTATTGCTGTTAAATTAACAATAATAATATTTACTTTTATTCATTCAAAAATAATAGCAATTTTCCTTCTATTTATGTTTTAGTGACACTTTTGTACTCATTAGGCATTTTTAGTTACTGTTGATAAAGGAAATTCACACAAGAAAATATTTCTGGCTACTAGTAACAAATCTAGAAAGTGATATTATAATAAGAAAAACGCTCAAATGAGGTTTTGAACTCAAAGTGTAAACAAAAAGCAATGCTGGATTTTAACTTCAAAAAATAAATAAATTTTTGGATTTCTTACTTTAATTAAATGCCGTACTTTACAATACTACTCAAAGCAAATAAGACAGCTACATTTTCAATACCCCCGATTTACCGCTACCCACGGTATACCGCCAATTGATGATAACCCCAATAGTCGCGGTATATAGAGGGTGCACTGTATGTAAATTTCTAGGCGGAAGATATACCGTTTTCCAATGAAATAGGAGTTGGTGTAAAAATCTAGTATTGAGATTTTCAAAAAACATCTTGACCGTGAAGAAGAAGCTCTTACATTGTGAATGAAAAAACCTTTAAACCTTTATCTTATTAGTTAATTTTCAAACATCAATTGACTAAAAAAGTTATCTAAATTTTCAAACAGTGAGAGTTACCATAAATGTGTCTGACACTAATAGGTGAAGATATAGCTATTCTCAAAAATGTTTATAAATGTGAATCAAATTTGGCAAATTTTTTCCTTCGGTGTGAATGAGTGAATATTTTAGAAGTGGAAAAGTTTTTGTAATCGAAAAAAGAGGATTATGAATGGATTCACCAAGAACAAGAATTTTGAAAAGGATTGGTTAGCAAATATTCAAAGTGATATTTGTTCGTAATCACTGATAATAAAACATATTGATTAAAAAAAGACAGGATCAACAAAAAGATTCTCTTCAATAGAAAAGTTAAGAAATCGCTTAAATTCTGAGCTACATAAATCTCTGAAAAGGTTTTTGCTGAATTTATTATTTATCATATAGCTGCAATTTAAATCTAAAGTGACAAAAGTATTTTCAGAATCAAATTGAGCATTTTCGATTTGCTGTGTATGGATAAGTTTATTTTAATATAATGAGAAAAAGTGTTTGACATGGCACCTGTGAATTGAAGGGTAAAATATTTCGGGTGAATTAATCATCAAAAGTTGGTTTATTAAATAAATTAAGAGAATATTAACCCAAAAAATGTGGAATTTGCCATTGGTTGATTTTCGTGAAAAATAAATGACACCATCAGATTCACAATCAATTATTAAGTGGGTTCATGCAAGATTTTGTAAAAATATTCAATAGTTTAAAAAAAAAGAAGGGGGGGGGGGGGGGGAAAAATAATATTTTTTATTCCCCCCCCCCCCCCCCCCCCCGTCACTGAGGAAATGAAAATAGTGAAATGAATAGAGTATTTAGCAGCGTGACTGAGAACGTATATTTCACAATGCCATGTCGTCAATATACCACGAAATAAAATATGGGCTATAAAGTTAATATGAAAAGTTAGTCGTGCCAGAC
Organism: Nectonema munidae; assembly: GCA_030549495.1. Classification (NCBI taxonomy): domain Eukaryota; kingdom Metazoa; phylum Nematomorpha; class Nectonematoida; family Nectonematidae; genus Nectonema; species Nectonema munidae. Next base: position 151,419 of record JAUIRK010000165.1, on the reverse strand, counting down.
TTTTACAGAACGCGTCTATTGAATTGAACGAATTGAGTTAAAATTATCGTTGAATAGTGGTAATGCTATAGAAAAAGACAAATTAAAAGTTTACAGACTTCTTTATTTGCGTCCATGTTAAATGCATTTTTATATAGTTTAAAAAAACATACAAGCACTTAAGCTGTACTAAATAGTAGTTACAAATTTGTTAAAAGTTAACCCCCTATTTTCGCCGCATTACTTAAAAAATTCTAAATACGCCATTAGTTCGATAAATTAAGGTTCACTATTCTACAACGAGGAAGTAAATTACTTTAGAATTTACTTATTTTAATTATTGATCAAAAGCCTATGAAGATATATACCAAATATAAATGATTCAAACTTAAAATTTATTGATTTGATAGATATTAAAGATAGAGGTAGCCTGAAGGGAGGCGCAGAGGCTAAAATTTTATATTAAAAATAAAATTAAGCTTTTCGAAGTATTATAGTGAGAAAATTATTTAATCGAAGTATTAAGAAGTTTGAAAAAATCTAAATTTATAGATATTTAAAAAGTTAGGTTTAGAGAAAACTAGATAACTTCAAAGACTGATTTTTTAGATATTGAGATAGAAGTATATATAACTATATTTATGGTTATTAATGTTAATAAAGATATAACTAAAAGAAAATTTCAAATTTAGATTTTTAACAATTATTTAAAAATCCCATTAAAAACTAAAGCAAACTACTGAATTAATATTGGTTAGTTTTATTTTGACTACAGGTATATTAATAGACTAAAAATAATCCTTCCAAGCACAATGGAATACAAGTGCCTGATAAAATAACTATAATCTACGAAAAGATAAGCAGACGACTAATTCTCAAAAAGATGGGTCAAAAAGTAGCTTAATATAATTTTGGGATAGGTCCAATATGAACTTAATTTTATTATAAGATAATTGAAATGACTTCTTTCATTTGAATTAGATTTGTTAGTTGTATTTCATAAAATATATAAATATATGTATATATTACACAAAACATTTTTATCCTAAAATTTAAATTGAATTTTGAATTGGACCTTTTTCATTTTTAATATTGAAGAAAACAAATATCAAAATAAAAAATAAATATTATTTATAAGTTTGAAAACTAGTAAAGCTCAATCAATCATTCAATACTATTAAAACATGAAAAGAGGCGCATCCAGAGTTGGCAGGTACTGAGTGATTTTTGGGATAGACTGATATTTAGAACAAAATCCTAATATAATTTTGAGGAGTTTAGAATTCACTATTCTTAACGTTTTTATAAATTAAGTAGTAATGGTTGTATTGATTTAAGCTAAATTGCTTATAAATCTTATAAATTATAATTAGTTATATAAAATAATTGTCTGTTTCAAAATTCCAATGTCTTTTGAAAATACTTCCTCTCTTTGATCGCTTAAAAGACTTATTCTAATCAATTTTAAGATTTCTTTTGTAAAAACAAATGTTTGACAATTTCAAATAACCCCGAATTAAAATATTATAGTTAATGTGAAGCAAAGAAAAAGATTTGTATAAGGTCACATTAGACGTCTGTTAAAATGGCTTTTATAAACTCTTAGTATACCAATTATAGAAAATATAAATTTAGTGTGATCAGAGAATGTAAATTTGCTATAGTCCAAATAAATTAAAACATCTAAGAAAATTAAAAGCCAAATTTAGAAGAAAGGGATTCATTATCAAAGTTTTGCTTAGAAAAACACCTTTTTAGTTTTCGATGAATTTACAATTAAGTGGTTTTATGAACACCATTCATAAAACTACTTACTCATTTCAAAATCATTTTTGATATAAACAGCAGAATATTCAAAGGAGTTATGTTTTCAGCATAGACATAAAAATTAAGATTACAGACGCACCTATACATGTCATAAATGTAGATTTAAAAAGCAGATGACCTAAAAGATAACCTTGTGGAACACCAAACCTAGGAAAAAAACTAAGAAGCTGAAAATGAATTTACTGTAACATATTATCTTCTTTCAAACTGATGCAATTGCAAAAATTTGAATGACAGATTAACAAATTCATGAGTTTCTAATTTAAATAAAATATTTTTATTTTTAGTATCAAATGTTGTTTTCATATATAGAAAATCGAATTAACTTAATTTCTTTCAAGAATATCAATGATGTGCTTTATTATAATAGCATGTAAATTTCCCGTTGAATAACACTTGCTGAAAGTGGATTGAAATTCGTAGTATAAGTTATAAGCAGTAGAACTACATAGGGGAGAAGGGTGTCCGACTATGCCGATTTTCTAACTTAACATAGGGTCTACCAGAGGCGGATCCAAGGGGCGGGCCTCATGGGCTTAGACCCCCCCCCCCTCCAACCCTATGAAAGATGGCTTCGAAAATTACCCTTACTAATGTATACCCTTACATGTATAAAAAATAAATTTTTGCAATTTATTCATGGCAAAATAATGTAAAAATATGAAAACATGGGTAATTAGTGATTCTAAAAGACATAATACAGCTGTCGTATTCTCTGAAGACTTTTAGCAAAATTGCAAAAAATTTAAATAGATTTCGGCCCTCCCTATAAGAAATTTCTGAATCCGCCACTGGGGTCTACTATATATATATGGTAGAAAAAAATATTTCAAATTGGACTAATTATTTATTTAGGCATAATAATAAAAATAAAAATTTTAAATTCGTATATTTTTTTGCTATGTAACATACATTTAAGAAACAATTAAAAAGAATTAAAGAACAATTTAAAAACAGTTCTTATACAAAACAATTACTCATCAGAAGAGGGAAGCCAACTCGTAGATATTAAGGAGAATAAAAACTGGTTCATATTTGAGGAGAGTCTGATTATGTATCTTTAACAACTGGCTTGAAAAAAGAATTAATTTTAATTGCTTTCCTTCTCCGAAAGATCATATCCCTGAAAGATCTTAATGCGGGTAATACTGGTTGCTTTCCTCGTCTGCAGTTAAATCAATGTACGTTATGATATTGTCAAGGGCTCCTTAAACAACTGAAACCTTGGGAATTGGAATATCTGGATCATTTCCTTCATTACCTCCTCTTGTACTGTGTCACCTTTAAGAAATTCTTTGGCTATTTTTTCATCTGCCTTAACATGATGGCCAGGGTCACGATTTGTTACTTCTAGCAACTCTCTTACATCATCCCCGCTCTTTAAAAGGCGATGAAAATCATTTGGCTGAAAACCTTCAAAGTCGTACATAACATCATCAGTACCATACAAAAGTTTTTTTCCATGCGTTGGACAGGATTGTTGCTCTAACATCTTTCTATGCAGTTGGAATACTTAAAATGGCCCCTTTATGTTGTAGTTCTGGTTATTTTCATTGTTTTTTTCACCTCTTCTATCAACCCCTGCATCCTCATCATCAATGACACACAGCACTTCATCAAGATAGTTATGCTGATACAGTCTCTTAAAGGATTAAATTACATTATGGTTCATTGGCTGAATCAGAGATGTGACATTTGGAGGCAAAAAAAGAACTCTAATTTTCCCATCATAACTAACAAAGCTTGGTTTATTAGAGTGAGCACGGGCGTTATCTAAAATTAACAAAGCCTTTACACCTTTAGGAGCAATTTTTAGCAATTCTTTTTAAATTTTCAGTACCTCTGATACAAAATGTTTTAGAAGCCAATCTTTGAAAATGGCCATGTTGATCCAAGCCTTTTGCGAGTTGTAGTAATGAACGGGCGAATGGTTCATAGAATCTTCTAAAATTCGCAGGTGCTTAGACTTGCTCACCACAGCGAGAGGCAAGCGATGCAGACTATCTGCGTTAGCCCAACACAAGAATGCAATTCTTTCTTTATGTATTTTTTCAGCTTGAATAATGCCTGCGTATTTTTTGGGATACAATGCCAAAAAAGATAACTTTCATCAGCATTGTAAATTTAGGAAATTAAAAGCCCCTCATCTTTGATCAGCTTATTTAACTTCTACCTAAAAGTCTCAACATCTTCGACTCGCGCACTGCTTTCTCCCCAATGCAAAACTTTATCACTAAGCCCCCTATTTTTAAAGAGCCATAACCACTCATCACTAGTAGTAAAATAATTAATTCCCATATGTGTAGCAAAATTTTGAGCAGCATCTTGAATAGCGATCCCACGAACTTTTACACATCATAATCCTTGCTGCACCAACCATTTCGTAACTGTTTCTTCAAAATTTTTATCCATAGAAACTCGAATCCTTTTTCTAATTCCAAAAGGAAAATTTCCACAAGCTTCAGTCACATCGTACTTTAAAGAAAATGCTAGGAGTTTATCTTTAGCTTTCCCAATGTCTTCCACAGTTTGTATTTTCACCCCATACTTTTCACAGTAGCTCCATCTCTTAATTTAGGAATACGTTCAAGTTTCTTGGTCACTGATAGAGTCACAAGCTTTCGAGCGTTGGCTGTACGTCTTCCAGGCATTTTGCAAGAAAATATTGAAGAAAAATGGAGATGAACACTTCAACAACTTGATATAGCCACAACAAGCTTTCGAATATCGTCAAAATTTAGAATGACTGCGAACTATCTATTGAGTAAAAAACAAATAAAATGGCTGCTTGTAAGCCAAAGCGAAATTAAAATAGTCAAAGAAAATGACCACTTGTAAGCCTATAATGGCAAACATTTGTATTCTGGGTCACGGTCTGACTTATCCGATATCCGAGTTATCAGGGTCCGAGTTAACGATGGTCTTTTGTAATTTAATAAATCTCAATTTGAGAGGTAAGAATTTTTTCGAAAATTTTACAGATTTTTGTTATAATTGTGATAGGTCTGTAGTTTTCATTAAATTTGATTTTTTTCTAAATTGAGAGAATGCCACCTATTTTAATAGGCAAGAGAAAATAACATTTGGCTTTACAAGAGTTAAAATTAAAGGTTAGAGTTATACATAAATAGTTTATAACAAGTTAAATCCTATATGAATCTTCACAATCACAACTTTTTTGAGTTACATCAAGAAATACACTATTTACACTCATAGATTGGAATAAAGAGGTTTCAAATTTCAGTAGATACCTCTCAAAACGATTCTTATCGGATTTACGAGCATAAATAAAAAATATATTTTTTTAATTTTAGGTTTTTCTTGAGGGTTTACAACCAGAAGTGCAGTGAAAATAGACGTTTGACAAGTCATGAAAATTTTCCTACGCACAAAATTAATAAAAAAATATTCTATATTTTAAAGAACATCATATTTAATTACATTATCTAAGTTAAACTATATCGTATATTTTTAAGCTTATAAAAATTCTAATTTTGAGTAAATTATTAAAGTTGAGCCTTAATTGTTGTTAGGGTATGCCTCTCAACTTAACATTTGAAGGTAAGGGGTTCGATCCCCAAGGCTTCCGACTCTTAAAAATAAAATCACAAAACTGTGATTAACTATCTTCAACGCGAGCATATACTGTTGAAACTCCTTTGATATCTCCAACCATACAACTGGTTAACTTTGTTGAATTTAAAACATACTAATATTTACAAATTAAGAATTTAGAATTTAAGAATTTTTGATTGATTAGTCCAAAAAACATTGATTTGATTTGCAACTTATGAGGACCAATTTATTTATTCTAAATCATGCATGGGCAACCTTTATTCACTTGTGGGCCAGATTATGCTTTCCAAGAGTAGCTACGGGCCAGGAGCCCTAATTATAGATTTACATGCATACATAATTATACTTATTATACATATAAACATTTATTAAACTACTCATTTTTATCAATATGATTTTATATATTGATCGTTTACTTATAATAGAAAGGTTCAGGAAGAAAAATAGTAAACGCTGAAAATACTTATTTAATTTTTTTTTTTCAAACAAATAGTTTAGTAGAATTATTATTACATATGAGAAAAATTATTTACTGAAACACATTGTTTATTAATCTTGTAACTACATGTAAGAAAAATTGTAATGAACCTCATTTTAATGCGAATTTGGACTTAGTGTTTAGTTACCAGTGTCTCAATATTTGGTGAAATCCTGGAGGCGGCTATTCTTAGGTAATTTTCAAGGTGATTGTCCATCAGCCTTGATCTTATTTTTGATTTTGCATATTTCATTTTCGTAAACTACTGCTCATATTTATAAGTACTCCGAAATAGTGACATTTTTTTCTTAAAAAATCTGTGATCCTGTGGAAAGCTTCTTTAGGTAGAATTTTATAAAACTCCAGTAACGAATAATCTTTTATTTTTCGTCTTAAATCTTCATTTCCTTTAGTTCAACCAATTCCATCTGGAGCTTCCTCAAAATTCATATCAAATGGTGAAGAGAAAACACGTAGATTCGTTTCTTGTGAACTGAAATCTTGAAATATACTTATGAATTCTTTGCCAATTGATATAAGTTCACAGCATATGAAGTGCAGTCTGATTTGCACCAATGTAGAGAAATAGAAAGTATTACCATTTCTCAGCTGTTATACCCACAGTTGAATTTTGTTTTGGAATGTTCGGATATGACTGTACAACTGGTGAACAAATTATCCCTTTCTTAGCAATTTTGAATTCAAGCCATTAAGGTATGAAGTAAAGTCAACAAGAAGTGCAAGATCCCGTATCCAACCATCATCACTGAATTCAGGGATAGACTTGCCTTTCTTTCCATAAATTGGAAAATTTCACTCCTAAGTTCATAAAATCGTTTTAACATTTTTCCTTTGCTCAACCATCGCACCTTAGAGTAGTAAACCAGATCTCCATATTCTGCCTCCTCAAGAAATTCTACTAGCGGTGATTTAATGCTCAAGATTTTATAAAATTGATACTCGCAACTACTCTGGACATAACGTCTTCAAATTTGACACAAATTGATCTTTTGTGTCTATGTTCATAGAAGTTAACTTCTTTTTAATTTTAGAAGTTAAGCCAACTTCATTACCAACCATTGCAGGGACAGCATCTTTTGCTAAACCATGAAGTTTTTCAAAATGGAGATTAAATTTAGCCATTAACATTTTCAAATCTTGAAAAATATCCTCTCCAGTGGTGGTGTCTTTCATGACTTGAAGACCAAGAATTTCTTCTGTGATATTGAAAACGTGATCAATTCCATGTACAAAAACTGCAAGTTGGGATGTATTTGACAGGTCAACTTTGATAAATAGCCAAGGAAAAATACTTAAATTTCGAAGCAAGTTCTTTCAACACAGTCTCTATATTGGTAGCAAGTTCATCAATCCGCCTTGTTACAGTTCTACGAGACAAACTAATATTATCTATTTCTTTTTTTCTGCCTGGACACAGGATAATTTTTTGAATGTTTTGCAATTTCCTCACTCACAATATAACTAGCACGAATGATGTTGTCGGCATGCTCACATTTTTTGACGAAAATTGTCTGCTGTTCTTTCAAATATTTAATCAGTTTTTCGACTTTTTGTTTTCTACGTTCACCCTGAAAATTATCATAAAGAGATGAGTGTTTGGAAATATAGTGTCTTTTTACATTATATTCTTTCATATCAGCAACTGACTCTGAACACAGTAAACACATTGGTTTTCCTTTGATTTGTGTGAAAAAATAGTCATTGGTCCACTTTTCTTGGAACACTCGAAATTCATTATCCACATTCCTCTTTTTCAATGACGACATTTTGAGGTGGATGCGTTCATTAAATAATTTTTTAATAAAATTAAAATTTTTTTAAAAAATAATCCAAAAGATTTTTTTATGACAATTGAAAAAAATGGATTATTAGCATTATAGATTTGGTTCTTTGTGAACTACTGGAAGAGCCAACGAAGATATTTAGGCCTCTGACGAAGATAGTATGTTTAGACTAATTGAATACATAAATATGGGGAATCAAGAAAGAAAAGTATTCAACACAAAGGACGTAAATCCATTAGTAATTAGAAAAGAAAATGGTGAAAAAAAATCCAACTTAATTCAAAGGGATTTACCAAACGATGGAAAGGGATTAAAAGGAAAAGAGCCAAGATTATCTTTTACAAATGCAATAATTGAATAAGTTCAAAGGCAATAAAAATAAATATTTTTATTAATTTAAATTCACTTTAATTATACCGGTACGGACTTAAAGTTTTTCAAAGGTCTCCGCGGACCGGGTGAAAAGCCTTCTTGGGACGGATTTGGCCCGCGGGCCGTAGGTTGCCCATGCATGTTCTAAATCATGAAGAAATTATGTTCCAATGAAAAATTTTTGATAATTTTTCTAGAGAAAATCTTTGAAAATGTTTACAGCTTCAAAAATATGAATAAAGACATAGAACTTCAACCAAAATATTTTATTAATTAGAAGTTTGCATTTGCATTTATAAATAATACCTTAAAAGTGACTAAAAAATATATATTATTCGAGACAAATATGTCATTTTTGACATTTGCATTTAAAAATATAACCTTAAAAGTGACTTTTTTTAAAAAAGTGAATTTATTTCAAAAGTGAGCTAATTTTAGCGAACGATTTCTGGAATCCTTTATATTATAAAAACAATTGGAGAAGAATTCAAATGTCAGTTTTCAGCACAAAGATTTGCACAAATTGGGAGTGGAACATAGTTTTCCATATATGATATTGAACAAGAATTATGAGGATATTTTAAACGCTTAAAAATTTATCCTTTTTTGTTATATTTAAAAGTTATTAAGGAATCTAACTTACTTAAGGTATATCTAGATGAGAGCTTAGGATGATCTAAAAGAAACATTAATTCGTTGCTCCAATTAATTCGAAATAACCACAATCTAAAATTAAGAAAAGTTATCAATTAGTTATTTGGACATATCTTGTATGACATTTCATTGCTGGTACATATGCATACAACAGAGTATTAATAAGAAAGGCAGTCATATTCTATTAGCATTGAGATTAAAATTAACGATCTACTAACAATGATAATAATTAACCGTATTTCCGTTAAATGGTTAATTCATTCGATAATATATTTTAAACAATCGAATAATCGTTTAGTTTTCTAAAAATTTTGAGTTTATAGATACACATAAGATTCAAAAATATTTCGTCAAGAAAACGGGAAAAAACAAAGATATTTGCTTAGAACATAATTAAAAGTCCAGACAATGAAAATAAGGTTATGCAATGCTGTTTTTAAAAAAATGATAAAATTACATAGGAATGGGTATAACAATAATTAAAAGAAATTATATATGTAAATTTATTATTTAGGTTTTTCGATCTGAATTAACGGTGAATTACGTCTTACGTTTACGGTGTTCGGTCTTATTCGCCGGTTAATAATCGGTTAATTTTCATCGAATGCAATCATTAGTCTCCACCAGATATATGCATTTATTTTTTATCCAATTGTTCCAAAAAAAAGTTAACGCATGAACAAAAGTTCGTTCAATACCTCAATAAGTATTATGTAATAGCAATTTGAGATTTTAAATTTCCAACTCTTATTATTTTGAAAGTTGTAACATCGATAATATTCGTAAATGAAAAATTGGTGTATATATAAAAGTAGAAGCAAACGCCTCCGTGTGAATTGATCTTACTCTTAAAGGAAATAAGATCACAATGTATATAATAACGGACACGTTTAATGATTAAGCCATGTTCCTTAAAATATAACTACAGATAAAGAAAAAATTTTAAAATTCAAAACATATATATAAAGTTCTCAAGTTCAGTATAATTAGAGTTGACATATTAAACATTTAAACGTAAGTTAAAACCTTCGCAAGTATAATTAACAAAATTTGAAGCTTTTAAAATTATTAAAAAAAGAAGATCGATTGATGGGTTTGAGCCATAGACAGCAACATCGTTAAGTTGGATGCGTTAATGGTGATTTTAATTGCTATCGAAATATTATTTCAAATGATTAAAATTCATGCAATCTAAATGTCATTTCAATTTCGCCAATGACTGGCACTGAGAAGAAAAACAAGAAAGTTTGCGATTAAATTTTCTGTGAGCACATTTAACACACAAAGATTACGTCTGCTATCAGATTAATGAGGGGAATGATCATCTCAAAAAATTTACACGTTCGTTAAATTTTTTATAATCTTCAGAAAAGTGGTTGATTAGATTACATTTATAAGGAATTCAAGTGAGTGAGTTTCACAATTTATAAACATATAGTTATTAGAACTTCGTTTATCAACATATTGTATATTAAGATATATTTTTTTGCCCTTAAACAAGATGATTCTTATCATAGAAAAAATATGTCACCTTATGGCGAATTTCAGTTGACTTAACACAAGTTTGAAAACAAATTGTCCGAAAGTATTACATTTCCCGAATTTCCTAAAAAATGGAAACCTAGAAATTTTTCTATAACGTTGTGAAATTAAAACCCTTTCACAATTCAAACTTTAAGTTTTCAACAAGTCTGTAAAACCTTTCATATTTTTTTTTCAATAAATCCAATGAGTTTTCGTTATGTAAATTTTAAATTTATTAGAATAAAATTAAATAATATATAAAAATATTTAAAATATCTCTCTACCCTCGCTGATATCTTAAAAGTAGGGGGGACATTCTTAAAAACAAAATTTTTTTAAACTTACAAAATTAGATTTAGGAAAAATTAAACGACACATTCTTATACTTTTTATCTTGAAATTTATGACTAATACTTTTTTTTGTGTTCTTAAATATAAATATTTAAAAAAAAATATACTTTTTTTCCATATCTAAATCAATCAAAAATATTTATTTTGAAAAAATTTTAAACAAAAAAATTAGAATTTTCCAAATAAATTTTCCCTCACATCACTAAACTCAATGAACACCTTGGCAATTTCTTCACAACTAATCTTTTCCAACAAATTTTTATAAACATGGCAAACTAACAGATGATTCAATCTCTCCTCGGACATTGTGGCTCTAAGCCACGTTTTGAGCCTTCTGAGTGCACTCAGCGATCTTTCTGCTTGGCAAGAACTGTAAGGAAATATTAAGAGAAGTTTAATTAATTTTTCAACATTAGGAAACATTCGCCTTACTTCAGGTTGCATTTCACGAAAAATTGTGCGATGATCTTCCAGAGAAATTCCATTAAAGTGGTTTTTGTAAAAGTTCAACTCTTCTTTTAGTGAAGAAATACTGTGAAATTCAAAATGTTTGCTCAGACTATCATCATAATTTTCATTATTGAGTAGAAGATTGCTGAGTTTTTCATAAAGGAAAATATCTTCCAAAGAAAAGGAACTTTTCAAGTTGTTTAGAACAGTTTCAATGACATCTAAGTGTTGGGCTTTATAATATTCATAAATTTCACTACTTTCATTTGTGAGTTTAGTAGTATTTGTATGATTTGCAAAGCTTTCTTTTTCTCTGTATATTTAATGGCGATAAATTAAGCTCTTCAATCATTTTTTCGCATGTGTTCAATATATTATGGAACCTATCTTCATGGCTCAAAGCTCTTATTTCTTCATAAGCTAAATTAACAATAGTCAACATTCCGTTGACATTTATGGTAGAACTTTGAAAACCTTTGTTCAAAAATTCAAGTACCTGAAGTAAAGGTGATACTAAGTGTAAACCGAGAACACAGTCTGCTTTTGAAAGACAAGACAAAATGCCGTTAGCTTTTGATGCAATATTGTTGCCAAAATCTTTCGCTGCTATTTCCAAAGAATTGAGTACGTCAAGATAATTTTCAAGAAGAGATTTGACGGCAGGACAGTCGTGTTAGCCATCGAGTAGGACAAATTGGTTTTAAAGAACCAGGAGTTGGAGTTCCAGTATCTTCAATGTGCTGTGATAAATATGTGTTTTTGAATTTGCCCGATCTGCTATATAGTTTACCTAACTCGTTTACATAGTCTAAAGAATTTTTAATGAATGCAGCTTTTTGGACAGATTTAGAAATGATCAAATGGGTAATATGAGCGCCACAATGAATATAGAGAGCAAGAGGCTGAACTTTTTTTATTTTCGCTTGACATCCGACATGTCTCCCCGCCATATTTGCAGCTCCATCATATGTTTGGCAGTGAAGATTATCAATTGGTAACTGCAAACGTTGTAGAATATCAAGAATCATCAAATTCAGTGATTTACCAGTTGTACTGATAGTATTATATATATATCTAAAAAGTCTTCTTTTATTTCAAAACTATTGTTGACGTAACGAACACATATTACTTCCTGCTCTTTGCCTTGAATATCTAATCGATTCATTGTTTTTACAATATCATTTTGAATTTCAGTACTTATAGTTTTGTTTTCGATTAAGCCATACGCGTAGCTCTTCAACATCTTCATAGCGAAGCTTTAAAAGCTCTTTAAAGTTGCTCTCATCATTGTTCTTTCCTTGAAAAGCTAATCCTTGCTGAGCTAAAAATTTCACAGATGATATAATTTTGAGTAGACAATCCCTATATTTAATTTGATTTCTCTTCTGATTTTTAATCAAGTTTATCTGTATACTTTCTGAATTTTTTCTATGAAATAAATTAGATGAAGCAACTTTATGAGTTTTAGACTTTTGATGAGAATCAAATTTTTCGACTGCTTTTTTTCAGTTCTTAAATCCAGACGTAATAAAGGGACTATCTGAACATTTTGCCATGTTGATCAAATTGTTTCGGTACGCCTGATTACACGTGTGACATACAACAGCTTTTAAATTTGAATCAAAGTGTAACCAACTGTATGCTTTGAACCATTTTGCTTGAAATCTTAAACATTTATTTTTTAAACGCTGAAAAGGAATTTGAGATGACTCCGGCTGATAAGGCTTATCTGCTGAAAGGACAAGATCATTAGAAGAAAAGTTGGGTAATAAAATTGAAGTAGATTCTTCATTTATCTTTTGATTTCCTTCTATATTTTTTTGAAATTGAGCAAAACTCGCATAAGAAAGACTTTTTTGACTTGAAGAAATTGAAACTGAATTAAAGGAAGCTGAAGCAGGGATGGACCGAGAGGGAGGGATAGGGGGGATGCATACCCCCCCCCCCCCTACCAGCAATCTATTCAAGAAAAATTAAGGTTGTTGTTAATTTCTGACAATTTTCTGCACTGTTCCTATCACTACATGTTCAGCAGAAAGAGCTTTTAGTTCTTTAAGAATTTTAAAGAACTATTTACGTAATCGTATGAGCGACGAGAGACTAACAGGACTTGTTCTCATGTACCTCCACCCTAAAATAGAAATCAAAATTGATGAAGTCATTGATCGATTTTCAAAGCAAAAAGAAAGAAGAAAAGACTTTGTAATATAATTTTAATCATTTATTTAATGAATTTATCATTTATTTAAGCGGGATGACGGAGAAATAAGAAAGGCGGGATGACGGAGAAATAAGAAAGGCGGGATGACGGAGAAATAAGAAACACGGGATGACGGAGAAATAAGAAACGCGGGATGGCGGAGAAATAAGAAAGGCGGGATGACGGAGAAATAAGAAACACGGGATGACGGAGAAATAAGAAACGCGGGATGACGGAGAAATAAGAAACGCGGGATGACGGAGAAATAAGAAAGGCGGGATGACGGAGGAATAAGAAACGCGGGATGACGGAGGAATAAGAAACGCGGGATGACGGAGAAATAAGAAAGGCGGGATGACGGAGAAATAAGAAACGCGGGATGACGGAGAAATAAGAAACGCGGGATGACGGAGAAATAAGAAAGGCGGGATGACGGAGGAATAAGAAACGCGGGATGACGGAGGAATAAGAAAGGCGGGATGACGGAGAAATAAGAAACACGGGATGACGGAGAAATAAGAAAGGCGGGATGACGGAGGAATAAGAAACGCGGGATGACGGAGAAATAAGAAAGGCGGGATGACGGAGGAATAAGAAACGCGGGATGACGGAGAAATAAGAAAGGCAGGATGACGGAGGAATAAGAAAGGCGGGATGACGGAGAAATAAGAAAGGCGGGATGACGGAGAAATAAGAAAGGCGGGATGACGGAGAAATAAGAAACGCGGGATGACGGAGAAATAAGAAAGGCGGGATGACGGAGAAATAAGAAACGCGGGATGACGGAGAAATAAGAAACGCGGGATGACGGAGAAATAAGAAACGCGGGATGACGGAGAAATAAGAAACGCGGGATGACGGAGGAATAAGAAACGCGGGATGACGGAGGAATAAGAAACGCGGGATGACGGAGAAATAAGAAACGCGGGATGACGGAGAAATAAGAAAGGCGGGATGACGGAGAAATAAGAAAGGCGGGATGACGGAGAAATAAGAAACACGGGATGACGGAGAAATAAGAAACGCGGGATGACGGAGAAATAAGAAAGGCGGGATGACGGAGAAATAAGAAACACGGGATGACGGAGAAATAAGAAACGCGGGATGACGGAGAAATAAGAAACGCGGGATGACGGAGAAATAAGAAAGGCGGGATGACGGAGGAATAAGAAACGCGGGATGACGGAGAAATAAGAAAGGCGGGATGACGGAGGAATAAGAAACGCGGGATGACGGAGGAATAAGAAACGCAGGATGACGGAGAAATAAGAAAGGCGGGATGACGGAGAAATAAGAAAGGCGGGATGACGGAGAAATAAGAAACGCGGGATGACGGAGAAATAAGAAAGGCGGGATGACGGAGAAATAAGAAAGGCGGGATGACGGAGAAATAAGAAACACGGGATGACGGAGAAATAAGAAAGGCGGGATGACGGAGGAATAAGAAACGCGGGATGACGGAGGAATAAGAAACGCGGGATGACGGAGAAATAAGAAAGGCGGGATGACGGAGAAATAAGAAACGCGGGATGACGGAGAAATAAGAAACGCGGGATGACGGAGAAATAAGAAAGGCGGGATGACGGAGAAATAAGAAAGGCGGGATGACGGAGAAATAAGAAACGCGGGATGACGGAGAAATAAGAAACGCGGGATGACGGAGAAATAAGAAAGGCGGGATGACGGAGGAATAAGAAACGCGGGATGACGGAGGAATAAGAAACGCGGGATGACGGAGAAATAAGAAACGCGGGATGACGGAGAAATAAGAAAGGCGGGATGACGGAGAAATAAGAAACGCGGGATGACGGAGAAATAAGAAACGCGGGATGACGGAGAAATAAGAAAGGCGGGATGACGGAGGAATAAGAAACGCGGGATGACGGAGGAATAAGAAACGCGGGATGACGGAGAAATAAGAAACGCGGGATGACGGAGAAATAAGAAAGGCGGGATGACGGAGAAATAAGAAAGGCGGGATGACGGAGAAATAAGAAACACGGGATGACGGAGAAATAAGAAACGCGGGATGACGGAGAAATAAGAAAGGCGGGATGACGGAGAAATAAGAAACACGGGATGACGGAGAAATAAGAAACGCGGGATGACGGAGAAATAAGAAACGCGGGATGACGGAGAAATAAGAAAGGCGGGATGACGGAGGAATAAGAAACGCGGGATGACGGAGGAATAAGAAACGCGGGATGACGGAGAAATAAGAAAGGCGGGATGACGGAGAAATAAGAAAGGCGGGATGACGGAGGAATAAGAAACGCGGGATGACGGAGGAATAAGAAACGCGGGATGACGGAGAAATAAGAAAGGCGGGATGACGGAGAAATAAGAAACGCGGGATGACGGAGAAATAAGAAACGCGGGATGACGGAGAAATAAGAAAGGCGGGATGACGGAGGAATAAGAAACGCGGGATGACGGAGAAATAAGAAACGCGGGATGACGGAGAAATAAGAAACGCGGGATGACGGAGAAATAAGAAACGCGGGATGACGGAGGAATAAGAAACGCGGGATGACGGAGGAATAAGAAACGCGGGATGACGGAGAAATAAGAAAGGCGGGATGACGGAGAAATAAGAAAGGCGGGATGACGGAGGAATAAGAAACGCGGGATGACGGAGAAATAAGAAACGCGGGATGACGGAGAAATAAGAAACGCGGGATGACGGAGGAATAAGAAACGCGGGATGACGGAGAAATAAGAAAGGCGGGATGACGGAGAAATAAGAAACGCGGGATGACGGAGAAATAAGAAACGCGGGATGACGGAGAAATAAGAAACGCGGGATGACGGAGAAATAAGAAAGGCGGGATGACGGAGAAATAAGAAAGGCGGGATGACGGAGAAATAAGAAACACGGGATGACGGAGAAATAAGAAAGGCGGGATGACGGAGGAATAAGAAACGCGTGATGACAGAGAAATAAGAAAGGCGGGATGACGGAGAAATAAGAAAGGCGGGATGACGGAGAAATAAGAAACACGGGATGACGGAGAAATAAGAAAGAGAAATAAGAAACGCGGGATGACGGAGAAATAAGAAACGCGGGATGACGGAGAAATAAGAAAGGCGGGATGACGGAGAAATAAGAAACGCGGGATGACGGATAAATAAGAAAGGCGGGATGACGGAGAAATAAGAAACACGGGATGACGGAGAAATAAGAAACGCGGGATGACGGAGAAATAAGAAAGGCGGGATGACGGAGGAATAAGAAACGCGGGATGACGGAGAAATAAGAAAGGCGGGATGACGGAGGAATAAGAAACGCGGGATGACGGAGAAATAAGAAAGGCGGGATGACGGAGAAATAAGAAACACGGGATGACGGAGAAATAAGAAACGCGGGATGACGGAGAAATAAGAAAGGCGGGATGACGGAGGAATAAGAAACGCGGGATGACGGAGAAATAAGAAAGGCGGGATGACGGAGGAATAAGAAACGCGGGATGACGGAGAAATAAGAAAGGCAGGATGACGGAGGAATAAGAAAGGCGGGATGACGGAGAAATAAGAAAGGCGGGATGACGGAGAAATAAGAAAGGCGGGATGACGGAGAAATAAGAAACGCGGGATGACGGAGAAATAAGAAAGGCGGGATGACGGAGAAATAAGAAACGCGGGATGACGGAGAAATAAGAAACGCGGGATGACGGAGAAATAAGAAACGCGGGATGACGGAGAAATAAGAAACGCGGGATGACGGAGAAATAAGAAAGGCGGGATGACGGAGGAATAAGAAACGCAGGATGACGGAGGAATAAGAAACGCGGGATGACGGAGAAATAAGAAACGCGGGATGACGGAGAAATAAGAAAGGCGGGATGACGGAGAAATAAGAAAGGCGGGATGACGGAGAAATAAGAAACACGGGATGACGGAGAAATAAGAAACGCGGGATGACGGAGAAATAAGAAAGGCGGGATGACGGAGAAATAAGAAACGCGGGATGACGGAGAAATAAGAAACGCGGGATGACGGAGAAATAAGAAACGCGGGATGACGGAGAAATAAGAAACGCGGGATGACGGAGGAATAAGAAAGGCGGGATGACGGAGAAATAAGAAAGGCGGGATGACGGAGAAATAAGAAAGGCGGGATGACGAAGAAATAAGAAACGCGGGATGACGGAGAAATAAGAAAGGCGGGATGACGGAGGAATAAGAAACGCGGGATGACGGAGAAATAAGAAACGCGGGATGACGGAGAAATAAGAAAGGCGGGATGACGGAGAAATAAGAAACGCGGGATGACGGAGAAATAAGAAACGCGGGATGACGGAGAAATAAGAAACACGGGATGACGGAGAAATAAGAAACACGGGATGACGGAGAAATAAGAAAGGCGGGATGACGGAGAAATAAGAAACGCGGGATGACGGAGGAATAAGAAACGCGGGATGACGGAGGAATAAGAAACGCGGGATGACGGAGGAATAAGAAACGCGGGATGACGGAGGAATAAGAAACGCGGGATGACGGAGAAATAAGAAAGGCGGGATGACGGAGAAATAAGAAACGCGGGATGACGGAGAAATAAGAAACGCGGGATGACGGAGGAATAAGAAACGCGGGATGACGGAGGAATAAGAAACGCGGGATGACGGAGAAATAAGAAACGCGGGATGACGGAGAAATAAGAAAGGCGGGATGACGGAGGAATAAGAAACGCGGGATGACGGAGGAATAAGAAACGCGGGATGACGGAGAAATAAGAAAGGCGGGATGACGGAGAAATAAGAAAGGCGGGATGACGGAGAAATAAGAAACGCGGGATGACGGAGAAATAAGAAACGCGGGATGACGGAGAAATAAGAAAGGCGGGATGACGGAGAAATAAGAAACGCGGGATGACGGAGAAATAAGAAAGGCGGGATGACGGAGAAATAAGAAACGCGGGATGACGGAGAAATAAGAAACACGGGATGACGGAGAAATAAGAAACGCGGGATGACGGAGAAATAAGAAACGCGGGATGACGGAGAAATAAGAAACGCGGGATGACGGAGGAATAAGAAACGCGGGATGACGGAGAAATAAGAAACACGGGATGACGGAGAAATAAGAAATGCGGGATGACGGAGAAATAAGAAACACGGGATGACGGAGAAATAAGAAACGCGGGATGACGGAGAAATAAGAAACGCGGGATGACGGAGAAATAAGAAACGCGGGATGACGGAGGAATAAGAAACGCGGGATGACGGTAATTTATAACTTCGATTCTAATCTGAGGGGAAATTGTACACGCCCAAAATGATATTGAGCAACTGAAACGTATTTATGACATACTGGAAAAAAAATATTCAGAAATTTTGCCCCAACATTGTAATTTTTAATTTCTCAGAGATTACTTTTACTATTTTTTTCATAATACATGGGTAAAAGTTGGATAAAATTTAAATTTTAGACGAGGGCCGATGAGGCCTCTCTGGGTCTTTTAGCGTATATAAAAATTTAAATCATGCTAGGGTTAATGACCAATGTGACACCGGTGTTCCATGAAATGAAAATCTTAAAAATTCTGGTCCTCAAAGGATTAATCTACTGTCTAACTACCTAACTCACAAATTCAATAACTAACTAATTGCATATATACTTAGTTAGTTCATTTGTCAATTAATTAATTAGTTGTTTACTTTTAAAACGTTTAGATTTTTTTTAAATAAAAGAAAGTTTAGGATTTACAATTTTTTTTATATTTTATTGCTTACAATAATTTATTTAATATAAAGTTAAGGCACATCTGTTTTTAAATGTGGGGATTAAGTCAATAAAATTGTTTAAAAAATCTTTAATATAATAATTTTTTTTGGGTTTAATAAAATATTTTCATTCTTGTATAAAGTTGCCCATTCCTTGAAGTGGGAAAATATTTTGCCGATTTTATGAAGTGGGCATGGCATTCACCCTTTTTGTGAATTGGGCAATTTCACAAACAGGGGGTAAAATATATATTATTAAATTATATATTGAGTTAATATGAAGATACACCACTCCAATCAAAAAGAAAGCAAAATGTATCTGACAATTTTTACCTTTTTTGAGAAGACTATGAAAAGGGCTTCGATCTGCCTTCTTTTTTTCCATATTGTAATAAATTTCTAAAAAGGAGGTGAAGTTGAATTACATTTCAGAAGTTAGTCAGAATTATTTATAAATATTTTAAAACTTGAAAATACAAAATTGAATGTCAATATAAATATGATTAAATCTGAAAACAATGCTTTTTGATTGTTCAATCCTGTTTAAAAAGAACAAAGTAAGTGGTGTTAATATTTTGAAAAGTATTTATTTATATGCTTACAATATTTAAATTATATTTTCACTATATGGTAAATTTATTTTCATTAAAAATGGTTTAAGTCTTTCTTGCTCTCCTTAATAATTCAGAAGAGTTTAGAGTGTAATAAAAATTTTTTACAGAGCTACAAGTCTTGACAAATAGATGTGCATAGAGTTATATAATGTTAGCACGATTTACTTGGCTCCTCCGTTATTATTTTAGATATTGCCTTCTACACAAGCAAATGTCAAAATGGGATTTGCAGAAGTGAAATGATTAAATTGGGTTTAGGCGCATCTTGAATTGTTGCAAGTTACACATTTTAAGTTCAAATTATACGAATTTAAAAATGTAAATATTTTATGGAAAATAAGTTAATGTTACATAAATACTGTGCAGCGGCCCGTTGCCTCTTCATCGTGGGCACTCCCTTTTTTCGTCAAGTTGCTTTTATTTTCACTAAAATAGAGAATATCCTTTCTCTTATGTAATACAACATATAATATCGCACTCAGATTTCATTGTGGTTCAGTTTGTATATATATATATATATATGACTTGTTTCGAAATTTGCTAATACAAGTTGCTGCATCCAATGATGTAGTATAAATTGTTTGTTAATAAATATAACCTTTTATAAATATATTTATGTATATCCTTCGCATGCCACAGTCGGGATCTTTACTCCATTCAATGATTTTAACTGGATTTTCCTACATTAATTATATGTAACGAAAATTAAAACATATAGGTAAACTTTCAAAATTTAGCCAGCTTTTAGTGGGGATCATTTTTTTGATATAATTTGAAAATTTTATAAATGTACATGTTTTCATCGTTACAAAAAATATTGAGGTAAATTTTTTTAAATATTTTTTCATTAAATAAAGATGAATTTATTTTGTTGTAAAAATTTAACAATAAAAAACCGTTTATAAGTGAAATAGGAGACCATAAAGATATAATTGGAAAATTAAGTAAAATATTATTAACGTCAAAATTCACGATCAATTTTCAATGTTATATCCCCAATTTTTATGAATAGTCTTGTCTACTTAAACCAATTTTAAGTTATGTTTTGAAACTAGAATCGAAAAGACAAATTGAAGAAAAAATAAAAAGCTGGATGAGTAAAAAAAATTATCTAGGCGATCAACATAGTGCTGTTGGCAATCCTTTTATGACTCAGTTCAATTCATTAAAATGAAAGCAAAGCCTGATTATGATAGACCAAAAATTTTAAAACTTTGGCCAAACTCAGAAAATCTTAACCCAAGTTTTATCCGACGGAAATCTCAAAACTAGAGTTTTTACAAGATATTGTTTCCATGCCAATTATTATAAATAATAAAATATTTAAAAAGAAATAAGATATCTTTTTCAATATCAACGTTTACATTACATTTTTGAAGTGATCTCGGATGAAACATAAGGCATTAATTCTATTTAGCTAATCTAAAACAAATCTTTGTTGTGGATATTCCTGCACTATAGAAAATGTCCTTTCACTCTCAAGAGAGGTTGGCCTAACTGAAAGAAGTGCTTTATATAAAGGCTCATCTTTCGGACTTTTAGATCCAGTTGATTCAAATACTTAAATTCGCTGACAAAGTTCAATTTAGCTGGAGTTTAAATTTGTGAAGTTGAATGAAACGATTTCATTTTTGCCTTGTACAACGATAGAAAGTCATTTTATTATATTGAAGTTCTGTTCCCTTTTCTTCTTCTTCCTTTGAATCTAACTCTATTCTTTATTGCATTTTGGATAGATACGACGAAAAATACGTTCGTCAGTTTTAATCATCTCTTTTTTTTTTGACACCTTTTTTCATAATGCGAAAATAGTTCTCTATAAATTTCTTGAGCCAATGGATGAGTATTATCTCAAAAATTTTCAATGATTAACAGCCAACAGATTTCAGCTTTTAATATATTTGAGTTTTCTATTTGGTTTAAAATATTGTTAAGTGGCTAAAGACGCTTCTAATCAGTTTGCAAAATTAATACATGACTTCAATTTCAAAAATCTTTCAATCATACACAATAATAAGTTTCGCCTCGTCTTTACATTCAACATTAAATTAAGCTATCTTCTACCAAACTTTTGAAGGAAGGCACTGCGTGAATTAGAAGCGTTAATTTTTAGATAAAACGCTTTTAAATGTAATTTAAGGTATTTGGAATTTTTAAGAAAAACATGCGTTGTATATTATAAACTAGAGTTTATGGAAATGTTCTAACTCCTAGTACAAACTCTAATACAGGTGGACAGAGGGAGGCGGGCATATGGACAGGGACGACATTTCTTTGGGGGCCAACTATAAAAAATATTTATACATAAAATAGGCGTCAACGCTAGAAATTAAAGAAAACTTTTGGCCGGCCACAGAATTCGCAGTTACACCGATGCTACTCTAATGGAGTAAAAAGTCAGTAAATAAATCAATTCCCTTATCCTATTGAGTATTTGTTTAAAAAATAAAGTTCTTAAAATATTTTAGATATTTCTTTTCTGTGTTACGATCCAATGGTTTGAAAGACAGTTTTTTTCGAAGAATTGAGTCATTTTTAGAAGTTTTGAAATAATTTTTAACGCCATCTAAAAAGTTTAAAATTTTATTCTTAAAGAGAGATGTCGTCGTACGCAACCTGTCTTTTTCTTGCACATTATAGCATCGAAGTTATTCATATGTTTTCATTAGCTCATGACAAAGAAAAAAATATTTTTGTTTGTTTGTGGAATAGTGAATCTAAATTGTCGTTTTGTGCCAAATATATTGAAGTCTAATAAAATTTGGATAATTTAAATTAATACACATATTCATTTTATTTTTTTGAGTTTAATCTTTTATATAGAATTTAATTTTACCCATTTAAAGCTAATAGTTATTTCAGTTAGAATATTGTGGATCATGATAAATTTGTTTATACAAAAATGTGTCACGAACTGAAAAATTTGTGAAACACTGGTATATATGAAAGAATTTAAATTAATGTATAATATATTACATCATATTCCTCTAATTTTTTAATTAATAAAATGAGAGTAATTTCATATATAGTAACACTTTTAGCGCTATATAGCCAGAAAAAGAGGCCAAAGTTATATATAATATATAAAGTTTTTGTGCCCTTTGTTAACACAGAATTTAATTGAAATAATATAAGAGATCGATAAAAAATATTATGAAGTGTAAAATGGTGAAGATGATGATGAAATATTTTTAAAATTTAATTAAATTCATCTTCACTTTGAAATTAGAAATAAAAAATGAAAAAAATCTAATTTAAAAGCGACAACTTTAATCAAAAGTTTTGTCTTTTTTGACAAATTAAAATTGAAAATTTTGACGAGGACAATTTTTAAATTTTTCATCTCTTTCTCTCAGCGTTTAATATATTCAATGTTTTCATCCAAGCGTATAAAGCATTCTTTAAATTTCTTCTTGATTCGTCGTTATTTAATTCATGCAAATTAACTAATTTGCATATTTTTTTCAAATTATAAAAAAGATTTATATTTGAAAACGTCATATTAATTTAACTTTGATCAATTCTTAAAAAAGATGGAAAACAATTTCAAGTCAAAGCATGATCATAAATAACTAACTAACTAGCAGGGATGCAGACAACCAACTCTTCCCATTATCATCAATTAAGAAAATGCCTTTATGTCAAAGCGTTGACTCCTCCGACTTAAATATTTTCGATACTGAGGTTTGGGCAAATTTCACATCTAAGCCCTTAGCTTATACATAGACTAAAGTAGCATGCGAAAAAAGATTTATTATTTGAATAATAATTTTCTTATTTAATATTGGATATCAGAGGTCTGGCAAGACCTCCGGGGAGACAACTTGCCAGCCTTATCAGAGGTCTCGCAAGTCCACTATTTATTTTTAGATTTTTATAAAATCATTTTAGTTTTCGGTTTTTTATAAATTAACATTAGTTTTTTACTTCTTTTGAATTACTCATCAAAAATTTAAGTGCGGGTTTGATTTACACTTTGATTCGAAAAAAATATGTTTTGGATAAATATTATTTTTATTATTGTTTACTGCATATAAATTTCTAAAGAGAATATAAATAGATCAAAATATGTGTTTTAATCAATTTTTTTCAATAAGTAATCTCATGAATTTATTTTTTTTTCAATATAATCCTAAATTTATTTCTATATTTTTATAAAATAATTATAATTTTCGAATCTAACACGTGTGCGCATACATCCACATTGAAGAAATAATATTTCTGTATGAAGTTTTAGGAAACTCTTCTGTAAAAAATGGGAAAAATTTACTTTTTAATTATTTTTATAATGAAAACACCACAATTATTACTCGAGATTATACTTGCATTGTAAGCTCTCAATCATACGATAACTGCACAATTTTATGAAGTCAAATTACCTTGTTTGTAATTCTGATTGCATCAATCTTCTATTCAGTGGTTTTCAAACTGAAATTTGAGTGCCCCGAAGAAATTCAAAGGGGATCAAGAAGGGGTCACTGAGTGAACAGCGGACCTAGCTCCCTTACCCCCTATCGACGGGCTTGGTTACAGTAATTAACAGGGATAAAAATTTTAGGCCTTGAATTAGAGTTCATATACAGTTTTGGACAATAAAAAATATTCGTCTAGCTCAAAAATCCATGGGTTATACAAATGTGGATATTTTAAATATTCATTCCACGGTAATATAGAAAGTCCACTCAGAAGATAAACAAGTCTAATAAATACTATAAAAAAAGACATCTAATAAATACTATAATAAAGACATATAATTGAGAATTGAAATCACAACCCCCCCCCCCCCCCCTTTCTCTCGAATCGAGGCCCTTACTATCACACTCACACACCTACTCTCGCACTCTTCGTTCAAACTTCAGGACTATCTTGTTTGTAATTCTGATTGCATCAACCTTCTAGCTCAGTAATATATTTAAAGAAATATTTTTTCAGTATAAAGAGTTTAGGAAACTCTTCTCTAATATGTAATGATATATTCTCATAACCTGTACGGTTGAACGCGGGTAGACAACTTGCGTGTTATCTCCAACCCGTATATTACGATGATTCATCTCCAACCTGTATTCTACGATGATTCATCTCCAAACTATATACTACAATGATTCATCTCCAAACTATATACTACAATGATTCATCTCCAACCTGTATACTACGATGATTCATCTCCAACCTGTATACTACGATGGTTTCTATTCCATGTACAAATGACTAGGGAGACAATGTTCAACTTTCTGTTCACATTCTGCTAGATGTAAGATTTGATATACCTCATTCGGGGAGACGATGCTACATAAGTTATTACCTATATACATTATACCTGTATACTACGTTGGTTCATCTCCAACTTGTATAGCGCGATAATTCATCTCCAACCTATCAGTTCATATTTTGCAAGATGTAAGATTTGATATACCTCATTAGGGGAGAGGATGTTAGATAAGTTATTAATTTTTTCACGATATTAAATAATATATTTTATCAAATAATCAAAATAAAATTCTGTAATCATAGAATCGAAAAATATTCTTTAAAAAATCAAAAAATATCAAACTTTCTGTTCATATTTTGCTATCTCATACGATGTTACAAAAGTTATTACCTATACTTTGCAATTTGCACGATTTTAAATATTATATTGGTCAAATAATCAAAATAAAATTCTGTAATCAAAGAATCGAAAAATATTCTTTAAAAAATCAAAAAATATCAAACTTTCTGTTCATATTTTGCTACCTCATACGATGTTACAAAAGTTATTACCTATACTTTGCAATTTGCACGATTTTAAATATTATATTTGTCGAATAATCAAAGAATCGAAAAATGTTCAAATCAAAAAATATTTATTCTTTTTAAATATATCGTTGGCTCCCCTTACTTTTAAAATTGAAAGATAAACCTAGTCTTTAATAATTAATTTTTATCAAATTATGCACATACGAATCTAAAAGTAAGGGGAGCCAACGATATATTTAAAAAGAATAAATATTTTTTGATTTGAACATTTTTCGATTCTTTGATTATTCGACAAATATAATATTTAAAATCGTGCAAATTGCAAAGTATAGGTAATAACTTTTGTAACATCGTATGAAGTAGCAAAATATGAACAGGAAGTTTGATATTTTTTGATTTTTTAAAGAATATTTTTCGATTCTTTGATTACAGAATTTTATTTTGATTATTTGACAAATATAATATTTAAAATCGTGCAAATTGCAAAGTATAGGTAATAACTTTTGTAACATCGTATGAGGTAGCAAAATATGAACAGAAAGTTTGATATTTTTTGATTTTTTAAAGAATATTTTTCGATTATTACAGAATTTTATTTTGATTATTTGATAAAATATATTATATAGGTTGGAGATGAATTATCGCGGTATACAGGTTGGAGATGAACCAACGTAGTATACAGGTATAATGTATATAGGTAATAACTTATGTAGCATCGTCTCCCCGAATGAGGTATATCAAATCTTACATCTAGCAGAATGTGAACAGAAAGTTGAACATTGTCTCCCTAGTTATTTGTACATGGAATAGAAACCATCGTAGTATACAGGTTGAAGATGAATCATCCTAGTAAACAGGTTGGAGATGAATCATCGTGGTATACAGGTTGGAGATGAATCATTGTAATATATAGTTTGGAGATGAATCATCGTAGAATACAGGTTGGAAATTATATACATATTTATAAATATAGAAGAAATATCAGTTAAATCAAATCATTCGCATAAATTTTACAATAATGCCCAGGTATAAGAATAGTCATATTATTAGCATATTATATGATCAACTGTAAATTAATGATCCATTTTAAAAACGCGTTATACGCCAAAGTGGACACTTCACCCATTCTGAGAACACTACAATTTTATGGGGGTAAATAAAACACCATGTTTGTCTTTCTATTTGTGTTTTTGACTTGTAGAATATAAAACGTTTACTAGAAATATGTTTATTAAAAAAGAACTATATTTTTTTGTGAAATATTATTTCAAACAATGTAAAATTCTTTATTTATTTTCCTTTTCAACTACTTTTTCAACATTTTTCCTCTAACAAGGTTTTAAGATATAGGAGTGGAAATTGCCAAAGCACAAAAAAATGACGTTATAAAAAGCGGATTCCTGTGTATTGATATGATGTTAAAAAACTTAGAAATCAACTCTAATACATGTAGACATAGACCCTAGAACAGGTAGTGTGGGGGTAAATTTGAACGCTTTAACAAAATTTGGGCGTGTAAAATGCATTTTTGCTCTCCCAATATTTTAGTGAGTTTGGTATATTTGATCCAAATGAAGCATATCTCCCTCTTTGTTTTGACTTAAATACCCTTTCTTCAAAAATCAAATTCTTTTTCGCACTTAGTAGCGATGAATCGTCTTATTGAAAAATAGAGATCCTTCGAGCGAGACAAGCTTGGACGCACTTAGAGGGTTGAAAACATGGACACGTAATACAATGACACAACGCCATTCATATCATTGTGTGTTAGTGTTGAAAATTAACCGCAAATTATAAAATCTGTTTGTTGACATAAAAACTAAACGCCTCTATAAATATGTTTAAGTAAACAAATTATCATATACGTATACCTATATAATATAGACATACATGAATGATGTGCTTAAATTACCTGTTATCTTTTATATCTCAAACATTTATGAATATAAATATTTTAGCATGAACAAACAAAAATATAACTTTATTTGAAATCGAGGCTATTTTTGCTCTCATTTTTTCACCCTGTTAAATTTTCCTACATATACCTTTCTATATACCGAATAAGTTTTTGAGAGTCTACATCCCATAAAATCGTGTTCTAAAAACTTCCCACCCATCTATGGTTTGTAAAGCCAACACCTTTCCGAGTTTAATACAATTGGAGATGAGAAGAAACCAGAAACAAGCGTTGATTATATGATTGATTTAAAGTTAGTGTCGATATTCCCAATAAAATGGATAGAAGTTATACTCTCTATAGAGGTTCTAGCTAGAAGATGGCAATGGCAAATTTTACAAATTTTATGGATATTCCTGATAGTAGTAGTTGGATTATAATAAAAGCAGATATGCCTATAATTTCCACCTATAGATGTATAAAAGAGAGAATCAAAATATTTCATCACAAATCAATCGTTGTTTCTTAGCGAAAAATTAATGAGAATAAAATGTCGTCAACTCAAATTGCTACAAGGAATATTTTATCCTTTAACGGATTCAAATATGAGTCCGCATCTTGATTACTTAGGCCAGGTTATTGTTAACCGTTATCCAAGTGAAATATGATAAAAAAAAATGAAGATTTATTACAATATTAGTCTGTATAGAATGTGAACATATACATTTTATAATCAATTTATTTCTATATTCACTGACAAACTCAATTTACTTATATTTCCGCTCTATTTTCTTTTCCAAATTTTAACATAAATTATTTTCAAATTTCAAATGATACACTGGTCAACACCAAATTTATTGTCTAAGTTTTTTTAGCTGATTTAAAACAATTTTATTGTGCTGAATCCAAAAATAACTTGGGTTTGTTCAATCAGGTCACTTTTCTGAACTAAGCAAATCTAAGACATATTATTCTTTACTTATATTTATATTATACTTTATATTATACATATATATTTATATTATACAATATGAACAGGTTAGAGCGCAGGCTCTGAACCTGAAAGTCTCGGGTTCGATTCTGCTTCTGCCAAAAAGTCATAGCTCGATGTCAGCGGTACTCATGCCTTATCGATGAAAATACTCTACCACTTTCTTAGCTTACTATTTTTATTTTAGATATAAATAAAATGGCTTTGCCCAGAAGAACTACAAAAATAAACCTTACATTTCCTGCTACATCTACGGCGAATAAGCTATTGTTTCTAACCGCAACGCAGTCACAAGTCTCGTAAAGCGTGCTAATTATAAATATTTGGGTATTAAACTTGGTGATCAGGATAAAGTTGGATGCCCCAAATGGTATGCAAGGCATGCAACGAGTATCAGCGTCAATCGAACAAAGGCAAGAAGAGTTGTCTGCGGTTTGGTACTTCTGCACTATTGATCTGACTGGGATCAACAGAAAAAATCTCACCAGCCTAAAGTATCCTGATCTTGAATCAGCACGTCGTCTTGTAGCTTACTGTTGTGAAATTTGAGTTTTCGTGTTTACAGAATTTTATGACATTAGTGATGAAGATTCCTCTAGTGGTCAAGAAAATGAAAAAAAAGAAGGGAAAGTGATGATACTCTCCACATCCTTTTTCCAAAATGGGCAAAAGTCCTCTGTCGAACTATTAGCATCCAGATTGAAGCAAAAAACCTCCTCTTTAGCAGTGCTCGCATAATTTTTTACCGCAAAAGGCACCAACGGTACCTCCATTTTTTCTTTGAAGAAAAGGACTCGGTCCACTGTACACATATTGTTCTGCTTCTGTACAAGCTTCGAGTGTGACAGTATGGACCTAAAGATCGGAGACTGCTTATTGACAGTAGCAAGAGGTCGTTTAAATGTGCTCTGCGGTACAACCAGATTCCCTCTGTACCCCTTTCTCCCTCGACTACACTGAAGGAAAAGTATGAAAGAGTGAAATAAGTGCTGGAGAAAATTTGTTATGATCAACATGAATGGTTTATTTGTGTTGACCTGATAATGGTGAATTTTTTGTTAAGATAGTAGTTAGGATAGTAGTCATCATTGTGTCTACAAGTGACACTGTTCAGCATTACACGAAGAAAAACCCTCAACAACCATCTTGTAGACACATACAGGATACTCTTTCCACCTCTGCACATCAAGTTTGGCTTGATTAATCAGTTCACGAAAGAATCGGGCAAGGATGTTTACTGTTTCACTTACTTGTGCAAGGCTTTTCCAAGTTTAACCATAGAGAAGCTGAAAACTGACACCTTTGATGGTTCTCAAATCCGTTAGCTCATCAGAGATTCTGAATTTGAATACTCAAAGAATTAAGTGGAACTGGAACAGTGAAAGGCTTTGCTCTGATCATGAAAACTTCTTTAACAACAACAAGGCTAAGAACTATGCAGAATTTGTCAGCAATATGCTGACTGGCTTCCAGAAACATCGGATGCAACATGAACATCAAAATGCATTTCTTATTTTTACATATGGATCAGTTTTCGAGGAATCTGGGATCGATGAGAGATAAAAGATCAGATAACAGAATGCTGGAATGCAATCATGATGGCCGTTTCATTTTGGACTCTGAAAAAAACTCACTATCGTGCGTTTAATTTACACTTAACTTCATGAAAGCTTTTCAATTCTCAGAAATTTAAGTTTATAACATATAATTAATAAATTGTGAAAAACAATATCTGATAAAAAATATTAACAAAAATTAAGCAATAAAAATGCAATCGATTTAGTGAAAAGATTAGATTTTTCAAAATCAACTTAGCCTACCTGATTGAGAAAAACGGATGTCATTTTAACGGCTTTCGTTTATGATTTACTCCGGTATAAAGTTGTATACTCATGAATGTTCCAATATAATGATGATATTATTACTTTAAAAACACCTAATCAAAGAAAAAAGAAAAAATAATTTACAATTGTCTATTTAAAAGAAAGATAAGCTGAAGAAAAAAGCGCCTCATCTCCATAACAAGATACCGATAGCCATGGGCGTCTGCTAGAAATGCGCCAAGATGGGGTAAAAAGTAAAAAATGAGTTCATATATCTGTTATAAAAAGTCAAAAACTATAATTTCCTTTCTTCAGATTATTGGTTTCTTGGAGGATACCTGGTCAAAACAGCTCAAAACCAAAATGACCGAAACATAAAGGCCCAAAACTAAAACCGCCAAAAACAAAGAGGGCTAAAATCAAATAATTCTAAACTTAACAATGTCAAAACTAAAATATCAAAAAGTAAGTTTTTATTAATTGAAATTTTGAAGTTTTACTAGACTATTTTTTTTTATGAAACAAGTTTTTGTTTTGATCTCATAATGTGCTTTGAAATTATATGAAATTACTTCTTTTGCTTGCTTTGAATTTTATACTTTCATTTCATAATATTGTTAAATTTTAAATACTAATCAAATCTTTACTTATACTTGAATATATTTTAACATCATCTATATTACAAAAAATTAAAGTATTATGTTTTTTCTATTTTATATATAGTATAGTTTTACTTTTACCCTTATCAGGCAAACATGGGTCTATCAGACACGAGAAACTTTAAATAAATTTTTTTAGGCCCTAGAGTTAATTTTAATAAAATTTTGGCCCCGCATGTAAAAAAGGTTGAAGAACCCTGATCTAGAACAATACATCAACTTCTAGAAAGGAGACATTTATATACAAATGGACAATATTGCTCTACAAAGATGACGATAATGATGAATTATCCTCATCTACCACGTTTGCAGAGGAGTAGTTCACATATTTGCTTGGACAAATTGCTATACCTTCCTTTACTTGAAAAGATTTGGAGACGAAGAATATTTTTATTACCATCTGCTAGTGCATATTAGCAAGGAAATATTCCAGTTTATAAAAACATATGTACCTGTATGTAAACGTGTTTGTTTCTTTTAGATTTCGAGTTGAATCATTATATCAATAGTCAAAATGAAATGGACATTGCAAATATTAGAAAAAAGTTTTACGACAAATTAAGCACATAAATTAGTGATAAAAATACATCACTTTGTCCATCCCTGAATTTCTAGATGAAATTAATTTTTTTAATTTTCAATTTTTCATGTTGTGTCCTTGATTTTTATTATTGGGGATAAATGATTCATGTATCAAATTTAGTTTTTGAAACCTAAAAATGAAAAATTTATAAAAAGCATAGGTTTAGATGATTTTGTTTATAATCACTTTGATTTTAGTCCGTTTTACTTTAGTCTGTTTTGGTTCGCGTTGTATTTGTTTTTAAATTTTTTATCTCATATAATTTAACTTCAGTTTTGAAAATTCTGAGATTTTAGTCCAGATTTGATTTTGAGATCAAAGTAAATTTAATATTTCTAGACAAAAATTTAAGTCAGAGAATCAATATTAGTATCTAAAATTGAACAATACCATAAAATAAAAGTACAACATTCTAAGCAAAGAAAATGAATAGTTTCGTATCATTTTAAAGCTAATAGGTTTCATTCATAGATCAAAACAAAAACTTAAAGCAAAAATGTATGTTTTTAAAATAATTTAAAATAGTCTACATTTCAATTACTAAAAATTAGTTTTATTAAGAACAGTTCTTTGGTTTGGCCGTTTTGGTTTTGGGCCATTTTGACCAGGATGGAGACACCATTTAAAAATGATAAGTGATTACAAAGTTCCCGAGATCACGTGGACAAACTAAACGAAGTTTCGTCTACAAATAAATAAAAAAAATAAAAAAAGGTTAAATAGCGGAATAATCAGACGTATTTAAACTAAAGCAGACACTTTATATTAAAAAACATTTACAAACAAAGATGAATTTATTTTGGTTAATTGTCGGCTCAATTAGTTAACGTCTTAAGGGAATTATTAACTTGCTACTAACTATAGTAATTTTTATCAATTAAAATGTTCAAATCAGTTAATAGAAAATAGGAAGTTTTATAGTTGTATTTAAAATCTTGTTTGGTTCTTTCAGCTATAATTTTTTGAGACGAGATGTCGTATTCCCTAATTAAAAAAAGACCTGTGTCTTCCTAAAAAGGTTTTCTTACAAATATGCGATGTGCCAAGACTTTTACAAGGAACGCCTTCATATTTGAAGAGTTCTAATATTCGCTTCTGCTTTTATTTTGTGTACTGGACACCACGTGCTACTCTTCATATCACCATAAATCACTTTTTACTTCTTCACCATATGTATTTGTAATAATATTATCATAAGCAAGTAAACGCAATATCTTTCTTAAGCTTACTGTTTTGTGTCGGACCAAGATGATTGATTAATTTGTGTAGGAATCGACCTCATGTTTTTAACAAATAAATATGATTAATTAATTTTATTTAGACGATGTATAAAAATGAAGACAAATGTATGAATTATGAATAACTAATATGAAGTATATAATGAGTATATCAAATAAACCAAATAAAATAAAATAATGAAGATGTTAAAGTATTTAGTTTGGGCGCAGAGAAGATAGTGTAAGAACGATGAAGGATTGGAATAAAGTTTAGCGTATAAAAATTATTATTAATTATGTTTCGGTCTTTTCAAAATGTGATCAAAGCAATTTTACCAGGATTAGATTAAAGGAAGGGGTTGATATTTTCAGGGAATCTTCGACAATACCACTTAAATATCTTAATTATTATTTTTATCTATCTTTCAAAGTAGAGTCTTTATGTTCAACAAAATTCACAATTTCCTTTACTGAACATGCTTTTTATTAAATTTTTTCTTGGGTTTTCATGCCTGAACTCACTGTAATGCCTTTGTTATTTGGGTAAATCAACCTCAAACTCATTTAAAACATGAATTTCTGTTTAAATTTCTAAAAAATTAATAGTCCTAATATCATAACTTAATAGAAAATATTAATGAATTAATTTAGTGCTCATGGAGTTAGTCATAAGGTTTTAGAAAAAAGATGAGCTTAAAGTGAAAAAAGACGAACTTAAAGTGAAAAAGGACGAAAGTGAAAATGGTAATAAAATGGTTAATAAAAATGTCGGAGGGGGAATCAAAATATTTCAGATTATGAAAGTAATGAATTATAAAAAATCTATTGAACTATTTTGTTCTTTGAAAAAAGAATCGGATAGTAAATTAGGAGATTATTAAGGGACGGATTAAAAAATTATCATTGTGTTTTTTCTAAAAATGATAACAATTCAAAACTTCTATGAAAATTATATTTTTTATCGCACTAAGACATTCCTCTGGGCCACACTTTGTGGCTTAAAACTAAATTGTGTAATATTTTGGGTATATCAGCATCAAATAGAATTCAATTACATTTTTGTTTATTTTTAAAAGTATTTAATATTAAGTTTACAAATAATATATTCTTTTTAATTTTATTTTAAATAAAAATATATTTAAAGAAAGTATTTTTATAAATTTAAAATCATATAATAAATTTTATTTTACTTATTGGTTATCCCCCATCCCCAACCCTCCTTTAATAGTATTTCTTAACTTTATGAAACATTTACATTAAATTTGTAAAAATTGTTGTAACTGATAAAATTTTAAATGTATTTTATTTAAAAAAATTAACAAACTATATCATTTAAAATGAATTAACTCTAACAATATACAATTGACCAATTAACTAATTAATGGATTAACTAACTATCTAGAGACAACTTCAGTAATCTCTATTAATTCTATTTAAAACAAGAGTTCGTCTACGTTGCCTTTCGGAAGTTTGGTACTTAATGGATTAAGCAGATAGTTAGTTAGTTGGTCAGTTAGTTAAACAGTTAGTTAGTCAGTAAGTTTGTTGTTTAGTCAGCTTGGTAATTAGTTATTTACTCCTTAACCCGTTAACGACCAGAATAATCAGATGATATCTAGTGTAAAGCAGAAGATTTGTATTAAAAAACAAATAAACGCAGACGATTCACATTTTTGTAAAGTCAACTGTGGTCGATAACCGGTTAAAAGAATTCATTAATTTTTTTACTCTAACATAAATAAATATATCATTAATATAGTACAACTTAGACTTTTTCCAATAAAATTAAAATATTAGAAGATTTATTTTTGGGTAACGAAGTAAAATTAACGAATTTTTTGAAAATATCAATTTCATAAAATAATGAAAGTTTAAAAAGTTAACATCAAATTTCGTCGACAATAAAAAATTTTTGCGAAGAGTCAAAAGGAAATTGTATAAATTTAATATACATAAAATATTGATAATTATACGCTTTTTGTCGACGAAATCTCATAATCTTTGTGGGGCAAATCTAAATTTGCTGTCCACAAAATTTCATGGTGCTATTACAACGCTGCCTCACTGTGAGTTATTCCTCATCAATGAAATAAGAAGATTTAGTTGGTCACATAACTACATTAAAAAATTTGGCATCAATACCTCAACACTAGTGTTCCTAAATTTTTGACTTTCTGCGAAAAATTATTATAGTTCACGGTTTCCCAGGAATCAACTATTTTATAATTTTGCTTCAACAATTTCAGCAAGAAGAAATTTGAGTAAAAAAATATAAAGTATCTAAAAAAATGAACATTAATCTGAAGGATCTTAAAATTAATCATTTTACTTTATACGACTAAAATTGGCATTTTTCATTATGGCAAAGATTAATTTCGATAATAGAAACATAATTTTTAGAAATATATACTTTTGATGGAAGCAATATCTTTAAGATACATGCTAAGAAAGTTTCTTTATAATGATACTCATTTCTTATAGAAAGTTGCAAAAATCCATTCTTAGATTAGTGTAACTGGATAAAAATAAATATGTAAATCTACACAAAAATAAAACAGTTCAATTAAAAGTTGATGAACGCTGGAAGTAAATATATTCCCAGGGATCAAAAGATCTTGGAAACCAGGAAGGAAACCAGTGGCGTAGACAGAGCGAAGTACATGGGAGGGGGCACAAGAGGGGCACAAAAAATAGGCTTATATTGAAAAATCTGAATCACACTGATTAAGTTTTTAACCCTATCAGTGACGAGGGGGCTATTTTAGCCCCCCCCCCCCCTCAACTAAAATTTCTCTTGTACCAAATTGACTACATCTTTTGCTACCATACTTCGTAACATTTCCTAAAATTGATAGCTGCATCTTTTGCTATCATTTTCATGGCAGTTGAATCACCTCTTCATGCCTAAATCTGTCAATCAAAATCAAAAGTTAAACTTTTTCAGCAAAATTCTGACAGTATCTCTAGTTAAGCGTATAACCTTGGTTCTATATTATATACTCGTTTGAAAATTTATAAATATATACAGTTTTGAAGACATAACACTTTATAGTTTAAATTTTTTCAAAATCATGGTTACTTTTTGGGAAATGTCAATCAAAATTTTGATTGATGAGAAATATATCTAATAAAATATACCTTCAAATTTTACATGAAATATATTTTTTATATCAAATCGGGCATACTGATTTCATTTTTGGACTTATTTTTGGAATTTAGAAATTGAAAATACATATAAGTATGCAATAAACCTACGGTTTACTTCTAAAATCTGTCTCTGAAAACATTCATTACATGGAATATACACATTATTATAACAAATCAACAATCGCAATTTCATTTATAAATTCTTTTTGCATTTAGAATTTGAAAATGCTAATCAATGTAAAACAAATTTGCGGTTTATTTTTAAA
Organism: Nectonema munidae; assembly: GCA_030549495.1. NCBI lineage: Eukaryota > Metazoa > Nematomorpha > Nectonematoida > Nectonematidae > Nectonema > Nectonema munidae. The sequence continues at coordinate 115,548 of JAUIRK010000165.1, read as the reverse complement.
ATCTGTCTCCGAGAACATTAATTAAAATTTTACATGAAATATACACGCTTTTATAAAAAATCAACAATGCCTATTTCATGTATGATTGTTTTTGCATTTAGAATTTGAAAATATTTATAAGTGTGAAACAAAGTTGCAGTTTATTTCTAAAATGTCTTCGAGAACATTCATTAAAATTTTACATGAAGTATACACATTTTCATATCAAATCAACAATGCCAATTTCATTTATAGATTCTAAACAATTGAATTCTGCTTTCTCAAATATGATAAAATTATAAGATTTCGCTTTCGTTCATGGAGCATTGATGATCTTTGTTCAGACAAAATGCGCTTCAAAAAAGAAACAAACAACTAAGATAAACTCACTAGCAGATCGTCTGCCTTAATTCTTCTGCAAAGCAAAAAGGAACAGTGGTCTTAAATGGGTACCAAAATGAATCAAATTTAGGTCAAAGTATCCCAAATGCAGTATCAAACAATAGATTTTTAAATGATATATATGTATATATAAATTTATATATAAAATTTTTCGCATAAACTTCTTCAAACGTGTTTTAATGATTGCGATGAAGTGTCTAGAGATGGTCTTTCGATTTGGTTATCGTTTTTTCTACTCACTAATTGTCTGACATTCATTTTTTTGTGAACTTTAATTTTGATTGACCTTTGGAAAATCTAGTCTTTTTAACTTTTGTTATAACTAGGCATTTTTTCTTTATATAGGGTTGCGAACTCTATAAAATTTAAATAAAGGTCTATATGTATGTATATATATATATTTACTTAACAATTTATTAATGCATAATTCAATTATCACAAAATCAAAAATAAAAAAAGCAGATTTTATTTTTTGTCAAGGATTGCGCCCCTGTCTTCGTCTACTCAAATATTATACTTTCCCGAAAAATTACGTCCAAATTTGAAAATTTTGAATTTTCGATCAACCAAAAAACATACAGAATAAAATATTTTCTGAGATTTTAGATACCAAATCGATAGTTTTTAATGTTCTTTTGAATGAGCCATCTCCAGTTTTCACACGATTTGTACTTCTCGAGATATTTTAGCTCAAAATTTCAACATAGGAATTTCCTATATACCCATAATTTTGCCAGTACTGTATATTTGAAAAAAAAATTTTTGCGTATGCTAAATATTATACATATCAGCTTAGTTTTTTGCGCTAATTTCAAAAATGTCTTTGTTTTAAGTTTAAATGACAAAAACATAGCCACGTAAATATATAAATTTACATTCCTGAATCACAATTTTTGACGATGCCATAACTCAAATATATATTATATAACCCATAACTATTATAAATACATTATTGAATTTAAAATTTTAAAAACGTCTAAATTTCAAATTTCAAAATAATATTTAAATAATTTAAAATTTTAAAAACGTAAAAAAATGGAAAAATTCTAATTTAATTTAGAATTATATTATTTAGAAATTTACTTGGGAAGTTGAGAAGGATTTAATATGCTGCTTCAAATATATTCAGATAAATTGTATATTTTCAAATATAGAACCTCATTCAAGATAAATTGCAAAATTATCTACATATATTAAAAATTGTCCGAAAGAGATGTCTTACCTAATTGAAAATATAATAGTGATACAAGAATGATTTCCAAAAACAACGTGTTGTTGTTGTTCGTTACTCTTCAGATCTTTTGAAATACCTTTGATAAAAAACCTAGGTTTTGATGTTTTCTTGGGAACAATATCAAAACTATTTTTAATAGCATTGATGATAGTATTTTGTTCCTTATTATTATCAACTTTAATGGAAGCTGTTCCATCATTCTTTACTTTTATATCTAATACTTGTAGATTGTTTTCTTTGGGATTAATCTTAGAAACAATGCCTTTTTTCAACTCGATAATTTTTGCTTTGTTAGGCTTGACAATGTTATTTTTGATATTAATAGAATTAACTATATGATCAACACTTTCAGCCCGTCCCTCTCTCTTACTAACTATATTGGAATAAGTTTTGACACATTTATCTGGTTTTTCGAGTGCTTTATAATTCGATAATAATAAAGACATTTTGTCTATGAAAACATCTTTCACATCTGATGAGATATCCTTAACAATACTCGCCATATCACTATTAACTTCCCCTATTTTGTTTAAATAATGACCCTCTATATTTTTTAAGGCTGTAACCAAATCACTATTATAACATCATTCGGCTTAGCACGTTTAGCAGTTGGACACTCTTCAAGCTCCATCTACGATATAAATAAAATTAAAGCAAAGGTAGCTTACTAACACAATGAAAGATAAAAATGAAAAAAGAATGTAAAAAAATAAAATGAGTTAATAACTATTAAAAGGTTAATTAAAGGTCAGGAAACGCAATTAATTCAGCAATTTTTTTCAATCTTTTGTTGTATATAAGTGTTAAAAAAATTAGGAAAATATATCGAAAAACATCTCATCCAAAATGTCTAGTTTAAAAAATAGAAAACATAATTGCCAAAGAAATTATAATGGTAAAATTATTACGCTAATTCTAACCCTAACCATGAAATTCAAGTATAAAAAGTTAAATTTTTATTTTCAAGGTACATGGTGGGGCACACCAAGGTACATGAGGGGGCACGGCCCCTTAGGCCCCAGCTTAGCTACGCCTATGAAGGAAACACTACTCAGCACACATTCCCTACCAAAATATCGAAAGCAAAAATCAAGTTGTTTTTGGTGCATATAACGATGATATATCAGTTGCCTTGTCTGTTGAAGCTGATGTGGGTGTTGGTGTGCAAAATGGAGATGGCTGTATATTATATTGAATAGAATGTGGTGTAGTAGATTATGAAGATTCGACTATTTTAGAGGATGGAGAAGTATGATGTGATGTTGAATGAATTTGAGGTGTGATGATGAAGTGAAGTATGATGATGATGCTATGTTAATACGATGATGTCTAATGGTATTGATATTGAAATATGGTTTTGAAAGTAAGAATATGAGCAGTGTACTTTCTCTCATTCACTGCTGTCAAAAATCTCTATAATCGCAAACAACTACCCATTATGAGTATATATATGTTCAGTATGTTGAATTATTTCTTACCATTGCTTCCTTCTAAAAAACTACTGATGATTCTCATATTATATGAAGCATAACTCACAACATGAACTACCAAATCACCTTCACTTACTTAAGGTCATTGCAGTAGTGCCTTCTCCAAACAACAACAAAAAGATTTGGAGAGGAAATGAAAGAAGAAATAGGAGACCAATAAAAAAACTGTCTCCTCCCAATTTTTGCGCTCATATATAAAGCGAATCCGAATCCTTTAATTAAAATTGCTTTGTTATCATTGGCTGTCTTCATTCTACCATTCGCCTGTTGCTATTGCTCCTGTTGTTTTTAGTTTTTTTATCTTCTTCGTCTTGTTTCCTTCTGCTCTCACCACAACACAACAACAACCACTCCTGCTAAACTCCTTAATGGCCCTGTGTTTTCTTGTTAAATGAGTTATCAGGTACGTATTTTCTTTTTTGCCAAATAATGTACAATTTTTTCCCATTTTGCTCTTTTGTCCTCATACAACCAAAAAAGGAACTGGATTTTTCTCATACAATTTCTCAAAATTAGAAAAATAATAGGCGTGCCTGAAATAAAGCCAAAATACCAGGTTCAATGCATTTAAACTTTCCATTGTACATAATTAATAAGAAGCATGATTGAATTGTTTTAATGTTATTAACCAATTAGGAGATTTTACTTTCTTATCTACAATTAGCTTTCCTAATAAAAAATTCACTTTATATGAAATAACATGTTCATGAAGTTTATTTCCTCAAAATGTAGTTAAAAAACATACAACGAAAGAGGGTGGTCTTTAAAAAATTGGAAATTATATTAGTTTTAAGCTTAACTTGCAAGTTAATTAATATTAATAGTTAAATTAACAACTGTATACTAAGGATCTAATCACAAAGGAATAACTAAATATATTCTTATAATATATTTTCCAAAACGAGATGAATTTGTTTAAATTTGAAATTGTTAACACATGCAACTGTTTTTAATACCTAGCATTGAAAACGTTTAATTACCTTGAGTTTAAGACTATCAAATATTTTTTGGCACTCAAAAGTGAGAGGCCCAAAGATCTAGATAGGTTTCACATAAATATATTTTTTATGTAATAGATGGTGCTAGAAAAACAGAATCAAAGAAAATACCGTCTTGGAATACTTGGTCTCTATTTCACATTGAATGTCTGAAATCGTAGAAAAATGTTCAAGTTCTTTAAAAAAGCTTCAGAAAGACAAATAAAATGTATAATTGTTTACTTAAGATTGATTTAGGTAAAGGATTTTCGCAGAAAAGCCTTAGAGGAACTCGGTCTCAGAAAACTCAATTCACTCTATATCTGGTGGAAGCTATTTTATTTGAATGGCTATACATAATTATTATATTTGAATTGAATTTGAATAACTATATTACTATTATATTTTTTATAACGAACTAATAAGTTTACTTCTAACTTACTTTCCCATTTTTCTAACACCGAATTTTTCATTCCGAGTTTTTTGAGGATGAGTTTTCTGGCCACCATAATGGAAAGAGTAACCCAAGTTTCTGAATACAGGATACCTTTTGAGCATCAGCTCCTTTGATTCTATGTACACACCAACACCAGCCTAGTGTATATTATGCAGCTATCCTGAGCTGCTACACAATATATGTTGAAGTCGTTGTCAAAGTGTTCTTATATATTAATGCCTTAAGCCATTTGAAAAAAGCAGTGTCAGATTAAGATTAATTTCCCATACTTTATATACAATTAAATATATATATATCTTAGTTAAAATAAAATTTAGTAATTTGATGTTTCTTTCTGCAATTGTAATGTATATATGTATGCATGTGTGTATTTTACTTTCTTTTTTATTTTCAATGAAACTACAACACTAATTAATATTGATTTTCATTCCTTCTCATAGTTCTCTGATGAGAAAACATTTTTTTAAAATCAATAAAGAAGTTTTGTATTGAAGTGGTGATCTTTTTTTAGAAGATGATGATGATGATATTTTACTATGAAATAACTTGAAATAGAATGTTATAAACTCACTCAATAAACGTAAAGATAATAAGATCATGTTTCGCAATGCGTGAGTAATGTTGGTTAGATACTGGGTTTCGATAACTCAAGGTCTTGGCTTCGATCCCCCATCAGCTTCCTTTCCTTATTTGTTCAATACAAGCCGCGCAATTTTATCTTTTCTATTTCTTTAAATACACATTAAATCAGCGTTAGTATCCTAATTTCCTCCCCCACTGGTGATACAAATAGAAGAAAGGATTTTATTATTTGATTTTTTTTAAATAAAACTTGTATTAAAATTTAATTTGAACTTTTAAATTTCAATCATACGTTTTTTAGTTTGTTTTTCGCATACTTCAACTTTAAAAAATACTTTTTAGCTTGTCATTTTGTATATATATTTTCTTCATACCTATTTTTGACCCCTCTCTGTAATGAAACTTCAACGACGGCACTGTAACAATAATCGTTTATGGTAGTCGTTCTAAGTCATAATTGAGTAAATTTTCATGTTTTGAATTGAATCATGCTTTTTGCCATTTTTATTCCAGAACAAGTCATTTATGTTACACTTTTAAATTGAAAATCAATATCGATTTTCTACAAATCTAAATATGGCTTTTAATAAGTCTAAAATATAATTATGGATCAACCAAAATATGGCTAAAAACTTTTTACTATTATCATAATATGTTCAGTTTTTCTAGTAAAATTAAACTTTTTAATTTTCTATGTTTAATAATAATTTATTTCATTTGGCATATACAATTTATTGAATCTTATATTTGTTGCTATATATTTGGGAAGAGTGGTTTTCGATTCCCTTTTTAGAGGCGTGAATAAGATTGGCTAGGTTGATTCAGCATCATTCCTTCTTTACTCATACTTCGAAACCATACTTTCAATTGTGCGTTTACTTTTTTACCTATTAGGAAGATTAAAAACCTGCTTTTTCAGTGTTAAGACATCCACTCTAACTACGATGACTTTTAAGTATATTTTAGTCTTGCATAGTTGGCTGCTTTGTTAAATAACTAAGTTTTAGAAATAGTTTTAATAGAAGGCATTAAAATAAGGGCGTATTTAAAGACCAGGTTTCTCTTTTGAAAAATAGTGGTGCTGATTTAGCCATTTTGAAGAATTAAGGTCCAATACTGCCCAAATTAAACCTATCAAATCAAATGATTAAGTAAATAAATAACTAACTTATTGTTAACGAACTAACAAATCTATCTCGCTAAATAAATTAGCAACGAACAAAATAACTAATATATCTTACTAAGCGATTAACTAATTACCCAAGTAATAACTACTAAATGAGTAACGAACGGAGCTTTTGAAGGACTGGGGCTTATTAGGATAATAGATTCCTAGTTCCACTTTAACAAATAGGGACTGCAAAGCGAACGCGACTCCTGTATCCCAAAAAGCTCCTGAAGATGACTCTAAAAGTAATAAAGTTATTTATTTCACTTTCAATGAAGACATAGGTAGTAAGCACAAAACAGTTTCATCAAGCGCTTATGAAAAATTCTTCCAACACTAAAAAATACGTTTAATGAAAATACATATAAGAATACTTAAATGTGAATTTATTCATGGAGGCTAAATTATCTTTTAAACTTAATCGATAATCAATAATGCTTTGCGTCTATTTATATACTTTTATTCCTCACATTATTGATTTAAAAACTCTTTTATTTAAATTAGTATTCATTCCTTGCAGTGTTTTTAAGATGTATTTCCAGGGACTTGTAGTGAATATTAGCTTAACTATTCCATCTGTGAAAACACCTGTACTTAAAACTAGCCTTATAATGTTTGAAGTAATGTTAGAACATATATTGCTACCTGAACACATTTAATACCAGACAATGTCCAGTTAACTGAAATTACTAAATTCAATAAAGTCATCGGCTTTGTCTGTTAATTAACACGTTAAAAGTTTTCTTACACGTAACCGCTTACTAACATTTCTGTTCTCGCATATCTCCCAGGGTATTCCCTCCTTGCGCACAACTCTAATACACATTTGCTATATTCTTCCCCTTATATTACAGAATTTCTTATATTTTTCATCCTTTTACTAACCTTTATATTTTTAAACAATTTTAAATTCTCTTATAACAACAGCCCCTCAACAGACTCCAAGTACAGAGGATAGGGGTGGCAAAATTATTTCAATGGTGCCCAGAATATAAGAAAGTGGCATTTGTATATTTCAAGGGATTTCCTAGGGGGACAAAATAAATCCCAGGGTGGAGGGTAAAGCTTAGGAACGCTTTGAGAACATGGTTCGATAGATGGAAAATTTCAAATAAGTTAAATTGCAATTAATGGATTGAATCAATAAAAGTGTAGACAAATATAAGAGAAATGAAGGAATTTTAAATAAAAACCGTGAATTTATACGCAATGTAACATTCTAAAATGTAAAATTCTCAAATAAAAAAACAATAAAGATTACTTCACTCTGATTTTTTTAAATAATGAATAACCAAAATACTTATCTTAGCACTATAAAGACTCGTGGTATATCAGGGCTCAAAATGAAATTGTTTTATTAGCACATAAAATTGCATTGAAAATGAGACTAGATGACATTGAAAGTAATTTGGTATAAAACTGCATTTTCAATAAATCTGCTTTATTTAAAGATGGCGGTGGATGAAATGGAAGCGAATGTTAGTAAAACAATGAAAAAATGCAATGCATCGCAGTATGATATATTTGAGTGTTGTGAATATTTAATTCTCAAGATCTCCTAGATGACTTGTATAGCGTAAGGCGTAAGTTCTTCAATCTCTTTGTATACTTTTGCAAAATATATTTTCGAAAGGTATACATTATTTATCCATAAATTTTCAATTTCACTGACTTGTTTACATCCTTCTACAAAACCCACTCCTTTATTTTCCATATACAATATATGTATTCAATTTTATAGGAAAAATTTTCTTGCTATGCAATTTTCAAAGGTAAGGAAGGAATGTGTCTGCTACTTTGTAAATCTCTTGTTATTATAATGGTGATGAGATGATGATGATGAAAGTTGAAATGTATTTCACTTGAAACTGCTTTGCAATATACATTTTTTGTCATATTCTATTTTTATCATGGTTCTTATCCAAGATATCATCAATTCATCATGAAAACAATAATTATGCACACTTTCATCAAACATACATTTTTTATCTTTGCCTTCACAACGTAAAGGAAGATAGTTGCCAGACTTGCAGATTATGGGTTGCGTGTGCTAATTGTTCAAATTCAGTCAAATATAAAACGAGCCTACAACGATATAAAAATTTCACACATTTAAATTGCCACTTTTCTCGTACAAATTTATCCTCTTTTATTTCAATTTGTCCTATTTCCATTTATCGATTTATTTCTTATTTTTACCAACATATGGTTAAATTTTTGAAATTCTCCAACTTTTTTAAATTTCATATTCTTTTTAAGTCTTCTCAAAGATTTGCATTCAAATTTTAAAAAAGTAAAATAATATTGCAAAGGTAATATAAAATATGCCATGCATATAAATTTCCATAATATTTTTCTCCTGTAAAAAAAGTTAATTCAATCTCTTAGCTATGATTTTAGAAACAAAATAATTGTTTAACTTCACCTATAACTTTTGAAAAAAAAATTCAATTGGCTTTAACATAAAAGAATATGGCTAAAAAACAAGTTCAAAAATCTTGTGTCTTCATTTGTAAATTCATCGATTGCTCCTTTTAAATCAGTGTGAGTATTATTCATGATAAATTCTTTGCGATTTGCCAGCAGCTCTTTTAAAAGTTTTCTTCATTTTGCATCCAATTTTTATGACTACTATGAAGTATTTCTTAAATGTTTAGTGCTGTTATTAAGTTTAGATAGTTACTTTTTTTAGTAACTAACAAAATACAGCTTTTTTTGCCAACTTTAACTTTAGCTTCATATATAGTTCATCGGATAAGTAAATTGATACCAATTCATTTTTAAAGACTAAATGTTTGCAAATTTTTGGAGTTTCGTTTCTAAAAAAAATATAGCATAACTTGGCCTGAGTAAAATACCTGATTCTGAATTTACTCTATCCAACTCTTTAGAAGTTTGTTTTAAACTAATTTACAGATATGATATTTTTTATTAACCCATTAAGTCCCATAGAAATCAGACGATATTTAAAAAAACGCAGACGATTTATATTCAAAGTTATTGAAAAAAGCAGACGAAGGTGAAATTACTTATGTTCCCAAATGGGAACATTGGGACTTAACGGGTTAACCATGATAAAAATAGAATATGACAAAAATGTATATTTCAAAGCAGTTTCAAGTGAAATATATTTCAACTTTCATAATCTCATTACCATTATAATAACAAGATAAGTAAAATGATACCAATTCATTTTTAAATACAAAATGTTTGCAAATATTTGGAGCTTCGTTTCTAAAAAAAATATAGCATAACTTGGTTTGAGTAACTCAATTTACTCTATCCAACTCTTTAGAAATTTGTTTTACTCTAATTTACAGATATGATATTTCTGATCGATGAAAATAGTTAAACTTGGGTAAAGATAAATTCAGCTTCCAAGTTTTGACATCAAGAAGCCTTCTATATGGATTGCTTTCAATTAGTCTTTGGGTGAAAATTATAAGTTTTCTTTTTTTAAAACTTTTACCCTGTAAACGCTTTTATTTTTAACAGTGAGTTTGCAGTGGTTTCAAAACTTATTTTTGTCGTAAAGAATTTTGGTTCAAAAAATGTGAAACAATATAAAATTTATTTATTTTGTGTAACATGTGAAAAAAGTTAAAGTTCAAATCTGGCGACATAAGAAAAAATTAATTACAGGGAAAAAATTAAAAAAAGTTAAATTAACTGAGAGGCATAAATTTTTATGAAGAGACCCACAAATACTATAACAAAAATTAATTTAAAAAAAATCGTACCAAACTTGACATTTTTATTGTTAAAAATATTTTATTTATACTATTTAAGTAGAAAATAATTAAAATAAGCTTCACATTTTTATTCTCAACTTTTTTTATTTGCATTTTAAATTATTATTTTATTTGCGTAATATTTCATTTTTTTTGTGTTTTTTTATTCAACTATTTTCTTTCTACTTTACATAACAAAGACAATCTAAGAATGGTGAAAACAAATACAAAATCTCTCCTTACAGTGATCCAAGAAAGTTTTTTATAAGGGGATGCAAAACGATGTAAATTAATGAAAATTTTTGGTTAAAAGAAATTTTATTAATTTGAAAATTAAACTGAAATTATAATTAACACATAAATTGTTATTGAAGTGCTCAAAAATTTGAAAAAACTTTCAGTTTCTCGGTCCTATTTGTTCAAACTTCGTAGTGCATTTTATGTACATGGATATAAGCGCATAATGATTTGAACGTCGTGGTGTTATTTTATTGCGATTGCGTGTTTTCTAACGTCTAAGTACGGTCAAGCAAATATGTATAGGACACATTATGTATAGTTATATTAGATGACATATTGGTTATATCCAAAGTTCTTGTATTTTCTGTTGACATGATATTCATTCGTGTGCTTTTGGTTAAAGGGACAAAGAATCTGGATCTATTTTAAGTGTTTTTTTATATAGTCTAAAATTGATCAGTTTCTTCAGGAGAAGAATAATCAGCAGAAAAACAAGATTTTTTCATGTTTCACTACTTCTTGTGAAAGTCTTAGTGACAAAAGTTCTTACTCCTTCTGTTGCTGGATATGTAATCATTGGCGTGTTTCAACTCCATTCTCTACTCATATTAATCCATGACAATTCTTTTTTCGCTGAGAGAGAAGGAAATCTGATAACTATGCGACCAATGTCAAAAAGATCATCAAGTCTATCAACTTGTGGTCAAAAGTTTCACGATCTTTGTGTTTTGTAGAGCTTTCGAATCAACTTTGCCTTGTCATGTTTACAGACATGAACTGGTTGCCAGTCTGATGCAGATGCAGTTTCAATAGCATCTCCACTGAAATCTCTAACAGTAATTTGTCCACTTTGTGAACATGCAGGGCGTTTCCAACGATCTATTGATGTGATAGCAGCTTTGTCTTAAGATTTCTAGCTTGCCAAAAATTAACTTCACCCTTTTTTAGTTTTCATGATTTATTGATATCATAAACCAGAGAATAAAAAATGTATCTTTATGACTTATCTGTGTATCAGGCAACACATATAATAGATGCATGAATTCAAGGACAACGCAATTTTTAATTTTCAATGCTAAAGTGTAACTTCTCAATTTTGTTGAATTGTTAAGATATTTTGCAAAGGAGTTTCCTTCATCAATGTAACAGGCACGTGGGGTGGTAGAGTTTAAATTTTAGTCTTCAAATTTAAGAGAACCACTCAAACCTCGTCTACACCCTAACACAAAGGGGAGAACAAAATCTATTTTTTGAAAATTTTAAATAAAATAATGCCGAGAAAATTGATAGAGAATGAGTAAAATTTTTATTGGTTTGAAATTTTTCAAATTATATTTGAGTATGAATTTTTGTGTAATCTCTAACGCCTCTAACTATCCTTTAAATAAATAGATTTCTTTATTCAGCTAATTATTTTGTGAGAATTTTATTTGACCCATTTTATGTTATTTTGATCAAAATAAATTGCTTACATACTTAAGGCCCTTTTATATGTGATGAATGTGAAATACTCTCTAAACAAATATGCCAGAAGAAATAAACCAGACTGAATCTTTTTTGTTTCTTTACCATAAATCAAAGGATGTGTATAACCTATAAAGTATCTCTCATTCACTGAAAATTTGAGTAATGGTTATTTTGACATAATGAAAAATCATATATTGATCTATTTCAATCCATCATACTTTTCTTAAACGCAAATGTTTGTTTTTAAGTTAGTTTTGATTTTTGCCTCTAATTTTCTTTGATTCCAAATAGATTCATACGTATCATTTATGAAAAGAAGCTAAAGGTTAAACCAATCCAATTGTTTTTTGATTCAGTATTTTTTCAAATAAAGATACCATATACCTATATATATCCCTCTATTATATAAATATATAGAATCAATAAAAGCGATGAGACATACAACGATCGTGGTGGTAGGGGAAGCTGTGAGTTATCATGGCTTTGTCTTTCTATTCCGGGGTTCCCAAAGTGGCCAACAATGCCCAATTCGGAGCCTTTTTGTAGTACAAGGGGCACTGTAGGTTTTTACTTCAGAAAGGAGGCGTTAAATGCACATAGGCGCGGTATTGTATTTTTTTATATTTAAATTTGAAATTTTAGAAAAAATAGCTAATATTAGAGAGCTGAAATAGTATTTTTATAGGTTAATGTTTACTAGTTTTCTGTAAATTTATCATTACTTTTAATTATATTTCCAATACTTAGTTTAATTAAACCCATAAGCATCGCAGAAGATTCAAAGGAAAATAGTGGGTCAAATTTCATAAAATATATAAGTAACGCAAGCGCTGGCTGGTCTGTTTTTGAACATAACTTTGTATCAAAATTATAGATATGTGTAACGTCAATTTTCCAGTGCCTGTAAAATTTCTAAAAAAAAATCAAGAAAAAATTCAAAATACCTTAATGTTAAATACAGGAGTGAAAATTAAGATTATGGGTAATCTTAGGTTTTTGTTGTCTCTTTTGTCTTACAAAACCACAAATATAGTAATTTGGCATAACCACGTATATGCTTTGAATGCTTCATATACTTTTCTTTTTTGTTGTTGTTTCCGTGCTCATCCCAGACCACTAATGTAGTATACCCTTTTTATAAGCAACAGAATTACTAAGGGTTTGGGCCTTAAATCATGTCAAAAATTAAGCAACATACTTTTTAGACCTTATATGGATATTTTGCTAAATTTTTGGAATTGTAAAAATTGCCTTCATATATCCCTTTCCCAAGAAATAAGACTCATTTTATGTTAATTGGAATATTTTTAACATAATTTAATAAAAATAAAATTATAATTATAATTATAAAATTTTTGTAATTTAATAAAAGTCATTAGATAAAAAATAATACTAAGCAAACACAAAAGCAACTTGAAGTCTGAAAATGCCTCAAATCCTTAGCAACAATAGGCTTGTTTCAGAAAATAGGGTTGTTTGTATAAAAAATGTAAATGTTAAACATTTTGATACGTTTTTTGATTGAGAATTTTTCCAACATATAGACGTACCATTTACCTATATTGTATACCTTAATAGATTTTCAATGTAAAGAGGCAATAAAAGTGATGCGACATACACCCTTTGTGGTAGAGATGGCAGTGGGCAAGAGAACTGTACGGGTATCGGTTGGGACCCGTTATTCCAGTTCGGCCCATGGGTGGGCATAGGTTTAAAAATACCACAAGAGACGGGTACGGACGGATATAAATTTAAAAAATAGCACAAGAAACGAATACGGTCTAGTTTTGCAACATTTGATGTACATTTATGATAGAGTTCTACTGCACACATTATTCAACTCCACTTCCAGTATCACACTATGGGCTGCTTGCTTAAAAAGTTTTTCTCAAATCACAAGCTGCAACGCGGTGTATGATGAAATAAGGCTGTGTTATACTTTGAAAATATAGGTTCAGTAGATCCATTATAACGAGGACGATTTATAAATGGGTCTGTGTCTTGGATATCCCCATGTGCGCTATAAAGGGTTTAGTGCGTATAACTAAAATCTATTTGTCAAACCAATTGGATCTAAAATTCTTCATATTTTTAAGAAATCTTGAGAATAGAATTGAAGATAAGGAGAAAATATGTTGAAAAAATATTGGGTGGTGATTAAGTGCCCCAGTCGAGTGTGCAAAGCGTAAATGATGAAAGGCCAACGATGTCCTGCACAAGTTCACGTTCTATGTTTCCATCACTTGCATGAAGCAAATAAGAGAGAAAGCATACCTCCCCAGCGCCCCTTTAGCATACATAACTCAAAGAGCTTTTTAAATTTTGTTGATAGACCTTATGATTTGCCCAAGTCACGTTTATCATCTAAAATAAAATAGACGTTTCTTATCTAAGACAGATCGAAATATATTATAGGAATATAGTGGCTGGGACAATGATAATAATTTAACCTCTTTTCAGGCGAAAAAGCTACTACTCTCTGCTTTTTACTCGTTTTTGCAATCTTTTTTATCTCATTTTGAAGTGTATTTTTAAAATTGAAAAACTCATTTTAAATAGATATACGCATTTTTATACACACCACTCAAACGATGAGGAAGATAGTAAGAATATTTGTGTGCGTTTTATGCGCTAAATATATCCTTGATAAAGTTTAAGACATGGTCGTGTCTAACATTATATTTACGACTTTTTATTGTTTTTTCTCATTACTCTTCATTCTCGCTTCTCCACATTATTTTCCTTGTCAACGTGCATCTATGCTCACGCCAATAAATAATATAATTTCATTTTTTATTTTTTGCATTTTCTGCAAACTCATCGTCCCAACACACTGTCCCACTTAAAACTCCTCATCACCGCCACACTCCGCTTTCAAAGTGAGCCAGTTTTCTATTCTCTCATTTAAATTCAGAGAAAAAAGCATTTGTAGTTGCTTGTGGTGCATCGTTTAATACTTTTTTATTTTTACGATGGCTTTTTAATTTTAATTTTTATTACAACTTTTTGCACTACCATCAACTTAGTGAAATCAATATTAAAAGAGAAGACATACATGCATAATACATTCTTCCACACTCACTCTCTCTGTGCCTTTCTATTTTCGCATTACACTCGCACACACAAACACTTTTAACGTCCATTAAATTGGAATTGCAAAGTTACAAATAAATAAAATCCAAGATTTCAACACTAAAAGATCATTCATCAGATCACTGCTCTTTCACTCAATTTTGGCCTGATTTAGTTAGAGAAAATTGCTACAGTAGAAAATATGAAGCTAATCAAGACATAAATCGTGGACATTCTATTTTACATTATACTTTTGATTCGTATGTTGCAACTAGAGACTCCTCCCTTAAGACTCTACTCAATTGCCACTGAATGGATATAAATAAAATGTACCCCCACACGCCGAGGGTCAAATCAACAAAAACTCCGAGTATATACAGGTTAATAATACTTTTTATTCAGGTATAAACTAAAAAGGCCTTGAAAACATCTTAATTTCTGCTTATACTTGAAATTAATTAACTCCATCGTGGCGGGCTATTTTTGATTCATGAGGGAGGAAGGGATGGCTTTTTTATCAGGGGATTGTTGGGAATTAGGAGAGCGGTGAATCTTTAAAAATGATCTTAACTCAGATATTTTCGATGAATGTATTGATTATTATTATTTATATAAGTTATATAAGGAATATTTTATAAATTGACTTCAAAGATGAAATTATTGCATTGATGGAGGCGTTAATGCTACGATAATAGTGATTGAGAAAATGGAAATAAACACTTAAGAGCTAAAACTCTGCTAATACGGCTAAATTATTAACGGGAGGGGGTCACCAGCGCCTGCCCCTAGCTCTCTGGATGTGTGCCCCTGTCTTTTTCCAAAATACTCGCGTGAACCAACTAAATTGTAAATTTTTATTCTATTTGCCTGATTTTATTTCTAAATAGCATACTAATTAATTTAATAAATCATGTTTAATTCACTCAAAACATTTCATTTGTCAGTAAAATTGGCTTTCACAGGTAACTTAACCTTTTGAGGACGGGACTATTTTCATTTCCTTGGACACTGGTCCTCAAACGGTTAACGCCAAAATAAATAAATTTATCGCTACATAATTAATAGATTGTGCTTAATTTGATTTTAAAACTTCTTTATCACTATGGATTGAAAATGATTACTCTTTAGCTTTCGCTAGTTTGTGGTTTGGTTTATTTTTTTTTTCATTTTACATAATTTTTGTGCCATTTAGCAAATCGACCTTTTTCTATTTAATCATGATGGCATTTTCGCCAATCTATCATTTTTACATTTTACTTAGTGATGATGGGACGATTAATCGGAATCGAGAATCGTGATTTTTTAAATATCGGGATCGCATCGAAAAATTTCATTAATGCCTTCTGAAACCTCATTTCTGATTCTTTTATTTTTAGGAATATTTAAAAAAGTTGCAATTTTAAAAATATTTTAAAATTTAAAATTAATTTATTAAAATTAAAATCTAATTTAGATTCATTTGAATTAATCAAACATAATTGAGAATTAAAGATGTTTTAATTTTTAATGTTTCAAATTAAGAATCGGAATCGAAATCTTATATTTTATAAAGAATCGCCATCCGAATCGGAATCGTACAAAACTTTCGTATTGTCCAATCACTAATCTATATTTATATGTATGAATACGGAATCTCAATGCCTAGCATGTTGGTAATTCGTCAAGTGCCAAATCTTCGCTGAATAAGACAGATATCAAGTTAGCTAAAAACTCTCGATTTTTCTATAGCCGTAGAGATGTGTGCCGTGTATTATTATATAATCCAGCGTTAAAATTTCAATGAAAGTTATTTTAAAATGACGTGTTTAAGATTGATAACTGCTACCTAACTATGCATAGCTCTTTTAGCGCTCCTTATTTCAATTCTTGTTCCTTAGTTTGAACATCAATGCGTACTCCCAGGGATCTCGGTAGTACCGCCATCAGGCTGCCATCTGATCATTTTTAGCGGTACAAATAAAACAAATTAAGGAAAATTAATTTTGCAACTTGTGCATATACTTAAATCAAAGTTCTAAATAAAAATATGCACATTATTTTGTACCAATGACATTTTTAGAACACTTGTAAAGAGTTGTTTGATTGGCTGCATTTTACCATTGAAAATTAAAAGGCAGCACACAAATTGTTTTTTTTAATTTTCATAATAATCTGAGCTACTACGTTCGGAATCGTGATCAAGAATTATTATTTCTTTCTTAAGCAAAAGAAAATGTTGACATATTTATCCATTATTTTCAAGTAGATCAGGATTATCTCAAACATACGGATAATGGGCAATAAAATTTGATCAAAGCATTATCCAAAGTAAGAAATTGTAAGAAGTAAACTCATTAAAATATTTTCTTATTTATTTAACCGCTCAATATATGTTTCAGTTTCTCTTCTCTCACTTGTGAAAATTACCCTCACATAAGGACGCATATGTACCTTGAAATGACACTTTTTGGCGCGGCAAATATAAAAAATGTACATTTATAATTTATACATATACGAGTCCAAATGATTGTTAGGTTTTAAAATTGTTAATAAGGAATCTAATATGTGGGGTGACAATGGAACTTTTGCCCTTTAAGTACCACAAAGGTATGTAATGTATAGTTATGGTGAAATATTTCATCATTATTATTATCTTCATTTTTATAGTCAACATTTTTCCTTCTTACTAAGGCTTATTGATTTTCCTTCCATGATTTGGTAACTAACTTTCACTTGATTCTATCTTCCGCATCTTAGGGCTTCAAACCAACGTTTAAAATGTTTGATCGATTATAAATTTGTTGGATTAAAGATGTCCAAAAAAGTTTAAATATGACCAAATTATATTATGGTATCTGATTTTGTTATAAATCAAAGATGTACAAATCCTTTCCTCTGAATAGCCTATTTTAAATTATACATCCATTACTGCCCAGAATTATGGTGAATTGTAAGTTAAAACTGAAAAAATTTACACTACTTTATTCGAGAAACATTTTTTTAAATTTAAAATAAACAAAATATCTTTCCAAATTAACTACCATCTTTATAGGAAAAAGTATTGCATACATACTTACAAATACATATATAATACATATTTTTATTAAAAACACATAAAAAATTCTTCTTCCATTGAAGAATACACGCAATTGCCAAAATTAGTTTATAAAGATTTTCAAATTTTATTTGTCTGTTAAATATTTTCAAATTGGTGATGACATGAAAAAATGTATATTTACTAAAAAGACATTTTAAAATTAATGTGATTTCTGATAGTACTTTTCTTTTGGAATTTTCTTTCAACATTTTAATAGAAGGAAATATGCGTATTGCAGATTATTTCTAACTAATTGACGTTGACGAAATTTCGTTTTGACTCTGAACGAAACTCGTTTTGCTTGGGAATGAGATTTTGTGTTCCTAGAAAATAATTGTTCGCATCTGTGTGCACTACACCACATGCACAGCAACTTTTTAGTTAAATCACAGATTTGCTCGAAATCATTAAAATAACTCAGCTCTGTAAAAATTAGAAAGAGTATTTTCTCTTTGATTTTATCCAAGAATAGATTATCTTTGTTTTTATTGATAAAACACTTTCAATTTTATCCTACATTTTTAATTCATAAAAACTTTACAAACATTTTAAATTGAATTAATTATGCTTTAAAAAATAACGAAAAAATATATAATTATTGTAAGACAAAATTTTTTTTATTTTTTGTTTCTTCTATAAAAATCAGTCGTTTGATTAACCAAAAAAGTGAAATTAAATACATAAACTTTTCAAATTAATGCATTTTAATAGCAACTATGATCAGGAAGAACAAGTTCACGCATAAAACCAATACAACAGAATTTGAAAGGATTTCCTTTCATTTGAAGTCTTTTCACAAATTAGATATGTTGCGCAGCACAAGCTAAACTATTTTCTAAGCAATGGTAGAAAAACGTAAGCATCTTTGTTTAATCAGTGTATTCTTTTGTTTTAAATCGCTCAATGAGATTCTAAAAAATTTTAAATCTTCCACTATGAAGTAAAAAATTTCGAAAACCTCTAACTTTTTCTTTTTCAAACCTTAATTTAAGTCCTTCATTCCATTTTAGTTCAAAAATTCTTCCTAAAAATTTTCTTTTGCAGATTGCATATTACAAGAAAAATGATGTATCACCTATTCTTTTATTTTGAGTTGAAACAAATCCTTAATTCAGAAAAATAAGACAACTTTCTATTCAGATTTCTGATCAGAAAAGATTGATTTTGATTGAAATAAATTTTTCCTAATTATTTGCTAAAAATTGCCGACATGAAATCCATTTTTATCGAGAAGTGGGTCATTCGTCTACGGTTGAGAAACCCTGTAATTTAAATAACCATGTGGATTATCGCATTATTTGGTCTTCAAAGAGATTATAACATGGGCCGCAAAAAAAAGATTAAGTTGGACAGGGTGCGGTACCCGCGTCACGGGTTCTTAAATTAACCTTGGTATTTGTACGCTCGTGAATTTATGATTTTTTCATCCTGTTGTTGTTTTTGTTATTAATCAGATTACGCGATCTTGTTATTAAAATAAATGCACTTTTTATTTGAGTTTGAGTTAGTATTTCTTTTCAAGGAAGTGAATCACAGGGAAAGTTTATAATTTTTGTTCACTTTCACAGCAGCAGCAGCAGCGGTGAAAAGGGAAAATTCAGCCAACCTACATAAAAGCCACGATTAGGTACTACTGGTTTCTACATATGACTTGATCCAAGTTATTTGCGCAATTTGCTTGTAGGTTTACCACTTGGCAGGGGTTGGACCATAATATCTTATCCATTTTCATGTATTTTAACCCCTTTATACCAATGTTTCCAAAGGAAACCCAGGCGAACATCTGTTTTAAATAGAATTAATTAGGAAACACTGAAATTGTCTGCGTTCTCTTCGGATCATCGGGTTTCCTGGAACCCCTTCAGCGGGTTGATTAGAACACTAGGATTTTTTAGTTCCCTTCGGGAGGTTTACATATATGTATAGGGCACAAAAATGCTTTTCAAATTCTCGCTATTAATCCATTTAGTACCGATGCTCCGAAAGAGAACGGTTCCAGGAAAATTTCCCTACAATTTAAATCTCCTTGTTTCACAGCTATTCCGGCACTAAGCTTATAAACAAAAGAAGACTAATTATACGAGTACTAGTGATTGACGTTTGCACTAACCAATAAAAATAATAGCTTTGTGAAGCCCTCAAGACACTCCAATGCACAAATTACTGCATTTTAAAAATTAAAATACTTCGCAAATACATATTACAGTAAAACCTCGTTGATCCGTCATCGCTTATTTCCAAAAAAATTGACGGATTTTAGAGGTTCACGACGGTTCGAAAAAAATTCAATTAAATTTTATCATAGTTAGGCATTTTAATTGTAATATATGTGGTTTAATTATTGAGGCAAGTTAATTAGATAAAAATATTTTAAAGTATTTTTTGCGTAACTATTTGAAACATTCATATTAATCAAGAAAAGCTTTATAACAGAAAAAAATAGAAAATTGCTGTAGAATATTAGAAAAAACCACTAACTAGTGTATTTAGCTCACTTATGTTATATATACATTATATTATATTAATATTTTTAGCTCACTTGTGTTATATATACAGTAGGCAAGTATAATTAGGTATGATTAATGACTTTTTATCATAACAGAATCAAACGAGTTGCAATAAATCAAGATTATTTGGTTTGACAAACAATATTCATACCTCACTTATATTATATAAGGACATGTGTTTGCAAATAAACATACAGATTGTGGAAAACAATTTATTCACAAAATAAGCCCAAAAGAAATCAAAATAGAAACTTATCAATTATTGAAAATTGAGGAAATATTAAAAGAAGGTTGTGTATTTAACAGAAAACTCATCCATTGTATTGGAAGTGTCCACGTTTTATAGGTGAAAAATATACAACGGAATTCTGCTTAAAAACATGTACAGATTCTTATCTGAAAAATATTCTTCGTATATATTCTCTATCATTATATCTTGAACTTCTTTTCAATATTTTTTACTACCACTCCAATTATAGTGCGAATTGACAAATTCCAATCACCTCCCAAACGGTAGTTTTATCATATACCAGACTAGATTTCAAACTAAGAAACATAGTTATAATACTAGATACAAATTTTTAAAATAAAAATACCCGTTATGAAAACCTAAGAAACATTTTGATGCTTTTCCTGAAAGAGAAACTTTTTGAGTAGCTGAAGTGAAGCCCAGTTGCGAGAGCTTCCTATATATACTTAGTAAATCTGTCAAGTTGTAAAAATTTAATTCCATTCGCATTTGTAAATTTTTCAGGTATAAAAAATTTATTTCTTTAGGAGGCTTAGTTCTTCTCTTATTATATCCGTTTTTCCTCAGAATACCTTGTTTGGAAATCATTTTGTTTCTATCTTCATAATTCAATATCGTTATGTTATCCCTTTGAACAAATAAAATAATTAAATACAAACGAAAAAAGTTTACTGGTATATTTTGCTTGTCGCTTTAAGCGATTTACTGGCATCTATTTCAATGTTTTCATTGAATTTTTCTATTCTTTCATTTATCTTCTCGTGATTGTGTTCAATAAATTTCAAAATGGCGTTGGATCCATCATTTCGAGCAATAATTTTACCTTTTCAAAACGTCACAAATTTTATCGAAATATAAATATAAAAGATATTAACCTGGTGCTGAAGGTGGCCCATTAAATTAGTGATAAAATAAAGAGGTGAACACTAAAATAAATTATTTATTGAGCACTTAAAATTTTTAAAATGTAAATTTTCGCCGACAGTCGGCTTTTTCAAAGACAAAATATATAAAATGTAATTATGTACAAATTTTAAGTGCTCAATAAATTATTTATTTTAGTATTCACCTCTTTATATAAATATAAAATTGAGTATTATCTATTTCAAATTAACATTTAAAATGTACATGTGATAGCATATAAAACTAGTTCTTATTGCACTTAATATTTTCTGTAAAATATGTAAAATAACATCAAAAATATAAGGGCATACAAAATTATACCTGAACAAGAATTCTTGACACAACGATAATGAATAGTGGAAATAAAAACTCTGTTAGTACAATATTTGTAGTCGTTCAAATGCATATGGTAATGGATGTTTATTATTTGAATGTAGAAAAAGGGGAACCAGACCGTTGTAAAGGTGAAACTAAAATGAAACTGTTTTAGATCGTGTACAGTTATAGAAAATGAATTGCATCTCTTAATGTGATTTCCTATTATTAACCATCATATAATACACAATTCTCGTGTTGTAGGCTATTTTTCAATGTAAGGAAGTTTTTCGCTTCTCATACTCAAGCATGTGTTAAAGATTATCTAGCGAGATAAGAAGATTAAACTGTAGGGAAATTTTCCATGTAGGGAAACTTTCCGTTTGCCGTGGATATTTAAGAACGCCCCTTTCAAAAAGAATTATAGCATACGTTTTTATTGAATTACTCCTCAATTTAATTTTGATTTATTTCATACACTGTGGAAAAATGAACTGTTGTAAAAATTTTGTTTAAAAAATTAGAAAAGAGTTTTGCATATATTCTTTCATAGTTTTTGTAAATGCTTGGGCTAACTTTTCAAAAACCTGTAATTGTTTCTTGGCTAATTTAAAGATTCATTTACGTTTTTTCAATTTATTAAAACTTGAATTAATTTTATTAAGTTGAAAACATCAAACTAAATTGTAAAAACACGCATTTCTACTGATATCATCATCAAGGGAATTATTTGATACAAAATAAAATTTAAAATAATAAACACACAAAATATCTTTGATCTTTAAAACAAATTTCTATTATAGATGACTCTTAGTTAGGTATAAATTGTATTACAACAGTTTTCATAAGATGTTGATTGAATTTTTCCATGGATACATCAGTTATGTAATTTATTAATTGTAATTATTAGCGGCTCCATCAGGCCTTTTGAAAAATCCGAATTTTGATGTAATTGTTTATTGTTTATTACATAAGTGTCTGAGCCAATCTGCACCATCGGAAAGGTTTTTTTTATTACACTTTATAATTTGTTATTTTTTTTATGCATTTTTTTCTTGAATAAATCTTTCTTTCTTTCTTTCTTTCTTTATTGATGTTAAACTAAGGTTTTAATTTTACTAAAAATATTTTTATAATAGAGATTCATTCAACTCAAACAAGAGCTACACGCTTTTCTAAGAGCCACATTTACTGACCTCTGAACTGTTATCTATTTTGGTAAATAATGAGCGATCTTTACCTAGCACAAGCAAATCAAGAAGCACTATTTTTATAATTAATACATTTTTCTAAAAGTTTTTGTTCCAAGAAAATAATTTTTGAATATGATCAACTTGTCATAGACACAAAATGAGAAAGTTAAAATTGATGAATGTTTAATGCTGATAAACTGAGTTTTTTTTCTAATCCTTGAGAGAGAGAGCTTGATAAATGTTCATTGTGGGAATAATGCTGGACGTATATTTCTCAATTTTTCTCTCAGTGTACTATACTGCAACTCGTTTTTCATGTCGAGGATGATGCAGTCAGTGAAGCTGGTTAATCACACATACATCTTTCTCATAGTTGCCATCTTCTCGACGAAATTAACCACAAAAATCAATTTAAAATAAGAAAGGACAAAAAACTTGTCTGGTTGTGTGTGTGCAATGAAAAATAGCCATCATCCTGATCCTATCTCTAATTTCGTCTTAAAATATTTGCAAATTTAGCACATATTTCTCATTTTACCCAAAATATATAATATATATATGGAAACGCATGTAAATTTTCCACGCACTACTGTATAAGAGTTACATTTTTAAACCCACCTTACCATAGCTGGCTGCGTAGCAGCAGTAGGTCTCACCACCATCACCATCACTCAATTTCACAAAAGCTTGACAGAATGAAATATTTATGGAGACGTTTATGCAAATGCAACTATACCATGAAATAAATCATTTCGCCTTTTTTTGCCTGATATCCATCAGCAATTCAAGATGCATCTAAGAAAACGAGACACTCAAGTTTATGAGGTTTTCGACTTAACCTCATTCCATTTTTCGATACACATGCATGCAGACAAATTTTATCCTCACTCCGACATAAATGCTATGAGATAATATTTTCATTATTTTGCAAGCAGAGAACGACACTCATCCTTGAATGGTCAGGTCGTTGCTTTCAAGCTTTGAGCTGATTTATCAGCGCATGCAATTACTGAGAGGGAATACATTTTATGGTTTCAACGATAAAATTTAAAGAGATTTTTCTGCATACAATCCTAACAAATTTTCTTGGGGTTTCGTAAAAAATGGAATTTTTGCCTTATAAATCAATTTATGGGGTTAATAAAATCCAAAGTTGCTTATTTTTTTCCTTGACCTATCATAAAGTTATTTTTGATATAC
This sequence comes from Nectonema munidae, assembly GCA_030549495.1. Classification (NCBI taxonomy): domain Eukaryota; kingdom Metazoa; phylum Nematomorpha; class Nectonematoida; family Nectonematidae; genus Nectonema; species Nectonema munidae. Next base: position 91,305 of record JAUIRK010000165.1, on the reverse strand, counting down.
CTTTATGGTATTTTAGGTATTTTGATAGATTCATATTTTTTACCAGTTATCCAGAGGTGAGAAACAAGAAGCTGCTGCTAAATTGCCTTTAGAAATGTTCAAAAAATAAAGTTGCATATTCTGTCTAAATAAATATAGCCATCTCAATTGTTTTATTAATATCTGGTCATTATATAGGAAAAAAATAATTTAATAGGAAGCAAATTGTATTTTTCCTTATTTTGTAGTAAAAATCTGTATTCTTCCTTATTTTGTAGGAAAAAAATTTATATGTTTACTTATTTTCTTCCTACTTTAGGAAAATGACTGTTTTTTTCCTCGACTTTCGGTAAACGCAAACTTGAAAATTATCTGCCTCGCCTTATTTTAAAGCGAATTTTTGATTAAATTAAAGAAACTAGAGAAAGCCAAAACTTTTCATTAAAACTTTTATATACACAAAATTTTTAGAGTGATTTATGGAAGAAATTCTCAAATAATTTATTGTCATCGCTCACCAAGAGACACTTCTAATAATTTTTTTTCAATTGCAGACCATTCAGGAAAATGATAAGCAATTTCGTCCAAAACGAATTGGAAGAATTTTACCATATATATTATTCACTTTGCTGAATTATGCGCCTAAACCTTTTTGAACTTCTGAATTATATTTTTCCCAAAAGTTGCGAATTTGCATTTTGCACTAGAGTGGCCAATCGACTGTTAGGTTGTCTTTAAGCAAGCTGTCAACTGCTATATATGTTTGGCCACCGATTATCAAGTATTACAACGTATTGTCAAACAATTTCAACAATATTTTAATTCTCCTTTCTTTAACCCTTTGAGCTTATATTTGTTGAAGACTATCTGCTTTCTTTTCCAAAGAAAATTTATATATTTACAACACGTTTATCACTTCTTGTGACACGGCTGTCACTCTCGTGCTCAAAGGGCTAAACTCGTCATTCACTTTTTAGTATAAACACAAATTGTTGTTCTCAAAATTAATATGCTTTTGTTTTGTATATAAATTAAGTGTAATGAATTTTTCTATTCATATAATGTTAAGTATTTTTTAAACTACTATATTTATAGAAGCTTATAATTCAATAGATATTTATATCAAACATCTATGACTCAAGAAAAGTGTTTTTCTTCACATAAATACCCAATCCTATTTGTAAAAAATATATTTCTTTTAGATCATTTCTATTTAGGTGTTATAAGATTAATTTCATTGATGGTTGATGATAAGGATTGACAGTTGTAAAATTTTTAATTGACTGCAGAACGTCAATTCAGATAAAAAGGTTGAGCGCTGACACTGGTAGTTCTCACACCTTTGAGAAATGCTCTTTTAAATGACACCTTTCTTCTAAATAAACTTCGTTGATAAAAAAAACTAGTTAAGGTAATTAGAAAATTCTAGTAACCTTAATTGTCCTACCTTTTTTACTTTGCTCACTCAAATTTATTGTTTTTAATTTCAGTAAAGTTACTAAAAATCAAATTTGAAAATGAATTTAAATAAATTGAAAAAATGTATTTAAAATGTTATGAAAACACGTATTATTAAATACTTTTTTCTAAAATTAAAGTTTTTTAAGGATTTGTTTTAATGATATTTAACCTTAAAAATATATCTTGAAGGCTCATTATTCAAAAACATCCATCATTACATTAAATGCAATCAAAATTTCTCTTTATATACTTTAAATGAGGACTTCTCAGTATCTTCATGAGTGCATAATGTGTTTGTATTAATTCACATACTCTAACATTGAAGAAAATAAAGAATGTTCAGTCTAGTGTCTTATTTACTTATATCTCTGAAAAGTGCATATTTAGTATCAGTAACTAATAAAGTTAGTAAAGTCATCGTTAACTAATCTAAAACAACTTTACTAATCTAATTAGTAAGTGATGCTGATTTTTTCTCTCAGCGGGTGATGAATTTTTAAAAGCTATAAATCATTATTAATGCTCAATATATAAGTTTGTTATTTGCATACATAAGTATAAGTATATACTGTAAAATAAGAAATTTTTACAAAAAATTTACTTTTGAGAAATTAAATTAAACAGACTTAAATTCGAGAGTTTCAAATTTATTATACGAATTCTTAATGATAAAATTATTTGGAAAGCAAATCAATCTTTTTGGAAATATTTTTATTATTAAAAATAAATTCGAAAAAATAAATCTAATAGATTCCCAAAATTCAATACAACGATTTTCTTAGTTTTTACCAATCCTGAGCAGTGGCGTAGCTAGACATGGGGCACCTGGGGCCATGCCCCCGATGTTCCTTGTTGTGCCCCCACCCCATGTACTTTATGTCATGTCATACATACATATTTATAATTACATTTATATATAGTTGATTTTCTCACAATATATCATGTGCCACACAACATCCATAGATAAAGAAATAACTATCTCCATGCTTTTTCTGTTAGTTGTATTAGAAGTCTTCACAGTTTGACGTCGTCACATATACGGATGGGTGCCATGACAACGAAATGTTCAAACCATGCATTTTCTGTTAGCAAAATTTTATCAAAAATTTTCAACGTGTGCCCCCCCCCCCTCCCAGTGCCTCCCTCATTAACTTTTTTCTGGCTACGCCGCTAATACTGAGTATACATGTGTTTTTCCAAACTAGAATCAAAATATTTTTTGGTTTGGATGTCCAATAAATTGCGAAAAAGACCCATCTAGCATTAATTACTTTTACAGTTGAAAGTTTAAATCAACTTTAAAGTTATCAACAGATTTACGATAATTTTAAAGTTCAAAGCCACTTCATATTTGTACCACGAAGTGAATTATTATGGTTTTAGAAATGTATATTCCCAAAGTTAAATGATCGCGTGTTTGTTTTTGAACCATAATTCGCGAAATTAAACTACTTTGCATTATTTATATTAGTTCTATTAAAACTCAATTTAGAAAGGAAGGGATTTAAATTTTGAGAGCTCAATATTTTTGGCACACATCTGTTAAAAATATAAAGAAAGATTATGAAAATATTCGATGGGGCTTAACCTCCTACTGCTTATTTGTAAAATAATAAAAAAATTATTAATAAAATAATTTCTTTCTTATTGTTTTTTATTCCATCCAATGGAAGAATAATCTTATATAATTGTAGAGATGGATGTCACAATGTAGTACCTAACTCAGGACATCAGGTTGCATACCAAACGGTTCAACCGTTACGCCATCTCTTAAAGCAAAATTAGAGTTTTCGCAAATTCAAAAATTGGACAGAACGAAAACAAAATTTTCCACAATTTTCTGTAGTTATTTTAAAGAATTATTGGCGAGGTAATTGTCAGCTGTCCCTTAATAAGTTCGACACCGCTACAAGAAAAATGCATTATTTACTGAAAATCCCAAATTTTTTGTCTTCATGGCGGATTTTCGCGCTTTTTTAAATAAAAAATTGTGATTTCTAACTGTTATATCTTATTAATGTTATAGCTTACACTGTTATTAGCATTTTTTTGTATATATTGTTTAAATGTTTTATACATCGTCTGATTTACTTGCATTGGGGCCCTAGGCCAAACATTATTACAGTGGTTCTCAACCTCTTTACCTAGAAGGACCACTTTAAACATTTATCAAAATTTAATTCCCCCCCCCCCCCGCATCTCTTCCAAAATGTACAGTATCTATAATTTATTACATACTCATCCTAAGAATCATCAGGAGGTTTTTCAACTGACAATTTAAATGGATTACACACTAAATCTAAATTATCATCACTAAATTCTGAAAAATATCTCCTGAATTCATTTTCAAGTGCTGTCAAATGTTGAATGATATTTTTTGAAACTGTGGAAGCACTTTTTTCACCATCAACAACAAGAACTGATACAGATCCTCAAACATTGCAAGGTTGTTTATGTTTACTTTTCTCTTATAGTTATCCAGTTTGGTGATAAAAGCTTTCAATGAATCAAACAATTTCATGATATTTGCATCTCTTCCTTGCATTTGCATAAGCTTGTGCTGAAAAATATCACCCAAATATGCAAATTTTATGATCCATTCCTCATCAGCCGGCATGCAATAATTCCATCTTGCCTTGAACTTCAAAAAATAATAAGCTCATCTCTGAGTTCAAATATCCGTCAAAATTGTTTGAAAAGATATTCATTTAGATCTCCACCTTTGACATAATTAACAATCAGAATTATTTAATCCAGATCCTAGTGACGCTAAGAGTGTTTTTGAAGCCAGTGCCTAAGGGTGAATAATACAATGAATGAGCTCGATTTTTCAAAGAAACTGGAAACGTGATTTGGTCCCCAACATATATGGTGCCCAATCTGTACAAAAACCGCAGTTATGATTCCATGATAGATTTTTTAATTCAATGAAAAATGAAACTTTTTCCATATTATCAGAGGCTTTGGTAGTTTTAAGAGGAAAACAAAAGAAAAACTCCTCTTTAATGAACCTGAGTGAACATATCTTGCAAAAGCCATCAATTGAGAGCACGATGCCACATCAGTTGTCTCATTAAGTTGAATTGAATATAACCCAAACAGTGTAATCTTGATCCATTGCACAACTTGACCTTTGATATCAGTTGCTATGTCCTGATTCTTCTTTGAATTGTACTGTCTGAATATGAAACTGCCACAAGTTTTTCCTCCAAACCACTTCCAAACACTATCTCCACGATTTTAAGAGCATAGGGTTTACTCAACATTTCTCCAATTGAGTGCGGGTTTTTTTGTTTTGCAATTTCCAAGGCTACAATATATGAAACTTCAATGAGCTTTCGATTTGATTCTTCAAATTTCCCTGTTGAATCCAATTTGATACTACTAAGAGCATTTGTATGACGCTCAAAAAATGTTTTATCCTTTTCCTTAGTTTGAGGATGAACGTTTAGCAAATGTTGCTTTAACTTTGTAGGCTTCATAGAATCATTTGGCAAAGCGTTCGAACAAATTACACATTATGATTTTTTTCCCATTAATGATGATAGATGTGAATCAATATTATCGCAGTTTCGTTTTTATACTCATTTTGGGCTTTAAATTGAGAAAATAAAAAATCAAGCATCAATAGATATAAAATATATTGCCAATTGAAATATTAGGAGAGTAAGAAATATGCTCAGTAATTATAGATCTCTCAACCTAATTTTTTTAAAACCTGGACATTTTACTTAAACAGAGAGAATTTAAAGAACCTTGAAAAATGCATTTTAGCAAAGAAAGAATGTTAATGAATATAAATCAAAAGTTTATTGAAATATAAAAATTGGGAGACACAAATTTAGAAGGGGAGAATGATAGAAAAAAGAGTCTCCAGGCTTGACAGATCTGTAATTGCAAGAAAATATTAAGATGAAAAAATTAGTAATTTAAAAAGTATATTTATAATATCATAAGAAGCAGGGAAAATATTAATGCTAAAATCACCACAAAGAATATAGTCAAAACCTATCTTTGAAAGAGATCCATGAAGAAATTAAAAAATATATATTCAACTCTGAGGTGGGAGTGCTAATTATAACAATGGTTGTAAAAAACTTGATAATATATTTAAATCAGAGGCTTAAACAGTTTTTATTCTGATGAGGGTAATTAAAATCAGGAGGGTGGCCAAAAATATGATTATATCAAAGGGCCCAGTCTTCTGCCCCTCCTTGACCACCCTTCAAATCTAAATTCAAACATTATCACCAAAAGTAAAAAAATTACATCTCAAAATTTTGAAGGCATGGATAAAACCAATAGCTACTCCGACACTTCGTTTAGATCGTAGATAAAACTCATGAGGATAACCAGAAATAGCTAAATTACTGATTTTTTACTCTTCATTCCCCCTAGAAACTACTGAATCCCCCCGCACTGCGGTTGAGAACCAGTGCCCTATACTTCTCTTTTTAATACTTTTATGCATCTTATATTGTCAGTGTTAAAATAAATTAGTATGGTAATCTTTGAGAAGAACTCAAGAATTTATTTCTACAAATGCAAATTCGAGAGAAAATGGTTAAGAAAGCAAATGTTATGGTTTGATGGCTAAAGCTAAATCAATTGGACTAGAGAAAATAGCATTATATATTGTTAGGAGTTAGTTTTTCAAATAATTAACAATTAAATGAACTCAAATCCTTGCTAACCATCGAATACCATGGGGCCAACAAAAATATAAGCAAAAAGTTGAATTAATTGTATTTATGATGTTTCAACAAGGTTTAAAGAGCGTCCAGCACAAGGAACATAATACGCAAGTATATTTATAACTTTTATTCGAACTTGCAGACCATTGTAAGTTCCAGAAACATTAGTCATATTGCCATACTTGTGTCCTCTCATGTTATGCCTTTCAACACCAAAATCTTTGATCAATTGTATCACATTTCAAGCTAAACTCTCAGCACTGTGGTCATAGATGTTTATGAACTCCAGAAAACTTTCAAAGGGCTTACTGACAAATTTTACATAAGGAAACATTGCGTATGATTTTATCAGATTGACTAACATCCAGGCCTGTAGACAGAGAGGGCAAGGGGGGCTAAGCCCCCCTAACTAAGATAGAAAGCCCCCCTTATATATTTCTTCTTCAACTTTGTTTTCATAGCATAGGATTTTTACCTTTATTTTATAACCCTGACTAATGCGACATCTGACTGTATTTAAGGTTTTATCCAATATTATTTACCTTTTATTCACGTCTTTTTTAATTAAAAAACTATCTTTTTTTTGTCACAGTTTTGCAATGGCTACAAGCGGTTTTTTAAATTTCATATATTAAAAGTATTTTTATATTAAACAAAAATTGAAAAAAAAATTTCTCAGTTTTCTTCCTGCTTTATGTTTAAATCAACAATTCATTGTTGATTCTCTTCCTGCCAAAAAGTTTCGAGAAGAACATCAAGAAGTATGTTGTGAAAATGATGTTGAAGATAATAGTATCACTGATTTGAATAAAGATAGTAGATCCTGTCCAATTATAAATTTTCCAAAAAATGTGGATTCACATTCATTTCAGAAAAACTGGTACAATTTATATTCTTGGCTTGAATACTCAGTCATGAAAGACGCTGCTTTTTGCTTCCCTGTAGACTTTTTGCCAAAATTAATCAAAGAGACACAGCTTTCACTTTGAATGGCTTTTCTAACTGGAAAAAAGCAAATGAACGAAACAAAGGATTTCTCTAAAATGATTTCTTTTTAGCCCCCCCCCCCCCCCAAAAAAATTTTTTCCAGCCCTCCCAATTGAAAAGTCCTAGCTACGGGCCTGCTAACATCAGGCATGAAATCAACAATGATTGAATAATATTTAGCTAGTTGAAATTCATTTTTATAATTAAATGAATTTCTTCAGCCATAAAATTAGTTTTTAAGCTTTTGTTGTCAGGATGTACCATTTTCAGTTCAGTCGCAATTTTTTGCACTTCAAACACACCATTTTGTGATTGTTGACCCTTTTGCAATTTTGTAACATTATTTATTTATTTTTTCTTCAAAATTTACTTATTATTCAAAAGAAAAATTAGCTATCCAAAATCAAAATATTTTGAAAAAAAATTGAAAACAAATTTATCGAAAAAATAAGTAGGTTTCTGTAAAATTTTCTGAGATATTTTATAATTTTATTCGTCACTAATAAGAAAAAACTATTAATAAATCAGAAAAACTTCCTGAATTTATTAACTAATAAGTAATAACTATTTAAAAAATACAATTATATTTTTAAATAAAAAATAATTAAAAACAGCATAAATTTTTTTGAAAAATTGTTTTTGTTTAACCCATTTAAGGCCAAGCAAAACAGACGATATCTTAAAAAAACGCAGACGATTTATATTCAAAGTCATTGAAAAAAGTAGAGGGAGATGAAATTACTTATGTTCCAAAATAGGAACATTGGCCGTAAATGGGTTAATGCATTTCAACTATTATAAGATTTTGATTTACATTTTTAAATGAGGCATTTATAGTCTTTTCTTATATGCTCACTGCAATTGAATACGCGATTTACAAAATTTTAAAAAAATGCATAAACTTTTTAAGCAAAAGGAATGTGAAAAAAGTCCTAAAACTCAAATTATTATTGAGTTATCAATAAAGAAATAAATACTAACGTTTGTCAGAATTATTTTTCTCACGCTATAAATTCGTTAAAATATTTCTTTGTTAATAAATTTGGTTTTAATTTTATTTTTTATCATTTGTCCTTAAATAATTGCAATTTCTTCATATATAAAAATAAAGGCCAAATTATAAAATATAGAAGAAAAATTTTTAAATGCATTTTGAATTACAAAATGGTGTAAGGGAATTGCAAAAAGATGTAATTAAACTGAAAAACAATGTAAGAGAATTGCAAAAAATTGAAACTGAAAAATTTCTCTTTGTATACTCATGAAATCTTTTCTGTATCTTCCTGAGTGCATAATTTGTTTGTAGTTAATTCTCATCCTCTAACATTAAGAAATGAATGCTCTGTTTAGTGTTTTATTTACTTAATGGCATACTTAGTAGCCGTAATTAATAAAGATAATAAAACATAATCCAAAAAAGAGCATTACTAATTTTTTTTCAGTGATTTACGGTTTGGGTCTCCTTTAACATGAGGGGCCCTGTGCCAATGTCCTATATATTGCCTAATGCTAAATGCGTCCCTGGTTATATACATGATAAATATACCAATACATCATTACCATTTATTAGAAATAAAAAATATTTAATATAAATTAAGTTTTATATTATACTTGAGCCTATCGATTTTTATTTTCAACAAAGCTGCACAAAAGGAGTAAAAAAGTATATATACACATAAAATAATCTAATCTTTATTTTTAGTAGAGCTCAGAGTATACACTTACTTATTATTTGGAGTAAAGTTTTGATATATTTTACCATACTAGAAGTTCTTTCACTTCAGCACATCTAAATCTGCATAATCCCGCCAAACTTGGAATATTTGGCATGTATGTCTTTGCATTGTTATTACCTATGTATAACTTATCTTATGAAATGTGATGTGACGTGATATCTAAGTATAATTTTGGAATAACAGATACAGCAATTGTTCAATGTTACAAATTAAATTTATTTATTGATTAAATAGAAATTTAATAAGTTTTGCATTGTCTGTTCATTATACAGTGCACCAAAGACCCATGAGAAGTAGTAATTGAACATTTTTCTCGATTAGTTATAATTTTTGTTTTTTTCCTTTACACTTTTATTTTTCATATAATCTATAAAGAAAATAACTAAAATTTTGATTTCAATTGAAAAGAATTTTCACTAAGTCATCAAAAATTTGCAAACCAAATTTTCAAAATCCTTTCTATATAGACTTTTCAACAGATACGTCTTTATAAGAATGGCGGAGAGGTCATTGGAATCTTAGAAGGTCTAATTACTGCATTGTAGCAGATGTCCCAAGGATGGAAGCATTAGGAAGCCTTGGTTCGATTCCCCATTGTGCCATCCAAATCTATCAATTACCGATTTTTTTCCCATTGAATGTGATACCGACAAGTAAAATGTCGAATAATTATTGATATTTAAACCAAACCTGTATTATAAACCACTTAAGGGAACGATCAAAAGTGTTCCTTGTGAACACGTGGTCAATTATCAAAGGTAGCATAAGCACAATTAGCGTTAATTGGACTGAATTGAAACTCGTCTTTAAAACAGGTTTGACAAAAACTTTTTTTTGTTGTTAACAAAAACAAGTTTTTTCTTTAATCTTTTATCTACATAAAAGTTTTTTTTAGAGAAACTTGATTTACCGTGTTTATTGTTTATTTCTAAATTTTATCTCATAAAAATTCCCAACATTTCCTATATAATTTTATCTAAAAATGATAACGATTTAAAATTTCTATGAAAATTAAATTTTTCTAGCCAATTAAATTTTAATTTTCTATTATTTGGGCATCAAATTATTAAATTTAATTTTTTTAATAAAAAATAAATTTATAAAAAAATTCTTTTATAATTATAAAAATTTATTGCAGGGTGATATGCAGTTGCCTGTAAACCAGAATATGTGGCTAGTGTATGGGTGGCGCATCAAACAACCTACAAACAAAAAATTTTATAAAAAAATTTATTCAATCATTTTTATTTTTTTTTAATGAAAAATTAAAATAAGAAAATCTTTTTTATCCATTTAAAATTTTATAAATTTTTTTTTATAAAATCTAACTTTCAAAAAAAATTTAGTCTACTAACTTTCCTGAGTAGTACACTTGGTTTACTACATATCGAGTTCTATTTTAAATTATATAGGAAATTTTGATGCGTAAATAACTAAATAATGAACGAATTAGCGTATTTTTCAGAGTGTAGGATTGGCCCATAAATTTACTTATATATGGTATATGAAGCTTATCTCTATCTCTGAATAATAACTATTATCAAAAAAGACGAGAATTCATGTCATAATTTTTATATACTTTATTATAAAAATTATTTTTAAATTTTATAGATGATTGAATCACAAAATTTCGTCGAAAAGAATTTATTAAAAATATTAGAATGTTCAATCTATTAAATTTTACCAAAATGGGGTAGTGTATGCAAATGTTGTGTATTATTAGAATGTACCATTACGGTCTTTAATCAATAATAATAATATATTTTTGAAAATTAATATAAAATATATTTTTTTACAAATTTAAAAAGAAAATATTTTTTCGCATAGACATTTTTGCCAGCATCGATGTAACAGAAATGGAAGAAAAATCCATAAATTTTGACTTCTCATCACTAAAATATAATGTTTTTTTTAATATATATAACTTAATTTATTTTTTTCTAAATTAGAGACTCGAGTTTTATATGTAAGTAAATTTTCACGTTGTTATCTCTTTTCATTTATTCGAAATCAGGCTTTACTTTTGCAGCTTAATTTACACCAACCAATGGTTGAGAGCTGGATACCTAGCCCCTGCCTCGCCACATTTGAAAAATTCTTCCCCTTTAAACGGAGAATATTATAAATTTTTTGAGTAGGTATTTTTTATATTTGTTTAAAAAAATGTTGTATAAAAATATAAATTTAATTTTGCTTTATAAAAACGCTCATTTAGTCTTTTAAAAATTAATAAGCTTGATTAAGAATATTAATATATATCTTAGAGAATTTTAGAAATTGTAAAAGGCTGTCAAAAGAATTTATTTCTATTAATTATATTAAACCGATTTAGATTACTTTTTTTAAATTGTCAAGTTTAAATTTCCTTTAAGAAAATATTCTACATCGTTATGTTGAAGGTTCATGTTGCACCAGTGAAAACTTTTTTAGTATGAATCAACTGAATGGGAAATACCGTTTGCAGAATCAACATTTTCTTTTGTTTTGAAAATAGTCATTCTAGCTAAAACGTTTGTATTAAATGCTTGAAAGATCTTTTAATTGCCCATAGCTCAGCAGCTAATGTTCAAATTTAGAAAGAAACATTTTTAATTGAAAGTTTATTTTCATGAATAAAATTGTGCTTTGCTCGCTTTATACATTCATAATATTAACATTTATTTTTCAGAGTTCTTTATCTATGGTAGACCTTTCTTAAAACAATTTTAGTCTTCATTAGTTCATATTTTAATTTTTCAACTTTTTAACCAACAGCCTTTTCTTTCTACCTACTTTTTGAGTAGATTTTAAATTGCTCCCTAGTCGCCACAGGCGACATTCACGAGTCGAAACATTAATCTGCCTGTCGTAGCCTTTTTAAAAATTAAACTCGCCATCAACTCTATGTAAGTGAATCTCATAATTTAATACATTTCTTTCAAATGTTTGTGAACTCAGGATAAAGGTAAAATTAAATTACTAAGAGTGTTTTTTTATAATTTATCAGCTATTTGTTTATATATAATGTATAAATAATATCGTATTATATTATTTTATAGATGCACTTTTGCTAAAGAAATGGGAGAAATAATTTGTTTTAACTCTTTCATGCAATCATATGTTCTAAGTATTTAAATAGAAAGTAGAAGATAACTTTTGGAAAATATGCCTCATATGATTAAACTGATATATTGAAAAGATTAAAGATATAGTAGCCGGAGTTGGGTTTTTTAAGTATTAAAAATGAAAAAAAGTCTAATTTTTGTATATTTTGTAAGAGGTCAAGGATCTTTTCGGTTTCACTGCCGCAAAAACTATGAAACCAAAATACACTTTTTTAATGCACTTTCTGAAAATGTAATTATTTTTTTCGAGAAATGAAAAATCAAAAGATTATGGCTATTTAAAGTTGTTTATTTCCTATGCATTTGTTAAGAACACAAAATCTTTAAAAAAACACAACATTTTTTTAAAGATATTCACAAAAAAAAGTTATAGCTATTTAAAGGTGTTTATTTCCTTTCACAAAAATCTTTAAAAAAACATCTTTAGAATTTTGAAATATTTTCTAGTACCACCATGAGTCCCTCATGCCGGAGACGCCAAATAAATTCACATAGGTAACACCATCTATCATTTCACGCTTAGTTCCACAGTGACTTGCCTTTTGTTACGGCGTTTCAACAAATTCCAGGTGCTTTCAATTTTTTGTGTGTGAGCTCCAGTGATAGGATCTACAAAGTTTTCACTGTGATTTACTGTTAAATGCTTAAAGTTGTACCCAGAAATATCCTCTATTTTTTTATATGCCTTCCACATGTCGCTAACGATCGTACTACCTCGTAGAATGTTTTCCTTGATCAAGCTCTCCAGTGTACTCCGATCTCTTCGCTCTACCGCATATAGAAAGACATCTCTAGTTTCTTTACAAAGGCCTCCAAACACCCACTGTTCCTTCAGCATTCTTCCTTGATTGTACTTTCTTTTAGCATAGACTGTTTCATCAATTTCGACGGTGCAGTTTGGACCTCCAATCTTTACATGGTTGTTTAATATTTCATGGGCACACACCTGAAACGAAAACGTTAGGTTAGGTCAGGTCTCAATGTTAACTTACCTCTCTTAGATAGTTGTAGTCCACAACCGCGTCATGGCTAATACCCAGTTTGTCCCTGCAGAATTTTATGCTCGTGTATTCTTTTGTCCATACATAGATGAATTCAATGATTTTATTCATTGGCAAAGTAGATCCTTCTAGCCACGTTTTTTGCGTAGGTTTACTTCTTTCCGGAAACGACCCTTGTGGCATCTCCAGGAAGACCTCTTGTAATCTATGGTCATTGGATGGTGTTTCTGGCACAATTTCTGTTTCGGTATTATTCCGTGGTTCTACAGAAAGTTGACAGTTTCATTGGATTGGAGGTGTTCACTGTTCCCCAAAACCACTTTAGACTATATTCGTATCTTAGGAAAAAATCAAAATTAAGTTTCTTAACAAATGAATAGGAAATAAACAACTTTAAATAGCCATAACTTTTTTATTTTTCATTTCTCAAAAAAAATAATTACATTTTCGGAAAGAGCATAAAAAACTGCATTAGAAAAGTGTATTTTGGTTTCATAGTTTTTGCGGCAGTGAAACCGAAAAGAGCCGAAGTCAAAAAATTTTAAGTATTGGGAGTCGGAGTTTGCTTTTTGTCAACCCTCGTTAATACAAACAGGACATTAAAAAAACGATTCGTCTAATGAAATTAACCGGATTGTGAAAAAGGAATGCTTTTGCAGTCAAATTTTACGGAGTTAATATACTTTACCACGATTACTAAAATATTTCACCGAAAACGTCAAATGCTTAATTATTTCTATTAAAAATGTGATCTTTTTATCTTTCCTGTTTTTAAAGTTGAAAAGAGAAGGAAAAAAAATGTACACTTATAATAATGGATTTGGAATGAAGTCCGGGTTAATGGGGGTTGACTGTATCTGGAGCCGCAGTCGGATATCATTATAGGATAGCATTTATCAGGACGTTTTTTGTTAATTCTTCTTTACATTATTTGCAGAAAAAGAGACGAGCATGTTCACGAAAAAAGGAAAATGAAAAGAAAGACGATGAGGAGGAAGATGAAGAAGAAAATTCCTCCTCTTCAACATCGTCATTAACATCTACTTCATCCCCGTCATTGAATCAGCAGCATGTCATCAACACAGACATTATTGTATGCAAGTATATTACATACTGTTAAACATATACAGCAGGGCCTTTTTAAAGTGAAAAGTAGCGACGGCAGGAGGCAATTGTCCCTTCATAGACTACTAGCCCAGCTGACCCCATTGATAAAGGATATCGGACCCGATAATAAATGAAGGTATTCAGTTTTTAATTCAATTTCTGAACTAATAAAAAATTCAATACATATATGAAAACGTATTTATTCAAGGTAGTAATTGAAAATATTTTGGCCTAGGCCAGTGTTCGTTGATCAATCTTTTTTTTATACATGTAGCTCGAGTTTAATTAAATGCTTCTGTAATATTAATCTATTCAAATTGTATTTTAAAATTAACATGTGATTTTGGCGAAAAAAGAAATCCATAGCTTCTGAATTCAGCTAGAAACAATTATTTCATTATTAGCAAAGATTTTAAAAGTGAGTAAGACAAAACTAGGATGGAAAAACTCAAGAATAAATAGAAAAGTATTAATTTAAGTATAAATTAGTTTTTAGTTTATTAAAAAATAGTGATGTACCATCTAGATCAGCGTTTCCCAAAGTAGGCGCCAGCGCCCCCCCCCCAAGGGGCGGTGAAATAGTTTTGGGCACTTGGGGGGGGGGCGTTAAAAAATTAGCTAATCAAATATCTTCACTTTTAAATTTTTAGTATCTTTAATATAAATATAATATAATAGTATAGTTGAAGCCTCTCTTCAAACAATCATATCAAACCTTTTGGATTCAACCTTGCATTCCTGTAAATTTCCGAAATTATGGGAAAAAAATTAAGATTTTTTCATTGCTTTTCCTACTACGTATTTGAATGAACGCAGTTTCAGTGTTATAAGTTATAACACGGCTTCTCAGCAGACAAAGAAATCGTTTGCAAATCGCAAGCAGAGGCGACTTAAGACTCCTTCTCAACAGCATAGAACCAAATACACCAAACTCATCCATCGCATTCAAAAAGAAAAAAAACATATATCTAACTTTTTTTAAATAAATAAACATTTTTTATGAAAATATTTTACGTATTTGTGTATACATTTTTTAATAGGGGGCGTTAGAAAAGTTTTTGAAACTTTGGTGGGCGTTTGTCTGAAAAAGTTTGGAAAACACTGATCTAGATAGATCGGCACAAGTATCGGCTTATTTTTCTTTGATAGGCATCAGCATTTTTTTATTCACCCATTTCTTTAGCCGAAGAGGTAGAGTAAAATCAGACTTTCATTTCATTCAAATATTTCTCCAAATTTTAAATTGCTATTACTTTGAGAAAAACGTATTATTTGCTTCCATTTTCCTGTAAAAACAACAGCACACATGCCTCTTAGTCTAAGACATGTTCTCCCCAGGGTCCGTATCCTAATTACAGTCGCAAGTGTATTTCCAAAAGTCGCTTTCAATGGGAGATACGATCCGTTCGCTTTCAAAATTACGTACGAAAAAAATAGGGCTTCGCTACAATTTCAATTCTGTTACAATACTTCTTTATCTAGCTTTTTTAAATATATGCCTCCAGTTTATATTCATGCCTAATCATCATTCAGATGCAACTGGACACAAGCATACGCAGGCTTTTAAACAACAATACACTATATTTTTCTGAGGTGTTTAATAGCTTTTTTATAATTTTTGCCTTCCAATTTAAAATCACTCATACTCTACTCCTAATTTATTCAGATATCGGTATCGTCATCGGCATTTTATGACGAAATCGGAATCAGTCAAAAAAAAACTTTCCCATCCCATGCGGCCTTCCAGCGTTTTTGCCTTTGGGTTAGGTTGAAAAATGGGTGAGGGCGTTCTGCCCGCGGAAGCAGGCATTCGAACATGTTGGAAGTACCAAACTGCATGGCGCGGCATCTGGGCTAGTTTGAGTAGCAAAGCAGGCGGTGAGCATCAACGTGTTCAATTTTTAAAGACCGCCCACCTCCAAACTTTGGATTTGCTTGTCAATGATTTCTAGCAGACCTACAATCATTTTGTCTTTAGAATTTGGTAGATGAGTAGGCGGAGCATTGAAGAAGGCAGCGATTTGTCGTCGGACTAGGGATACGGGAGTTGTTTGCGAAAGCGCCTCGAGATGGCCAAATCCTAATATACTTTGCCTTGTATAATATTTTCGAATTTGGTATATATTAGGTTTGTATAATAAGATTGGCCTTAACCCATTAAGTTAAATTTTATTTAACATTGGTCCTTCATTCCAGAATTCAAATTTATAGCATTTTTATACCTAGATATTCATTTTATTTAATGTTTTATTGTTGATAATGGTGATGGAGGTTAACTTAATTATTGTCTGCTTTTCATTGGATCTAATGCGTTAGATTTGTATAGAGTTTATTTGGCACTTGTATATAATTTCACTCATGTCATAGGGAATGAAATAGGTACTATAAATTTAAGGTTTGTAGCAAATTTTCTTCCAAACATCTTAGACTTTCAATTTCTATTAAAAGACATTAGACGTAAATCGAACATTTTATTGCCACTTTCAGACATTTTAAAATCTCTAATTGCAAAAACTGATTTCAGAAATAAAACTAGCATTGTTGATTTCATATAATAACTAATCCTAACCCTATCCCAAAGGCGAGAGTAAGGTACTTTTCGCTTGAATTATATGTCTTTATATTTATGCCCGGATCCTTTTTCCTGGAAACGAACTGGACATCATCGTTGGAGATGGTAGTCAAGGATGCTGAGACTTCCTGTCGTCCAAATACTGGTTGACACCATTTGTGAACCACGCTTTATTATTTATATATACATGAAATATTTAAAACGCGTTTAATTTAAACCTTCTACGTGATGTAACAAAATTGTTAAGATTTTTGGAAACAGCAGATTAAAATAGAAATTAAAGTTTTAAAATGCAGGCCAGTGTCATCATAAACCAAACTATCTTCAATGAATATAATATACAAAGTCCCTTTCTTTCAGTTCCACTCGTCTTCACATTCACATCTCCATACAATTTATAGATGTGAAGTTTTTAACTTGTTTCTAAGCTTGTTCTAGTTGAAACCGCTAGCTTAGATAAATATACTAATTCTCTATACGGAAGAAAGAATACTTTTATCTTATATATAGATACAAAAACAGAAGAGAGTATTCAACAATAGACCTTGCTATACATAAAATATAAACCTTGTTTATTTAATAAAAAAAAATATGTTGGAAAAATAATCAAAGAATCGCGACAAGGTATCGAGAGGTAGCAGTAAATTTTGCCGTGCGATTCCTATTCCGATACATGAAACCTTCAACTTTTACATGAAAGTACTCATATATGCAGAGTCGTTACCAAAAAAGGACATTGATAATAATTCTCCATGTACGCTATTGTTTGTACACTCATTTACCTACATTTCCACTTCTACTATTTTGTCTCTAATCACCTAAATAACGCTTTGGGCTAGTACTCTTAAAAATCCTTCCCACGATCGTGAAGACAAATAGTTTGGAGATTTATAGATAACATTACTTATAAATTCATCCCATTTATAACAGATTTTCTTATTCAGATAAGTGAATAAGACATGCGGATTAACATTCTTCAGCAAAGCTTTGAAGCAATTATGGAAGTAACCCCATTCTTACACAGACGAACAAGGGCTTCCCAACTCATGCCATGCCTAAGAAGAAAGTTTTCTAGGATTTGGAAGACATTTTCTCCACGAGTAGTTGTGAGCATTGGTCCAAAGAACAAGAAAGGGAGGACAAAAATAGGTCTTAAGATTCCACCCCGTCCCCGAATAAAAGCCTCCCCCTCCTTGGGGGAAATCTCTTTTTTTCCCAGGGAAAAAATACAAGATTAAATTCACAGTTATAATCACATTTTTACATTATTGATAGATAATATGGTGGTATTTATGTATTATGTGCATTTCAAAGCTATATGTATTATTTATAATTCATGATTCAACTTGTAAACAATTCATATGTGGTGGTATTTATGTATGTGTATTTCAAAGCATATGTATTATTTATAATTCATCATGATTCGAATTGTAAACAAAAACAGACTATGATATTTCTGGATTTCAATTATTTGTTATTATTTGAACAATTTTGAATAAATCATTTCAAAATTTTAGTGTTCTTGATAAAAAAGAATATTTTTTCCCCAGGGAATCCCCGGGGTGAGAAAAAATTTACTCCAGGGTCCCCGCTCCCCGGGGAGGGAAAAAAAGCCTTCGGGGTGCAATCCCTAGAAGCAAATTCACTATGAAAGAGCACAGATCTATTTATTACAAAGAAAGAGAGGAGCCGAAGGTTTTTTCCTAACCTTTCCTCTCACCAATTATCAATACATCTTGTTGATATCAAATGAATTGGCTAGATAGATTGATTAACTTTACTGATACACTTTGCTGTTTTAAATTAAATTTTAAAATTTATAAATGTTATAAATTTTAGCAACGAAATGTTACCAAAATAGATTACTAACATAAAAAAGCGGACTTCTTCATATTATTGGTATCTACAAATATATTCAGTTTGTAAAGTAATTGTTTAAAGATAAATTTGAGTCTAGGAATTGGCAAGTATGAAGTTGTAAACCTAAATTTGGTTATTTAAATAGAAATTGAAAGTCTAAAATGTTTGGAAGAAAATTTGCTATAAACCTATGACGAATGAAATTACAGTAGACACTCGTTAACTCGTACCCTGATAACTCCGATATCGGATAAGCCGGACCGTGACCGAGAATACAAATGTTTGCCCTCATAAGCTTACAAGCGGCCATTTTCTTTGACTTTTTTAATTTCGCTTTGGCTTAGAAACAGCCATTTTATTTGTTTTTTACTCAATAGTTACTTTGCGGTCATTCGAAATTTTGACGGTATTCCAAATATTGTTGTGGCTATATCAATTTTGTTGAAGTGTTCATCTACATTTTTCTTCAATATTTTCTTGCAAAATGCCTCGAAGCGTACAGCCAACACTAGAAAGCTTGTGACTCTATCAGTGACCAAGAAACTTTAATTTAAGGCCAATCTTAATATGCAAACTTAATATATAGCAATTTCGAAAATATTACACAAAACTAATTAATTTTAAAAACAAGACACTTTTAAAAGTAAAATCATTTACCTACTTATAAGTTTTATTAAGAAAAAAATTAAGTCTAAAAACTACCAAATATTCGAGTCAATCTTGATATTTTTAATCCATAGACTTGCAAGCATATTATTTTTCAGATAATAGATATTTTGTTGTGTTTTACTTATTACTTAAAATGCTTCAACACGATCCATTTCTGTTTCATTAAATAAAGTCTATATCTCTCAATAAAGGTGCTATAAATTTGAATTCTTTAATAAAAGGTTTCTTTTGTTTAAATTATATTTAGCACGACATTTTTATCTTAACTTGTATATTCTATTACGGTATTTTAATTCCTTCAGTTACTGTATTCATTCAATATGGATAAAGATTTAAGCTTTTAATTATAGAGAATACTTTCTGGCCCTCGTGAAAAATATATATAGTTATGCACGTGCTCTTGTTCAAATTCATCTCTACATTATTACCCCTGATTAACTATGGCTTACGTTCAAATTGATTATCATACCAAATGAACCCGAAATCAATCAAAAAATAGTTTTTACTGTCTATAGACTTCTTTAAATAAGAAAAGTAATATAAAAATCTACTCACAAAATAAACATATCGAATTTAGAAAATTAAAGTCTGCACCCGCTTCGTCTATAATCTAGATGAAAGGTCCTCAAACTTTTTGACCCGTCACCCCTTCATAGATTATTTGCTTTCTCGCCAACCCCCAGAAAAGTTTAATAGAAAATTTAAAAAGAATAAATTTTTTTTTACCTTTAAAATATTATTTGTCTATGTACTAATACATAACCTTCATGACTCGATATTTTCCTGCCTCTTTTAACCTGTATATAATAATCTACCCCTAGAAAACCCTCGACCACTTTGTGTATCCCTGATCTAGATGTACACTCTTATTTTTATAACTCTTCTAATATACTTGATGCCTCTTTTGATTTTATATCATTTCTCTTGAATGCAGTTTATTAGCATTAAAAAAGATTTTGTCTGATTTAATTTCTGATTTTAAACAGTCTCCTAAATCCTCCTTACTCAAAGCTCATGCATATTATGCAAACAACTCACAATAAGTGCATGCCACTATTTGCTTTTCAACATTACCATTTTTATATTTTAGAGCGCTGATGAAATAGAAATTGACACAATGGCGGGGATGGAAGGAGAACTTGAGAAGAACATGCTCAAGCGTGAAAATGCCCATAGTTCCTTGCCATACTCGATCAACAACTTGCTCCTTGAGAAGGAGCCAAGCGATCTAGACAAGAGTATGGCAGGATCAGTATTTTGTAATATTGGCTGTGGGCAGCATCTCTCAAGTTTTTCTTCGTCTCAGGCGATTGCAGAGAAGTTAACAATTCTGCAGGAAGAAAATACGTTTTCATTTTATCAAAGTAGTGATGGAAAGAAAAGAGGAAGTAAGATCAAGCCTTTCAATGATTGGAGGCTGGAAAGGGACAGGTGTGGACGCTTTACTAAAGAGAACTCTTATACGAGTAGACGGAAGGAATTATTTGAAAAGTTAAAGAGTGGGGAAGTTTTAAAATGCAATAATTGTGAACAAGTTTTCCATTCTTTAAAAGGATTCATAGATCATGAGAGTAAATTACCCTGTATCAAGAGGGTGAGTACTTCTGGCAAAAAGCGTGGCAGGCCTAGGAAAGTTGTTGTAAACAGTGAAACGCAACAACACCATGCTGGCGACGTGATCTTGTTAGGAAGCTCGAAAATGAGAGCTTCTAATGCCGGAATATTTAATGCACCAAAGAATCCGTGTTTAAACGAGTTTCCGAACTCGTTTTACACGCCTACACCATTTCAACAGCAAAATTTCTTTTACGTTCCCACAAACACTCAACAATATCAACAGTATTTCTGCAATCACCATCATCCCAATGCATTTGCTCCCACGCCATCCTTTCTCCACTATCATCCGCATATGAAGCGAAATGATATGTCTATATTTAAGTCTTTCATAATTTGAAAGATTTAGCCTCAGAATTTATAATAATTTGTTTTATGGTTTCACCATCAAATGAACTTTCATTACGATACTTGAATTGTTTCCAAGTTTCAAAAACTACATGTCAAAATATTCACTTTGATCACACAAATGTTTTGTCCATTCTGTACCATGGTATTTACATTTGTGTACATCAAGGATAATACAGCTATCTAGTCTCTGATCATTTGAAGATTATGTATTCAATTCATCACTATAAGAAAAAAACATTTTATCACCAAAATATGGACTTTTAATAATTTCAAATGTATTACATTTTCACTTTTATGCATTATGTATTAATATTACTTAATCTGTAAAATAATAACAATATATCATTTATTGTTATTTTATATTGAAAAACGTGATTTTAATAATTAAATCAATACAATAATTAAAGGTTTTTTAGTATCTCATTATCATAAACTCATTACATGATTTGGACTGTTTCTAATCTTCATAATGTCTGCTTTAAAATGTCTATTTTAAATTTAAAGGTTCATGCTAACAATATGCGCATTTTTATCATTATATAAATATAAACATATAATTATATATATTTAATGTACAAAAACCCTTTCCTGTTCTCTCTGTATTTAGTCCTTCATATTTTTAAGATTGTTCTTTTAATAAATGCAGCGCCATATAATACTTTTAATTGGAAATTTATGATCCCTATCAAATTTATTTACGAATGTTGAAAACCCATCTTCACACGCGGAGATCTACTTTTAGAAATAAACTAGTTAATGCAAGTTATTTTATAAAAAATTTTAATGTGATATTAATACACAATGCAGAATGAATGATTTAATTAAATTAATATATTCATGCACTTATAAAAATATAGATTCAATTCAATAATTTTTGGCAACCAGTTTCTAGATTTTCAAAAGAATACTGTTTTTTATCTGCTTTGTGTGCTTACAAACAGAAATGTATAAAATTCTATTTTATGAAAACTAAATTTATTTACTTCATCGTATTTAACTTGTCACAATCCGCATAGAACGATTGTTGCAAAAAATGTAATAAAAAAGAAATCGGAAGAACCATTAGTCTTCAACATTTGGGTGTTCGAAAGGCAAAATAAATTTTTACAATTAATATTAGTTGATACTTTTTACCAAAATTTGAATTATTTCCTATTTATAAATATAATTTGACAAAGAAAAAAACTGTTTAAAGTCCAAAACTTCTGATTTCACTGGCTAAACCGGCAGTGTTGGAACAATCTTCCTGTGCAATATTAGAGGATTAAATTATGGACATTTTAACATATATATATTAGATTTATTTTGAACTCTTGATCTTCTTTTAGTTGAAATTCCTATTTTGTTGTGTGCTTCTTCTAAACCGCAAAAAGTGTAAAATGGAGTTAAATCAACGTTATTTACAGTTGAAATCAGGTGTAAGGGGCAATACGTATATTACGTAGGGTCTACAACAATTTGTTGAATGTGACACTTCGGCATTTGGGTGAATCATAAAATTAGTAGATGTGACAATTCATTAAACATGTTTTTAATTAACAAACTGATTTACAACTCTACTCTAACACTAACTTCAAAATTAATTTTTGAAACTAATTCTAACAGTTAACACAAACTCCAATATTAGTAGTAAGAACTTACTCTAACATTACAAAATAATTGTGAAAATTTTAAACAAATTTTTACAATTCATTTGATCAATTGTGTTTCAACAAACATTTAGTCAATTGTCACATGCTACCAAATTCATCACTTTTCTTTTACCCAATTGTTGCATTCGACGAATTATCGTGCACGGATTACGTAAAAGCAGGAAATGTGGCTTGTTCCATCGCGTTACGTGCAGAGGGGGAGTGGGTTTAAGAAGAAAGTCTAATTCAAAAATAACTCGGAATATTCCTTTGCCTCCATCAAATTTAATCAGGAGGTCCATTTGTAGACGAAGACAGTTCAAAATATAAACTCTCTTTTTAAAGTGATATCTTACAGGGAATCGCTTTGAGCCAATTATGAAGAAAAGGTTTCATAATTGACATAATTATTCTTATTCCTCTTTGTAATATCATTTATTAGTGATATAAAATTGTTCAACACTTTATATTCTAAAGGAGTTTTATTTCTTTAATCTTTTTCATTTCATTTTCCTTGATATGTTTTAATAACATATGGCTATCCATTAGATGAGCACATGCACCCGTGTTTGTAGATAAATCGTATAAGTTTCCCTCATATGAACTGTTTGCAAGAATGAGGGCCAAAATAGTGAACGATAGACTCATCAATGCTATTTTGATTATAAAAATAGGCAAACTTTTTGTTCATATCGTAAGCAGGCCTAATTTATCCTTGTGTTGCAACGAGATGGAAAAACTTTTTTATGTCATGGTACTTGCTTCTCAAAAAATTTTACTTATGAAAGGAACTCCAAGATCAAACTCGGTAAAACTGAATTAATTTATAGCAAGATCTCTTCTTTCTTCCATAACCTTTTACGTTTTCTTTCAACTAAACTTCTATTCTTTCTTTCCCATAAAAATCACCCAAAAGTAAAAAACTTGATCGATTAGATTTTCAAGAAGTGAATTTTATATTGTACGATTTTGTCGAGAATTCAGAAAACTGGTGCATAAGAAAAGTTTTTATTTTTATAAGTAAACCTTAAGTGTTCATGCAAGATTAAATTGCTAGAACTATATGTAAAAAATATTTACTTAGCATAAAAACCTCTCATTTTCAGTTGATTCTTAATTTTTTCATATAAAAATAAAGTATAAGTTCTACAACTCAGTAGTGCGTAGCTAGAAAATTAAACGAGGGGACAACATTTTTTTATAGCTCATAAATTACATTTTTTATAGCTCATGAGTCATGACAATAGTAAATATTTTTCTGAGTGGGGGAGAGAAATTTTCCTAGGCGAAGAAAGGGCAGACTTCTGCATAAAACTTCTATCATCCCTTAAATTTTAAATGTAATAACGCATTTCGCTATATTTATATTATTTTTTAAAAACTAAATTATTTCTCCCTTGAACACGCTTGGCCATTACATACCACTACGATCTTACTCAAGGTCTAGCGACGGGTATGCTTTACACCTATTTTTAATCCTTGAAGTGTCATTTTACTTCTTATTTTGCTAAAAACTTTTTTTCATCTGTTTATTTCCAGAAAAACAGTTGTTTTTTTAAGTAAGAAAAAATACAAAGCCAATTTAGTATTTTGTCCAATATTAACGTCATAAAAAATAATATGTAAATGTACCGTGGGGTGTTTTCATCGAGAAGGCACAATGCGCATCTCATATCGATCTATGAAAAAAGTAGGTTCTAAAATGACTGAATATGCTGCTTATATGATGTAGATTTGAAAGATTCATATAAGTTATACTTTAGACATGATTATTAAAAAACAGAATTTGTCATTCTTTATTTTTCACGAAGGGATAAAAACATTCAATGCAAGAAAAGAGTGAATATTAAAAATAAATTCACTTTTTCATAAAATATCACTCAGTATTTTTGGAACATCATTTAATACTTTTATTAACTCCATTTTTGATTTTAAAAAGTTTAAATAAAAAAATAATCTAGGTAAAAAGTGTTGATAAAATCGATAATACGCACTAAAAATCTCTCAATTTTCCAAGCCTTTGGTATAAAAGTTGAGTATGGAGCCGAAGAGGAGTTTTGAGCTTTGAGCGGTTACGGAGGAATCGCTGTGATTGGCAGAGAATGAAAGAGTGCCAGGATCAAACACCGCTACTTTGATACTTTTTGGCAAATTCAAACTGCAGTTCCTGCTTCTTCTCGCCAAGCAAGTACTTGCGTGTGTTTCGAACGTCCAGGAGGAAGAGGATTCCGGAAACGAATTGAAAGATGTTTCCGACGATGCCGAACGCGTACGCCCACGAATAATAGTTCCACTTCCAGTGGGGAAGCCAGTAGCTGGAGTTGCCGTATATTCCAAATGTGAGCAAGCCGATAAAATTGCAGAGGACTGAAAAACAGCATCAAAATACAGTAAGCTTGTGTTAGTGAGAACACCTTGTAAGTGAACATTCCAAAATCGGTACATGCAATTTGCACAGAAAAATCAATTAGAAAATCTGGCGGTTGAAAAGAGTTGGATTTTGCTCAGCAATGAAATATAAACACTGAATTTTGGGCCTGCACAGAACGATTTCATTTGATAAATACAAAAGGCAGTAAAACCACCAGTCCTGAATTGTGACATTTTAAAACATTTCATTAATTTTTATGCAATCGAAAGCTTTTTGTTAAAAATACCAATATATCAAATATACTGCTAAATGACCAAAGATAAAAATGTTTTAAATAAACTTTGCACACTTTTTTGAAACATTATTTTCAACGATTGTGTAATACAATAAAATATTTTCAAATTTGATTTACAATTAAATGAAAAAAAGGGAATAAATATCTTACAGGATAAAAACATGAAGGCAGACAAGATGAGAAGGGCTTTGAGTTCTGCTTCCAAGTCAAAAAGGCGCATATAAAAGGGAGCAAGGAGGAGTGTTGCTAGAAAGAGAAAAAAGATTCCGAAAGACATGAAGACCTGCGTTGCAACGAAATACCCTGAAAGAAATATAAAATTTAGCACCATTCATACACTCATGAACTCTTCTCTGCTATATATCATGCTTCTGCATTACTCAGAAATCTAATCTCATACGCAAGCTCGTAACCAGAAAAGATTTTAGGAGGGGCTAAATTAAAAAAGATTACGATCAGAGTTCCTAAATTTCTATATCCTATCTTCTATTTATCCTTAAATTTGTTACTTGTACCAATGACGTGAGATTAGTGATTTGGACAACGGAGATATAAAACATATACGAGTTTTAATTTTTTTTTCAGACTTTAAATAGAAATTGATCAAATCTATAAAGATAATATAAATACTAAATAAACAAAATCTTTGAAAAAAGTAATAGTAAAATTATTTAAAACTTAATGCAGATGATATGACGCAATTTTTAGAAAGACATTTTCTTGCAAGAATCATAATATATATAGCAGTTAAGGTCAACTGTTCACTGATTTTATTTTCATATTTCCTATTTTTATAGCGTTTTAGGAAAAATAATAAAAGCTGAAATGAGTTGTCTTGGGCAAATTTGCACAAAAAATACTAATTATTTTGTGAACTGGAGAGAAGTGTTCGTCATGGTAATTTTTAAACAATCACAAAATATCCCAAAGACCCTAAAATCTGGCAGCTATGAGGTTAGCTCTTTTCATTATTTTGATATAAAGGATATATAAAAAAGACAAAAACACAGTGGGCAGTAGCAGGCAAGGTTGAGGAATCAGAAGTAACATATTCAACTTAGACTTTTAGTACTTAAAAAATCCAACTTGGACTCCTAAATTTTATTAGATAACGATTCCTATCCCTTCAAAATCAGATGATCCTGCGACCCTGTAAATTGTAGAAGGAACAATTTTTTTTAATCAAAAAGGTCAATTGGCGCAAGATAAAGAATTGCATAACATTTTATTTGAAATATAAAAAGAATTATTTTAAACATTTAAAATAAATGTTAATAGATCATTTTCTAAGAAAAAAATGAAATGTTGAATGCAAGCGTTGTATGAAAACTGAATATTTTAGTATTGGATCCTATAAAGCCACGCATATAAGAAGACATGAAAATACAGAAAGCGTAAAAGGACGCAGCTCATCGGTTTCATGTTTAAAAAGCTAATGAAATAGAGTGGGAAAGTTATTCTATTTTTACTGTGAAAGGATGGCGATAGAGGATTTGGGAATGGTATTGCTAATCATTCGCAAGATCCTCAAAAACTTCTGATCAAGAGAAGAGTAGAAAAGACAAACTAACTTTATCTGCTTTCTATCCAATACGTATTTCATCCACATTTTATAATGTCATCAAATACAAACACATACCAGTATAAGGTTTGAGCGGACTAGGACAAACTCTCTAACAACGAACGTTTAAAGATGAAGAACGAAATATACTTGTGTGAAGTAGTAGAATTACAGCGTTTCAAAACTGATATTGTAGTAAAAATTTATTCGGATTATGCAGATCTTTCATTTTAGATACTAATAAGTCATGCAGGAGGAAATTTAAAACTTTTCTCATTTGAAAAGCAAAAGTAGGCAATTTTGAATAATTTAGGTTTGAGCGAGCATGGGAAGATATCGGTAAAAATCGCTGATATGCGGATCCGAGGGAAAAAGATTCTTTCGTAAGTATGAATTTTGACTCAATAGATGTGCTACGTTTATAAACGACCAAACTATGATAAAATGAGCTACTCAAGAGCAGATACTTTTTTATTCATTACAAAATTATATAAATACATTGAAAAGAAGAGTATTTTTACCAAACAAATGATATCAATCGTATTTTGAGCAAATCAATTATTTACCTAAAAAAGTCAATGATTTTTCATTTGGTCAAAAAAATGATTTTATGTTTATTTAGATACGCATTGAAAATGTTTCACTTCTGTTGTTTTATAAATAAGTTTTTGGTATATATAATTTTTATAAAATTTACTGGCAAAGGAAGCAAAATGCAGAGAATTTTTTAATGGAAAAAGGTAAAAATTTAAAGGATGAAAACAGTTTGTGTTACGTAATTTTCACAAATATGTGAATAAAAAGGAGTGATTGATGAAATTATTTTTGAGGTCAATTTTTATAACTTCTTAGGACAATATTTGGCCTTGCTGAATTATTAAGTTAAATAAGTATTAATACTTTAAAAGTTCTAAATAAATTAACTAACTAGCTACGGTTAATATGGAAACAGGCCAATTCTGCCTCTGATGCCTTGGGGTGAATTGTCCATGAAACGGTAGATTTATGTACATAAAATTTAGAACATTTAAGTATTATAGTTGTCGACAAAATTTCGTGTTTCCGACTGAAGTTCCAACGCAATCTCAGGGAGTGAAGATGGTTCGCTTAGAAGTGGATGCAAATTCACAGATAGATGTAAGCACAAAAATGCATTGATGAGTTCTTGTACACGTTATCGTGTATATGCATTTGACGTCAGGAGAATAGGGATTCTGGTAGTTGCAAAGGACTTGCAAAAAGGAGGCTATCAATAAATGGGTCAGGGGAAGCGTTGGGAAATGCGTTGTGTCAACAGAATCATATTATTGTGCTCTGCACGCGAATACATTTGCATTTAATTCGTGATATTGCGCAAGTGTGCATTCTGTTATATACGACAAGCCTACCTTGCTTGTGCCTGCAAAACGAAAACATAAATAGCACCCTTTTCATACAAATATTCCTTTTCAACTAGGAGCGACTATACATTACACGAAACGGAGTTATAGGACGCGCCTTTTTTATGCGTTCAAAACATAACGCAAAAGGTGAAAAAGTTCATTGTGAAATAATTTTGAAAATATATATGCTAACTCATAAAACAAGTTAGATAAGACTAGATGAAATCAGGAATCAAAGCTAGATTCTCTAGAACCCAAAGCTGCCAAGACATGAATTAGGATCTAAAAAAGCTCATTGTAAACTTTAATTTGCATACCTGTAATTTTAACTAATGAAGGAAAGATATAAAAATTTGCACGATTCCGATTTTCAAAAAAAAGATGATTCTGTTTTTTCTAGAGTTAAAGAGTATAACTCGGTAATCGCATTCACGGTATTCACTCAAGTGTATCATCAGAGATACATTTGGAAGCAGGTCAATTCTGTCTCTTCCAAAGGTCGAATTGTCCCTGGACCAGCGAAAGCTAGATTTGTTTTAGATTCAATGTGTATATCTATGGACTTTGAAAAAGACCCAACTCTGCGTGTAACGTTATTCTTACACGAATCTTTTAGCGAATCATGCATAAAACTGTTCACTTTGTTGAATATAGCTCATGAGTAATTCGTTATAGACGAATTGATAGCACTCAATGCACATTTTTATACAGGCAATATTTTTTGGATCAGGCCTCAAGTTGCTTAGGTGGTTCTAGTGACGCACCTATCTTTAATAGCTCCCGCCAGGTAGCTAATTTTGCCGCCCCTCAAAATTTCAAAACGCCCAAAACTTAATCATACAGTATATAGGAATGCAAAATTAGAATTAAATGTCTAGCAAAGAATTATTACATTCCTATTTAAGTCTAAAATATCTCGTTTAAATTTTTGTTGAGATATATTAATACTAATTAATTTTGCCCCCGGGGCGCACCGCCCTTCCCGCCACTCGGTGGTTCCTCAGCATAAATTTTTTATAAAATTTTATTTTTATTAAATCATGTTAAAAATAATTCAATTAACTCAAAAGGAGTCTTATTTCTTGGGAAAGGGAGAAAGAAAGGCGTTGTTTACAATTCCAAAAATTAGTAAGAGATATCCATATGAGGAAACAAGTTGCTTAATTTGTGATCTGAAACCTTAGCAACTAGGTTGCTTTAGAGAAAAGGTGTATTTGAAATTAAAGTATAAACTGTAGAGTATTGAAATATTTTATTTCTAAACGGTGTCAAGTTTGCTAATCATGTGACGTCATGTAACGAATTAGCAATTAAATTATTACAAATTTTATTTTTTTTTCAATAATTTTTATTTACTTTTTTAATTAAAATTGCCTTTTAATGTAGGCATATCTTTTTAATTGACTAAATATTATTTCATAAAACTATTGATTATTTAGTTAGAAGTGCAAAACGACAAAATAGTTGCAAAAAGATAAAATAGAACTAAAAATGGCATAGTCAAAAACTTTATTCTTAAGAAGACAATTTATTTGCGAAGAGAAAAAATAGACTTAGTAATTATAATATAAGAGATATTATATACAATAATAGATAGTTCTAGAATGTATATTTAATATATGATATGTGCGAAAGATTTTATTTTTCGTTTGCGAGATATTCAAAAGGCCAGAAAGTCGCTTGTACGAAATAACGCAGCAAATTATTATAAATTGAAATAAAATATATTGATAACGAAAAAAATACATACAAACACATATCTCTATAAAGATTTATATTTACACCGATACAGAAAATGCCCAAACCTTTTGAAGTTATAAGACGAAACATTGCATGTTTCATTACACATTTAGCCTTTTCAATATTATTTGTATCTAAATTAAATGCACGTGTTTTTTATTTTCTTTTACTTATAAAGTGATAGTTTTTTAAATGTTTCTTTCAAATCATGCAACTGTATTGCTTATTTCGGAAAAAAAACTAAAACTAAATTATATATCATTAGGCCACTGTTTTTTATACCAAAATGCTTCAGATTTCGACCATAAGTTAGTTTGTCTTGCTTGAGTTGTCCACGAAATCTCTTCTAACGTAACTCAGGGGCGTATCCATAAAAATTAAATTGATTTTATTTTGATAAAGTAGCTTTTATTTTAATACCATATGAATAAAATACTATTCTGATATAATTTAAATTATATTTTTTTATAAAAGTAAAAACTTCCCTTACTATATGACAAAAAATTGTGAATAGCGTCAATAAAAAAGCTTTAAAATTCTTTTTTCAACTTGTGCCCCCATAAAAAAATTTCTGGATACGCCCTTGCGTAACCCATGCATACATGTATATATATTGTCTAAGATGCCAACTTCACAATCAAATAAATAAAGGGATTTATTCGGATAATTAAAATATACCATTGATTTTCTTCATTAAAATGCTTAAACAAATTAAAAATAGAGACAAGTGATGGAAAGGAATAAAATTGATTCCTTGATTTATTATATCCAGCCTTTTGCAAAGCACTTACAATAGACGGAATATTTGCAGACACGTGAGGCAGCGACCGAATTCAAGAGATTTTTGGGATCGCCTTTTACAATGTTCAGCGTTTATAACTTCAATATCTTTTCACCTCAATTTATCTTTTTTCACGCCAGCATAAGTTATGGTTAATTTTTCTATAGTTTTTTTCTTCAATTTAGAAATGATTCGTCGTATAAAATATTGAAAGAAGAGGATACTTTATTTTATATAAAAATAAGTAGTTTCGGAGTATAAACCCCCTTATCAAGTTTGTAGATAAATAATAAGTGGGAAAAGAACTAATGAAATGAAGTGGTATTATTTATCTACAAACTCTATACTCCGAAACCAGATGTTTTTATATAAATAAAGTGTCCTCTCTTTCAATATTTTAATTTGTATAATTTTTTGAATTTTAATTCAATTGAATTGGTTAAATTAATTTGAACCACAAAACTAAGTCAGAAAGAGCGCAATAATACGGTATTACCAAGTTAATAATCTTGAAAAAAAATTAGGTTCCAAAATGCTTAGGAAACAATAAAGCCAACAAAAGACAAGATAGAGAAAAAACCTAGCAACATTGATTATATGACTTTTTTTAATTCATAATGCATATAAAAAATATGCTAATAAATGTATTGAAATATTTTATAATTTTAAGTTAATAAAACAGATTTACAAAAAAAATTTCTGGCTTGAAGTATTTAAGCTGTTTTGACTAACTTTAAGCTGCTGAATTCAAATCCCTTCATCCATAACGTTTTTGTATTATAAAATTCAATTTTTTGCAATTTTATGAAGGTCTAGGTCTAAAAATTGTGGGATTTGATTTGGATATTTTTAACTCGTAATAAATTTACATCAATAGACTAAGAAATTTAATGTGTACAAATTGTATAATTAAAACTTAACGCATATTGGATTTTTATTATTATTTTTATCTAACCTCAAATTTGTCTATTAAATCTACATATAAAGAACAATACAGAGTAAATAAAAATTCAAGGTAAAGATCCTGAAGATGCAGAAGCGTAACGAGAGGGAGCCCTAGGAAGGTTCCCCCTCCTCCCAGAAAAAAATATATTTTTTTAATTTTTGTGTAAGAAAAAAATTTGTCTCTCTCAAGTCATATATCTATTCGAAAATAAGAAGGCGCGTCGTGTTTTATGGGTTCGTCAGAAAGAGTAGGAAGATATTTACTTTGTTCAACGTTAAAATATACTTTTAATAGAACATGGTATATCTTTCAACTCAAAACTTATTTTTGTAAGTCATGCTTCAAATTTCTGGCTACGCCACAACGTGAAATAAAAAAGCACAAATATTCTTTCTCTAGAAATAGAATGCTGTGATCATCAGCACTTTAATTTCTTGCTAAATTATTCGAACGCCATCATTGACGTTAAGGAAAAAGTCCAAAATTGATGGCAATAGAAAATGTAAACGAAAGAAGAGTTACGCTACCTGGCTCCAAGTAGTATATGATTTCGTTGTAGTAACGCGAAAAGACCCACCAGCACCCATTGTACACCGTGTTCAGAAGCTGATCTGGGTGGCGATATCCTTTGAAGCAGAATTCCCAAAGACCCATGTTTCGGAGTTTGTACTGCGTGTATCTGGAATCATGCTTGATCCAGTAGGGAGACGCAAAGCAGATCACGAGGAGAAGGGTCGCGGCAAGCGTAAAAGCAACCGCTGTCTTCAAAATCGCACTCACTTTTCTCTGATCGATGTACTTCATTCTTCGAAAATAGAATTGTGCAAGAGATGTTATGCGTGTGCTTCATTTCGCCAAACAAATATCCCGTGGTGCACCCAACCGCACCCTATAAAGCGCTCCTTGAGAGGGAACCATGACAATTCGGCCTCTAAATAAATTCATATTAACATTGCCTTGAGGCCCAATTGTCCCTGAATCCTTCGATATAATGCGATCAAAGGATACGTTGAACTTGTAAAAAGGGTGACACACAAAATAAAAATCGTCTGTTTCAAGTAATATTAAAATTCATTCAAGAAAGAAGGATGATTAGCTGAGGATAATCTCAGCTCAGTTTGTCCCATAAATCACTATACCTTTTCAATTTTGAAATTGCAGGGATCGTTCACAAATGATGTCAACCAAAACTGGACGGGGGCGAGGAAGTGGGGTGCAAAAAGTTGAGAAGACATAGCAAAAAGTTTGTACAAACTTTCTAATAAATTTGAACTGGTTAAAAAAATATAGAGAAACTGAAAGTAGTTGAAACAACAGATTTATTTTGAAACAAAAGAATAATTCTATCTTTCTAAGATATAAGTTTAGACTTCGTAAATTAGAAAAGAATGTTTCTAGAGCAAGTGTAAACCTTAATAACTGCAATAAATTTGTAGCCAAGAAATTTGGTTTTTGAAATTTATATCCTGATTAAAATAAATGAATAAAAATTCATTCTATATTTTGAATGAATTAATTTCTTATTTTAAATAAAATCTTTGAATTTGCCTAATTGCTAATTTGAACTTGCTTATTGCTAATTTGAACTTAGGTATTGATGTTGAGATATCACTATTATCAGCATCTAAAATACCATAACTTACTATTCTTTTCATATGTCTATTGCAAATTTCTTTATGAATCCAAAAAGTCATTTGAAGGGTCAAAAAAGATAGAAATATTTTATCGTGAAAAGATTCCTGAAAAGGCAAGTTTGAAGTTTGACTAACAATTTACTTCATTTCGAACTTTCCTTTTGTAGGATTTGATCCTTCTGTTTTGACTCAACATCGGAACCCAATACAATATCAATATAAGTCTGGGTTGCAAATGGCCCACCAGATTCTTAAGATAAGAGGTATGGGTGCCAAGCTGAATGCAGTGGGTCTTTAGAAAGCGTAGAATTTTTTATATATAAATAAAGTTCGAGTCGGTAAAACAAATTCTAAGGGGGGGGGAGACTCAGCATTACCTATCGACCATTCCGGTTATATGTGCGCGCGTTGTATGTTTGCTATGAACAAAGAAAACTTCGTGATGGATCGCACTCAATACCGTATGATATAGAAGCACAGTATCTAACCTATCTTACTCACGTCACAAAATGAAATTGTTAAACTATTGACCATGAAACTATTTTGAAAATTTTGCAAATAAAAGAGTGAAAAATCTTTTCCTAAAAAACTTGTGTACAATAAGTAGTGTCCCTTCCTTTCTTTCTATCAAAAGATATAACTCCGTCCTGTCTATCAAACTCTTCGTATAGCATATGTAAGGCCACACTGCGTTTATTTATTGCGTGAAAACGAGCATAGCGTACGAAATACAGGCATGCACACTTTTTTACTCTTGTGGAGTAAGGCGTGACACTCATTTTTTGACAGTCATGTCAATTCGAAATTATTGAAAAAGGGCCGAAACATTAATAAGTGCCTAATGTTGATTGATGAATACACTACATAAACGTTTAACCCGTTAATGCCCAACGTATCATTTTCGATACGCAATTGAATACTATCATTTGTGTCCAACGTATCACATATGATACCCTAACAAATATAAATAGTTTTTACACTTATAATCACAACTGAGTTTTTTTACATTAAACATATCTTTAAAACTCCTAGATAAAACACGATTTTATAAAAACAGATGAGTACTTGTCTCATGATAGTTTTTATTTCAAGTTATAAAGTACTGCTACAAAAATGAATGGTCTCATTGTGTCTCGCCAGGATATTGTGTAAACTTCGATCTGTACCAAGGAAAGAATCCAGACAGCTCTCAATTTGGTGTCGGACCATAAATACTACTGAAGTTTGCCAATTCTCTCAATGAAAAAATGCTCAATAATTATTATTTTATAACTGACAAGTACTTCTCCACTTATGATATTTTGAAAAGAATGAAAGAATTGAACTTTAAAGTCACTTCGACATTAAGATCAAACAAATCAAGAAATTTCCCAATAATTTCTCTGAAAGATCTCAAAAAAGAAAAAAGAGAATTTTATAAAATACTGACTAGCAAGGATGGAATAAATTTGTGTCAGTGGTTCGATAATCTCTCAATACTTGCTATAAGTAATGATTTAACTCATCCTCATATGATGAATGTATATAACAACGAGATGGGATGATCAAATGGACCAAAATATAGCAAAGTACCGCTGTTGTGTGCGTCGCAAGAAATGGTACTAGCCTATATTTACCCACCTTGTTGATATGACTGTGAATCATGCATGGATTCTTTACAGGTTATCTCCAGGAGTTAAACTAGACTATTTGGGTTTTAGGAGATATATTGTAGATTTGCTTCTAACAAAATATAGTACAAGCCAGTGGCGGATCCAGGGGGGGGCTCACGGGCCTAGCAAATTTGTTTTGCTACCATACTTACCCCAAGAAAAATGGCTTCGAAAATTACCCTTACTAATTTTACTTTTTCCTAAAACAATACTTGTTGGTAGTTGATAACATGTTAAAAATATGAAAACATACATAATTAGTGATTCTAAAGGACATAATACAGATGTTGTATTCTCTGAAGACTCTTAGCAAAATTGCAAAAAAAAATTAAATAGATTTTACCCCCCTCCCCCCTGAAATTAGCCAAGCAAAGCATTGGCAATAAATAATGGAACCATCTCAATCAAAAATATTCAATCAACTAGGGCATTTTGTTTCTTCGATTGAAAACAAAAAGCGATTGAAGTGCAGAAAATGTCACAGATTAACTCAAACTTTGTGTGTTAAATGAAAAGTTGTAGTCCATGTTGATTGTTTTGTGAATTATCATACAAAATAAAACCCATTTTTTGCTATAGAAAATGCAAAAACGCCAAAGTGTAAAATGTATTATGGATCAAGTATGTGTTAAAGGTCGTGTTGGTATAAATGTAAATGTTTTATAAGTTATTATAAATACTAAGGTTCGACTTTTTTAATGTTTTTTATAATAACTTTCTTTGTTTTGCCAAGTTTCTTCGTTCTTTCATCCAATTGTTTTTTCTCATCAAATGTCGTTGTGCCCAACGTATCATATATGATACGTCTATTTTCATGGAAAATAAAAATTATTTTTTATTTTTTCAAAAACATTGGTGAATAGTTAACCAAATGCGATAAATATGTAAAGTTACGTAAAATTTTGATGAAAAAAATCTTTTGTCATAAGGCCTATTTTTTCTTCAAAAATACGTTGTCATTAAGGAGTCATGCTCGTGTTATGTCAGCCTGTCAAAGTATATATATAAAAGTTTTACATTAATTTTCAGATACCAAAACACATTTGTTGCGATTGATAAGTTTGATTTTTTTTAGTTTTTAAAAGGTGCCATAATTATGTTTAATTTAAGTGTTTCAATTGATAAGTGTTTTTTTCTTAATCTTATTGTCAAAGGCACAAAAAAGCTTGAAAAGCGATTATTATTCACACAATTACATTTTTATTCCGGGACAGTCACCATTTCAACACCTATACAACCATATACCCTTTTCACGCAGGTAAAGGGAGAAAAACTCCAAAAATCAATATCTTACCTTTATTACTAAAGCTTAATAATGTCTTTAGGATAAAGCGATACATGGAATGTTGAAAAATAAAAACTCTTTGAATATTCGGGTAATTAAAATTAAATCATTAAAAATGTCTTGCGTAATAATTGATCAATATTGTTTTATGTTGAAAAAAAGAATCATTTACCACAAAAGCTATTTTCTTCGCATCAGTGACTGTGAGCAAATATCGTGTGATGAATGTGTATTTGGCTGTAGGCACAGCAACAGGTATCATACAGGTAGCAAGGATATCAAACAGGTAGGGAAGAAGTATAGACTATGGAGTTCTACAGCTAGCTACTATTTCTCAAGAGTGAGGCATAATAGACGCCACTTTCAGTTCATGCTTGACTACTCTTTAGTGCACAAGCTTCAATACGATTGGCCACCTTAATGCGCATACATACACCTATTGTTTGATGATTCACATTATGCATTCATAGCAAAACAATAATATTGATTGGAAGCGTTTGAGTTGTTGCAAATAACGACATGAATTTATAATTGCAAAAAAAATTAAAAGAAAAATTTAATATATCCTATCTTTTTTATAGTAATGATGCGGAGAAATAAAATTGAGGATAGAAAATTGGATAAAAAAGTTTGTTTTTTGATTCTAAAACTTGGCATATCAAATTATAGCATGAATCGTGGGTTCGAATCGCGTGAGTTGCGATATTTTTTACAATTTTATTTTGTTAATGGCATACTTAAAACCAATAAGGAAATAGTTCTGATATGTGCACTCAAAAGACTTTAAAAGGACTAATCAAAATGTTCCACTAAAAATCTCTTGCAATCAAATAGGTACGGGTAACATGGGGCGTTTTCGTGGAGAAGGCTCAACTTTACTATTAACATCAATTAATAAAATGAGTTAGATCGCAAAAACTATGCCTGGAATTGAAAATAGGTTGCAAAACCGCAGCCTTACTTATACTCCAGAATCTTAACTTCTTTGCCTCGCCTTTTTCTGCACTAAACTTTAGTTTGCCTTGGAATTTTGATAATCAGTCACGTTCTTTATCTCGTGTATCATGGCGACGTACACTTAAATTTTTCTTCCCAAAACATAGCGTCATCATATACCTCGTATACGTCCACAAGATGTCCTTACATATTGTTTTAACTTCATAGTAACTTTGTTATCACATTTTTATGTGATAAAAGATATTCAACTGAATAAAATTTTTCATTCCTACACATCTCCATCTGTGCGCTATCTCAAAAATCCTTTCAGTATGTAAATAATAATTGTGAGTTCCAGTAAATTTTAGATGTAAGAACTAAAATCTTGTGCATGTTGAGACCCAAAAATTATGTGCAAAAAATAATAAATAAAAAAGTTTTTTCAAAGAAAAATTGAAAACATTATATATGGTATAAATTACAATTTACCTTTACAGATCTTTTCCTCTCCCAAATTTATGTTTATCATCAAAAAACCTTTTTTGTCATTTATAGATTTTTGGCTGATCTTTTTCAACAAAATAAATCAATGGAATAAAATTATCTTTATTTTAAATTATTAATTCAACAGCAGCGCTTGATTTTGATCTTTTGTCAATACAGCTTTTCAAAAACTTGAATCCTGGGCAATTTCAATTTTACTGATTTTATTGTAGGCATCTTTGCGGAGTAATATTTTCATACCAACACTAAGGTATTATTTTTATTAAAGGTTCGGGCCTTAAAATTTCTTTTAAAATTAAATCTCGAAGCAATGAGTGCTGAGATTGGTTGCCTTTGAGAAGTTAAGATTCTTTTTAAGGTGGAGAAACTTCTTTCAAGAGGTGAATTGCTAATGCCAAGAGTTAGAGCAGCTTAAATACCGGCGTATAAGTCGAGGTTATAAGTTTAGCCTAAAAATCTCGATTTTGAGATATAACTCGCGTATAAGTCGACCCCTTTTCTGGTCCAAATTGCTTGGTCGGAATATTCCATTCGGCATCAAAGATAAGACGTAGCTAAGGAAATAGTATTTAATAATCAACTGCGTCATTTTTGCTGACTCAATCTGGCAATCTTACTCACGTGACATTCACGCTGACTTATTCGTTGTGCCAGCATGGCATGCTTGCTTGACAAAAAAGTCTTTCACTAAAAGAAGGAGTGTCACGTTTTATGCTAGAAATTTATTGATTTTTTTTCATCTAGTCCTAGTGTATCCCACCTTGCTACGCTTAGCTATAAATAATTTACAAATTTTAAATCGAACAAGCAAGATGCCTGGTCAACCACAAAAAAAGGATGAAATATGATTAATAAAAAATAGTATTAAAGATTTGCCTTAACAAAATGTGCGAATCGTGGTCAAAATCCAGAAAAATGGCCAAGATTAGAGGAGGAAATAGCGACATGGTTGTTATCTGAACGTCAATGTGGCAGAATCGTAACAAGAGCCCTTATCCGACTGAAAGCTTTACAATTGGCAGCTAATAATAAAGAAGACAGCATGGATTTCAAGGCAACTGTCAGTTGGTGTTCCCGTTTTATGCATCGTCATAATTTGGTCATTCGTCAAAGGACAAAAATTGCTCAACAGCTGCCAAACTATTTGGACTAACAAGATCACGCAATTCTAGACCTTTGTCATCAATCAAAGAAAACGAAATAAATATGATATGGCTCATATTGGAAATATGGACGAAACGCCCGTTTTTTGATGTTCTCGGCAACATTACAATTAACAAAAAAGGAAAGAAGATAATTCTGGTCAACCCTCGCAAGACTGATCATTTATTTGCCCTTTCAAGGACGGATAATGGGAGTTTTACTCCAATCACTAAAAATTTTTTTTTCAAAACATTGCATCGATAAGAATATACTTACACAAGAATATCTAATATAAGAATTAGAAAATAAACATTTTAAAATTGAACGCTGGTAAATAAATTATTTGGTATCGTTTTAAAACATTACGTTTACAATAATTCTAACCCTAACCCTTTCACCAGACAATGAGTATATAAAACTAGAAATGTGTATACAAGATATATTCATATTCTGATAAGTGAATGTTATTTCTTGATTCATATAGGCTTTATTAGCATATAAATATTATTGGTTCACCATACCAACTATTATTGCATTGTAAATTTTATGCATAACCACATGCGATATACTATATGTATATACTGAAGGAAAACTTAATCTTCTTCTCCATTGAATCTATTGTAATTGATTTTTTTATCCTTGATTTTTATCGACTCTATGCTTCTCACTCTTCGTAATAACATTTGTTATATGCCAATCAATATTGGTTTTAATCATATTCTTCATTTTACTTGAGCTGACGGACATCTAGTTCATTTTCATTTCTTCGTTTTTCCCTGATATGAGTTCTACAAGTGGCGATTCTGGTAGTGTGGGTGAAAGTGTCGGATCAGACGTTTATTCTTCAAGTGAATTGTTACGACAAGTAGTAGCGAGAGTGAAGA
Source organism: Nectonema munidae (assembly GCA_030549495.1). Taxonomy (NCBI): domain Eukaryota; kingdom Metazoa; phylum Nematomorpha; class Nectonematoida; family Nectonematidae; genus Nectonema; species Nectonema munidae. The sequence goes on along the minus strand of JAUIRK010000165.1, from coordinate 51,425 downwards.
CGATCAATCAGATTTTCTCGTAGCACCTGACTGAACAATGTATTTCTGGGAACCTAATAGAGAAGTTCGTGGAAGAGGTTTATCTATGAATATCCATAACGTCGCTTAATCTCTTCCTGCTCCTCAAGGTGATGCTAAAAATATGACGGATTCTTTTGGAGTTTTTAGCCTCTTTTTACTCAAAGTTTGATAAGACATATATATGAATGCATCAGAGCAAAACTTGAACAAAATTTCAGGTAAAAAATTAATTTCCTTACTTAAGTAGTTTTTAATATTTTATTTTTATAGAGTCTAAAAACCAACAGGTCAATATAAAGTATTTATTCTCAGAAAAAAATGGAGAACCTTTTTTGAAGGCTGCTGTCAGCAGAGATATGTTCTTACTCGTAAATGCTTTCATGCGTTTTGATGTTAAAAAAAAGAGAAACCCACTAGACAAATTAAGCCCAATTAGGCATATACACGATGAGTTTATCAATAATTGCTACAAATATTGGCGTCCCACAGACTACGTAACAATAGACGAACAATTGGTAAAGTATAGGGGTAGATCTCCTATAAAAGTATATCATCCTTCGAAACCGGGCGGTATGGTACGAAAGTTTATCATTGTAATGATTCAAAAAGTTTTTATGTCCTAGCCAGTGAAGTGTATGTAACCGGTTTGCCCGAGAAGGAATATTTTAAATCAGCTAACATCGTAAAACACTTGGTCACTAGTTACAAGGTACCTTCAGGTTGTGGAATTTATGTATACCGTTTTTTATGGCACATGAACTTTGCATTTTGGCTAAAAATCAAGGGTTAACTATATGTGGCACCATCAGATGTGATCGTAGATTTATACCATATTTGTTACGACCTGAACATTTAAAAAATTTGGAGCTGGCGGAATATGAAAGTAGGTTTTTGTATACAGAATATGCTTCTTTGAGTATTATATTCCCGAAAAACACGCAAAAATTTTTTTAAGTCTGTTTACATTATGTCTAGCCAACCTGTTTCGGAAATAAATACACTTGGTAATAGTTAAAAACCTCAAACTGTTCTAGACTATAATGCTTACAAAACAGGCGTAGACACATTCAACCGAATGGCTCGAAACAATTATTACCATTTTTCTTGATATAGTGGCCAGTAATAGTTAGGTGATACTGAAAGCCAGCATCTTCTTCTTCTTCTTTTGCAGCTTTACCCATTTCTATATGGGATCGCTGTTTGCGATGAGTATCTTCCATCTTCTCCTGTCCAAAGCCAGTTTGCAGTCTTTTTTCAAGTCAATCTTCTTCTTCCTGCCATCAGCTACAACACAATCCATCCATCTCATCTTTGGTCTTCCCCTTCTTCTTTTGCCTTCTCCATCATCTTTTTCTCAATACTTTCTTCACCTTTTCTAAAGACATGGCCAAACCATCTCAAGCGCTCTTCTTCCATCTTATTCCCCATTCTTGTGACTTTGACACTTTTCCTAATTACTTCGTTCTTTATTCTATCTTTTCTGTTCACTCCACTCATCCATCTTAGCATCTTCATTTCAGCAACTTCTAATTTCTTTTCATTGCTTTTCTTTACTGCCAAGGTCTCCAGTCCATATAGAATAGCAGGACTTATGACTGTTTTGTAAATTTTTCCTTTAAGTTTGATAGGCACTTTTCTGTCACAAAGTACTCCTGAAACACCACGCCAATTTTTCCAACCTGACTGAATTCTTCTATTTATCTCCACATCTTCTCTGCCACTTTCCATCATAGTTGAACCAAGATATCTGAAATTTTTTACTCTTCTTATTACTTCTCCCTCTATCTTTAAACCTTTCCTATTATCGTCAATATTATCATGTACATTCCTATCATTCATCACTAGATACTCTGTCTTGTTTATATTTATTTTTAAACCCCTGCTTTCTAAAACTTGAACCCACTTTTCAAGTTTTCTTTCAACTCCTTCTTTTGTTTCACTAACTAAAACTACATCATCGGCGTACATAATTTCCCAAGGCATTCCCTCTCTTAATTCATCAGTAATATCATCGAATACTATATTAAAAACAAAAGGGCTAAGACTTGATCCTTGGTGTAGACCAATTTTTACATTAAACTCTTCTGTTTTGCCTACAATTGTTTTAACACCGGTTTTAACATTTTCATACATTTTCATAATTAGTTTTACATATTTTTCAGGCACGAACTTTTTCCTTAAGCATCTCCATACTTCTTGTCTTGGTAATCTATCATATGCTTTCTCAAGATCAACAAATACTGCATGTAGCTCTTTTTGCTTTTCCCCAAATTTTTCCCACATCTGTCTCATTATAAAAATTGCATTTATTGTTCCCTTCTCAGGCATGAAACCAAATTGGCTCTCTGATATTCTCACCATTTTTCTTAGTCTAATTTCTATTGTTTTTTCAAAAACTTTCATTGTGTGAGATAAAAATTTTATCCCTCTGTAATTTGAACAATCTTGAACATCTCCTTTATTTTTGATAATTGTAACGATCATACTTTTTCCGCACTCCTGTGGGCCTCTTGCTGTACAATCTTTTTCAATAATCTCCATAAGATATTGACTCCTTCTTCTCCTAAAGCTTTCCACACTTCAACGGGTATAGAATCGGGCCCTACCATTTTGTTGTTTTTCATATTTTTCAGGGCAACTTCAACTTCACACCTTTTTATCTCTTCTATTGGTCCTTGACAAACAAATCCGTCTTCAAAATACTTTCGGGAGTTTTCTTCATTAAGCAGTCTAGAAAAATATTCTTTCCATCTTTCAAAAATTTTAGGTTCACTTTTTACGACTTTACCTTCTGCGTCCTTTATCTCTTTAATATTTGTTCTTTGTTTCTAAGCTTAGCCAGCCAATAGACTTTCTTTTGTCATTGTGGTGTTTCTAAATCTTCATAAATACATTGACACGCCTTTGCTTTCGCCACAGCAACTTCCTTCTTTGCTTCCTTTTTCACCCGTTCAAACTCATCTTTATCTTCCTTTCTTCTTGATTTTTCCCACTTTTTCTTAGCATTTTTCTTTTCCTTCAGTTTTTCCTGTAAACTTGGAATCCACCACCAATGTTGCTTAAAGTTTGCATTTTTAGCAGACGACATTCCTAAGACTTCAACCGCTGTGCTTCTAATTATATTTGAATTTTTGTTCCACCACTTATTGACTTCGTCTATGCTATCATCGAGTCTTTTTAAAACTTTAATCTTAAATTCTTTTAGTTTTTCTTCTTTTAACAGCTCTCTCTACTTTATCTTCCTTTCAACCATCTTTTTCCTTGGTTTTGGGACACTCATGAGAAGACTAACAACCAATAACTTATGCTGTGCAGCAACATGATCTCCGGGAATGACTGTGCAATCGACCACTTCTTTTATTTTCGATCTTTTATACAACATAAAATCAATCTGAGCCACACTTACACCACTTTTGTATGTGATTAGATGTTCTTTCTTTTTCTTGAAAAAAGTGTTAGCAATCATCAAGTCAGATGCATTAGCAACTTCTATTACTCTTTCTCCATCTTTGTTCCGACATCCGTAACCGTGGCCTCCATGTACTCTTTCTATACCTTTATTTTCTTGGCCTATATGTCCATTCAAATCTCCTCCTAATACTAGTCTATCTTCAGCAGGAATACTTACTAACATTGCTTCTAATTGTCTCCAAAAGACTTCTTTAACTTATTCGCTAACTCCACATTGTGGTGCATATGCAGTTATAACATGCAAAGGAATTTGACCGTAGAGAATTTTTATACTCATCAACCTATCCCCTTCTCTTTCAACCATAACAAAACTTTCTTCAATTAAAGGTAAAAGTATTATACCGATCCATTTTTTCCCTTAGCTGATGCGCTGCTGTAATAAAATTTAAAACCTTCATCTAGCTCTTTTGCTTTATTGCCTTTCCATCTTGTCTCTTGTAAACATAATATATCTAAACTTCTCGTCTTCATAAGTTCAACCAACTCTCTTCCACGACCCTTCATAGTTCGAACATTTAAACTTCCAATTTTCAATTTAATTTGAGCAAGCTTCTTTAGCCGTACTCGCTCTTTGCACGGTAGCCCTTGTGATTTCACAGTGGATGGGCGAAACCACTGTGCGTCGCCTACAGGGTACGCCCTAACCAATTGTTTATTAAATTCTTTGATACTCATCATATGTGTTTTGGCAAAAAACTTTTACAGCCGGATGCCCTTCCTGACGCAAACCCTCTCCATTTACCCCGGCTTGGGACCGGCAATAAAGATTCCAAAAGGAAGTCTTTAAAGGCTGGAGTGAAAGCCAGCATGCCAAGTTTATATCCTAATATTTCAAAAGGTGGGAGAAAATGCTTTATCAGGAATTTGGCCTTATTTCTCAATGTGAATCAGATGTGATAACAAATCTACTCGTAACATGACTAGAAACCTTTTGACTTTTTACGGATTCAATAAAACATATGATGCAGCCCCCTCATCAAGTCGTCGTGGTTAGTTTTGTCTCAAATTGCCACCCAAGAAAAAGAGGGACGAGGAAGTGTGAAAAATGTCGAAGGTTAATATGTAAAAGTCATACCATACTTGTATGTACTGAATGTGGAAATACATAACCCTTTTTATGATTATATATATATAATGTTCTCTATTTTTGATTTTCTTTTGTAAATACTATTATTGTTTATCTTATTTTGTTTTTCTCATTCTTTTTCGATATCTCATTTATTTTGTTTCTAAACTAATAAATCTTTTTGTTCAATTTTTTAATTTCTGATAGATGGCTTTAAATTTGACCCCCCCCCCCCCCCCCCCCCAATTTTTTCAAGAATATATTTTTCATAAAACAGAAAAAATTAACATGTTAGTTTCAATATGACTTACAAATTAACTTCCTTGTGCAAATTAGCTTTGAAAATTATAGATGACGTAAAACTCCCCCTCCGTCCTTCGAGGGGTACGATACTACAAAGCATTAGAATAGAAAAAACAGATATGGCGGTGATTCCAGGTGGATTAACATCTGTACTGCACCCTTTGTATGTATTGTTAAATAAACCATATTAAGAGAACACCAAGTGAAATGAGTGGATGGTTTCGGGTCAAAAAACCTACACTGCCTCCTGAAATATGCGTGCTGCATCTTTGCCTACAGTGTGTCAGTGGGTAAAAGATTCCTGGGATTCTATTGATCCAAAAATCATTGTCAAGTCATTCAAAAAATGCTCAATTACTAATGCAATGCACGGTACGGAGGATGATTTGGGAAGAGGATGACGATATTCCTTTATCATCAGTGGAGTATGACATTATTCCAGAAGAGGATCCTTAAGATGACCATTTGAATTGTAAGGAATGGGACTTTGTTTTTGATCAATCTCATGTTGAGTAGGAATACTATTATCTTACTATTTTATAAACAAATACCCATATGCCATTGTAATAATGTTTTCACAAGTTACAATTATCCTGGAGTATCACTGACTGTTTAGCATGCTTTCACATACTTTGTAAATACATCCTGAAGCACCACTAAATGTTTTTGTATATATATATAGTTCACATTTTATATGTTATCTTTGTACCGTAATTGTTACTTTTTAACGTGTTACTGTTCTTTCAATAAAGTCTATTTCCACTACTCCTTACGCCACGACAGTTTACGGTACAAAAATCAAAGATGGATAGATTGCTTTTACCAAGTAGGCTCGAAGGAGATCCTTTCGATCCTAACTCGTGTACAATTTTCAAGCACTGGAGACGATGCTTTGAAAACTTTTTACAGTCTTTGCAAGCTACTAAAGATTCATCTACCGTCCCTGATAAACTTAGCTTACTGATTAATTCCATTTCAAGTTCAATCTACAACTACATTGCTGACCACGAACAATATGAAAAGATATTCTCGCCTTAGAAAGCATATATATTAAACCTATGAATATTATTTTTGCTCGTCATCTACTTTTGAAAAGATCCCAATAATCAGGTGGAAGCTTAGATACTTATTTGTCTGCACTTAATGTATTGAGTAAGGAGTGTGAATTCAAATCAGTTTGTGCTTAGCATTATCGCTTAGAAGCTGTTAGAGGCGCTTTATTAGACAACGCATACTTGAAAGTAAGGTAATAAAACTAGATGACGTTTTTACCTTAGCCAGATCCCTGGACATTGCACATAAAAATTCACAGGTTTATGAATCTCATAGAAAATATATTCATTCAGTTCAAAAATTAGGAAGAGAAGACCCCACACAGAATACAGTATTTAATAGTAGTGCTTTGTATAATGAAGTATTAAGCAAATCTCACAGCATCAGTACTCAAAATACAAGCAACGTAACATTGCCTCGTTGTTATTTTTATCCACTTCATCCACGTTATAAAGGCCCAGCTAAGAACGTTAACTGTAAGAATTGTGGCAATAACTGATCAAAAATCCGTAAAGTTATGTTCTCCAAAGAAAAATATTCGAAATTAAAGAATGAGAAAATTAATAGATGGAGGTTGAACTGGCATGTTTCAATTTTGACATAATATACCGTCCAGGAAGCAATAACAAAGTAGCTGACACTCTTCCACGTAGCTTCTAATTGATTGATCAGTCGCAAACTTTGGATCAAATTCATAAAGGATTGTGTCATCCAGGTGTTTAAAGAATGGCTCATTTCGTACGTACCAAGAATCTTCCCTTTTCAATTGAAGAAATAAAGAAGGTAATTTCTTACTGCAAAACGTGTGAACATCTCAAGCTAAGATATTTCACACCTCCTATAACTCATTTAATCAAAGCGACTCAAGCATGGGAAAGATTATCAATGGATTTTAAAGGGCCTTTGCCATCTTGTTCTGGGAAAAGATATTTACTTGTCATAGTAGACGAATACTCACGCTATCCATTTGCCTTTGCAACAAAGGATATGTCTGCTGATTCAATTAAAGCATGCTTAACTCAGCTTCTTACTATCTTTGGTTATCCTGCTTTTGTTCATTCTGATTGAGGAAGCTCCTTCATGTCAAAAGAATTGCAAACTTTTTTGTTCTCATGTGGTATATGTCAAAGTAGAACTTCAAGTTATAATCCTCAAGGGAACGGACAAGTGGAACGCTTCAACTCAACTATATGGAAGGCCATAGAGTGCTACTTAAATTCTGAGAATCTGCCAATTTCAAAATGGGAATAAGCGGTTCCTTTAGCTTTACACATACGTTCACTTCTTTCAACGGCCACAAACGAAACGCCCCATGAAAGGATGTTTAATCAACGCCGTACCCTCAATGGATACCAACTCCCTACCTGGTTGCTGTCTTCAAAACAAGCTATTCTGAAAAAAACGTTAAATCGTCGAAATATGATTCTGGCGTTGAAGTTGTAGACTTGATTGATGTAAATCCGCATTACGCAAAAGTTAAGAACTCTCTTGGTAACGAGCTTACTGTTCCAACTCGCCACTTAGCTCCTTCTGGAAACGAGATTGGAGAATGCAGTGATTGACATGATCTTTTGTTGGAACAAACTGAAGTTCAACCACCAGTTAAAGCATTGGAAAACTTTGAAGTTTGTGAACCTGAAGAAGATGTTCAAGTGCCTAATGAAGAAGTAGAAAACCTACCCAGACGATCACAAAGAATTCGCAAAACTCCTGATAGATTTAAATTTTAAAAGAAAGGAAAAATGTAACAAGTGTTTTCACAAGTTACAATTATCCTTGAGTATCACTGACTGTTTAGCATGCTTTCACATACTTTGTGAATACATCCTGAAGCACCACTAAATGTTTTTGTATATATATATAGTTCACATTTTATATGTTATCTTTGTACCGTAATTGTTACCTTTTAACGTGTTACTGTTCTTTCAATAAAGCCTATTTCCACTACTCCTTACGCCATAACAGCCGTCATATTATTTTGATTTGCAATGGTTTTATCGAATCTGAATTTACTAGAATTCATGTCATAAAAAACGTGATGGCCGTATAAGTCGAAAGTGAATTTTTGGACTGGAAATCTGGTGTCAAATTTTTGACTTATACGACGAAATTTAGGGTAGTACCTGTATATAAAGTAAACACTTCTTTACCTGCTATATTTCAAACGCTTTAACGACTTCAACATTCATTACAGAGAGTGACTGTTTAAATTTACTTTTTAAACAATTATTTGTTTCTAAAAAAGTTTTTATTCAAATGCATGCCATAGTATAAACTTTTTAACTTACTTCGAATTACTACAAAACTTTTTAACTAAAAAATTTTAATTTGCTTTGCATTCTTTGAATTTTTTTTACTTATTGTTTTGGTTTGTTTATCTTTTCATCAATACTCTTTTTCATCTGTTTTCTTCTGCGTATTTTCATATATAGACTCAATAGTTCTAATAAGATTTTTGAATTGAAAAACCGACCTTCTTACAAACATTGAAGACATTATAATCAAATCGGAAAACTTAAACATTAAATCATTTTACCAAATCATTCAACATACAGGTTCAGAGAGTGACAAATCAAAAGGACATCATGGAAAAAATAAGGAAATTCAAAGGAGTAATGACGGACAAAAGTGTGAATATTTTATTGTCACTCGTTTGAATATTACTTGGAGTGAAAAATTTATCACTCAAAAATTGTCATTTTGCTCATAAAAATACAGAACCGCACATAATAATATGCCATACGACTAATTTACAACGCATACTAACAGAAACACGTGTGTGTATCTTAAAGTCACCACAAGAGTACATGCATATACATACTTTAAACTTGAAAACCCAGCGCCTAAACCAGAAATACAAACTTGAATACTTTTATCAAGCCACTAAGTCCAAAGAAAGATAAAAAACTTGCAAATTTGATCAAATACCATGATTCTCAAAATAAGATATGAAATCAAAATTAGCCACAAACAAATAAAATTAGTAACACAAAAATGGGGGCTGACTTCATTGTCCCTATACTTATCTTTAATTTTGACAGTGAATTACTACAAAGGTGTATATCATCAAATAATAGAAAACCAAAGCTGCAATTCATGTATATTTTAAATTTTATTAAAGACGTTTCAATCGAACAAGGGGCGTGGATTATTCTTGACCATGCAAGAATACATAAAACTGAGCCAGTCCAAAATTAAGATGAAAGTGATGGCAATACAAGCTGAAATTTTGTCTCCCTACTCGAACATGCTCAGCCCGAGCGAAAACATTTTTCAAAAGGAAAAGATGAGCAAAGTATTGATTGAGACCGTGAGTGTTTTGGACTGCCGCATTTACTATCGTTATATGCGGAGCAATCTCAATGTTGTTCTAGCTAGAGAACCTTTCAACTCGTATTGAATTTTATTTTTATAATAATTTTTTTGCTTTTAATAGGTGTTTCATTATTTCAATATTCAATCATTTTCAATTTTTAAGGAATCAATTTTTTTTCATTTGTTGCATTTTAACGTAATAATTAAAATATTTATTTTAGAAGTTTAAAATAGAAAGATCAAAATCTAACTTGAAGAACACCAAATTTTCAGTAAACAAGGAGTTATCTTTAATTCTGGAGAAAATGTCTGAAACCAAAATGCCCTAAAAGAAAGAGGACTGGAATTGTAATGCTTAAAACACAATTAAAGTTTGGTTTAGAGTTAATTTTAGGATTAGTGTCAGGATTATTTTAAGTTTAGTTATTTGACCTCAAGGAAATATTAATACCAACAGGCTGAATTGACCTGCTTCCCTCACTTATAGTTGGTATCATATTAGAAAAATCTAAATTTAAAATCACATATGCTGTGTAATTTCAACTTAATTTTGCAGACAACGTTGACATGAGTGAAATATTATCTTCTCTGGCACTGTCTCACAGAGGTTTGCAACAAACTTGATTGCATTCACCGAATTCTTAGATCGAGAGTTATTGTTTTATCTTTACTGCCTAAAGCAGGGGTGGGCAAAGTGGTCGATAACTGATCTTTAGGGGCGATAAGATAGACAAACTTACCAAATTGTGCTATGCTTTTTTTACTTTATAGTAGTAATAAATCTCCTTTTTCTTTTAAAACATAGCTTAGGACATTGTATTGTATAGATAGGATATATGAAACATTTTTGGTTTGTATTTTTTCTCTTAATTGTTGGACATTAATTAATGTTTATATGAAAGATTTCTATGTGGGGTTGGGGTCGATGTGAAGACAAATGTTCTATGAAAGGATCGACGGGTAAAAAAGTGTGCCGATGTCTGGTATAAAGCTTTCTCTCCCGCGTATTTCTTCTGTCTTTCTCACTTAGTGCTCAACTTTTAACGTTTTTGAAACACTATGCATAAAAGATACTTCCCAAAAAGTAATATGCAAAACTTTACAGCATGTATGGTATTTTTTATTTGAGAACATTTAACCAGGGGTAAGAACATAAAATTTTCGGTCAGGGAGCGGGATCGCTTGTGCCCCTAAAATATATATGCAGCGCGGGCTCTCAATTTTTCAATATCAATAAAATTCTTTTTGGGGAAAAAAGGAGTTTAGAAAAATTTATGTCGAAATGTGATTGTTTATCCCTATTGATTATTATTTTTGATAGAAATGCAAAATTTCATTCATGACTTTTTTCAATAACATTTTTGTCCCGGTTTGATAATGCAAAAATCTGACAACCCTAGATCCAGATAAAACTGAATGAATAACTTTTTTTAAGAAAAATAGCCAGTTTAGGGAGTGTAAATCTTACTTCAGTGATGAAAATAGTTTTCAATGACGGAATATGGAGGTGAATATCATATGAATGAAAGGTGATATAGAACAAAAGAGTACTTGTGAAAACTGGTGTATTTAGAGAGTGGTCGAATTGGGAGGTTTGAAAAATATATCCTGAATTTAAATTTGGAAGGCTATCGAGCAGGGTGGCGATCAATTCTACATTATTTCGATTTCCATCAAATTTGGGCTTGCATGAGAAAATAGACTTGACAAAATCTTAGCATGAGCGATGAGAGCATGTTTTGGAAGTCAAGATAATTTTGTATATGCATCAAAAATGTTCCTAATAATATCACTTTAAGTGGATGAAGTTTACCTCAAACATCGGTTTCCAAACATGCTGACCTAAACATGTTTCCCGCCCCAATTACGTCAAATGATGAGAAAATGGGTAACATATTTTTGCATCCGCGGTCTTCCATTTGAAAACCGTGAGAAATAAAAAAAAATTTGTAGAATTAAAAGTGGGGAGTTGAAAAATATACCATGTTCTATTAAAAGTATATTTTAACATGGAACTTAAAGTAAATATCTTCTTACTCTTTCTGACGAACCCATAAAACACGACGCGAATACTTATTTTCAAATAGATCTATGACATTGAATTTCATGCTTCAATACTTCACGGAGACGATTGCTTGGACTGGAGATTGGAAACATCCAAAATGGGTTCTCACATGATATTGTTGCAGGTCGCCCACATTTTAGAAGTAAATCTTCAGCAGAAGGCCAAACTCTCTAAATTGTTTGCTTTTCACGCTGCCTCCAGCATACTCATTTCCAGGTCTAGGTCATCGAAATGTGTTCCACATTTTTGAAATGAGTGTAATGCAAATAACCATTTTCGCTTCTGTTGTATTTACAAGCATTGTCACTCTGCACCGATATTGCTATATATTTTACGCTCTCTATGTATTTGAATTTGTTGTGGTGGTCTAGAATCAAATATGGTTGCTCATTTCTAGATTTTTATATTTCATAATATCATTAAATCTCTAGAAGACAATTTCAAATGACTTTTTGAGTAAAGACACGCACGAACACACATACAACGTGGACTAAATATATTTTCCTCACCATTCTATCCCATTTTAAGTAGCACGACCAAATATTGTGCTGCCACCTCTTGCACCCTTTAGAATTTATAGGAAATAATGCCGGTAGTCAACTTCGTTTTATGACTATCTTGAATTTTTCCGAGCTTTCAAATTAAAAATTTTTGTGATAAGCTAATACATACTATAGTCAACCCTCCATTTACAATGGTTAGGTTCCAAGAATAACGGCTAATAACGGAAATCCGCGAATACTTGTAACTTTTCTGAAAGTAACTTATAGTTTATTTCGATTGTATTTAGTAATTCCATACGTTTTAGAGACTTAATTTGAACATTTTAGCATCTTTTAACCCATTTTACAACTTTATTATGTATTCAAACCAGGCCCGTAGCCAGCGAGAGCAGGAGGTGGCTAAGCCCCCCCCCCCCCAACTCAGATTCAAAGCCCCCCCCCCCCCCCAACCTAATATATTTCGATATCAATAAAGGGTTCAAAAAATGGTTTATTTTTAGACTATATATAAAAATTTGGTACTTATTAGTTATCTCCCTCCCACTTTAAAATTTTTTTCAGTAATTTACTAAAAAATTTTTTTGAATGGGGGAGAGATAACCCATAAGTACCAAAAAAATTTTGTGAAAATATTTAGCCCCCTAAAATTTTTTCCAGCCCTCCCAATTGAAAAGTCCTAGCTACGGGCCTGATTCAAACTTGTCTATACGAAAATGTTTAGTTCTTCTGTTTGTATATAACTTAAGCTTTAAAAAATAACTTATAAAATGGAATAACAATTATGCTCATAACAAAAAAATTAAGGCCCTGATTACTTGAGTTTTTCATATAATAAAAATTTTTTAACACTAAATTTAAAAACATTTGTAGCTAAGGTAATAAAATGAAGTAATTACCCAAATTTTATTTATGCAAATAAAGTTTACTAAATAAAAAAACAAAGATAACAGAAACTTTAAAATAAGGTTTGATCAAAATAGAGATTGCATAAAATAGATGATTAGTTTATATCTTCTCTAATTCTTCCTTTTTATCATCTTCAGGAATTTTTTTCAATTTTTGAGATTCCATAAAAAATTTTAAAACTCAAAAAAAAACTTACGCACCAATTTTGTTCAATATTATTTTGAATTACTTTTTTGGATATAAATTGCGGTTACTTTTTACTTCTGACTATATTATGGTCGGCTTCATTTTTGAATAATTTTAGTCCCATTTAGCAAATGGCCCTTTTTCTATATGATGATGATGTTATTTTCTCAATCCATACATAGGTAATGCATACGGTATATCAATGGCTAATATGTGGTCAATTCAGCAATACTATTACTTTTATAAATTTTAGCCAAATCAATAAAATATTTTTTCCTCTTCTTAATAAAATTAGTGATTCTATCGATGTTAACTTTAATGACACCAAATCACAACCCAAAAAGACCTGAGAAGAATTTGCCGGGAAATAAATGAGTTGAAAGATAGCTGATTACTACTGTAAGTAGATCGAGACCTTCTCCAGATTTTTCCGCTCTTTCTTCTATTTATAGAAATCAAAGCTCTCTTGACAAAATAGACATCCTTAAGGTAGGTTAATATTTCAACCTACTTTTTGAAATTGACAAACTGGCTCTCTATAGTCACATGTCGCTCTGACTAAAAGAACATTTAAAAATGTTAGTTATGCTATAAAAGTGAGGTGGTGAAGAATTTATTAGGAGAATTTATTAATAGTAAGAGCCGAAAATCCCAATTCACACAAATATGAAAAGCAAATGGAAGTAATGTTTTTATAGCTTTTGAACTCAGTTCTGGATATGCCTCATGAATACTTAACCAAAAGTCAGACAACTCCATTTTAGAAAAATTTATTTTTAAAATTAAATCGTTTTTCATATCAATATACTTTTCCACTTCATTCCCTGACAAATTTGTTGCAGATATTTCAGCAAATGGAGACATAACCCCAAAAAAAGACTAATGTCAAGATTTGGAAAATATTTGTTGAAAACTCTAAAAAGATTATTCAGTGTCTCGGTAACATCAGGAATAATTTTTGACTTCTTCTCTAAAGAATCGAGTGTAGGAAAGCTGTCAAGTTCATTTTTTTGTAGCTTTAGTAATCCACAACTGAAGTTTTTCTTATGCTTTTAATTTGCCCGAAACTGATATTTTCCTTTGACCCTTGAATGCTGACGTTGAGCTTATTTAACTTATGAAAAATATCACTTAAAAAAGTGACTTCCAACCACCAAATCTCTTGCTCCAGAACTTCATACTTTATTTTTTGCGAATCAAAAAAAGATATAATTTCATTTTTTAATGTGATCAACCTTGATATAACTTTTCCTTTAGAAAGCCAACGTACTTCTGTATGATATAAAAGACATTTAAAATCTGCTTCCATTGATTCGCATAACTGTTCAAAAACTCTTGATCTCAAAGCACTTGACTTAATGTAGTTAACAATTTTTACATCATTTATTGTATTTTTGAGTTTCTCTGACAAACATTTTGACAGTAGCACTTCTCTATGGATCATGCAATGATTGACTTTAATATTTGGATTTTGTTGAAGAACAAAAGATGTAAATCCCCTATTTTTTCCTTGCATCGAAGGAGCACCATCCGTACAAACACTGACGCAATGAGTCCATAGCATGTTATATATGCTACAACTTTTTCATTCACTAACTGAAAAATATCTTTTCCAATTGTTGTCAGTTTCAATTCTTCACAGAAAAAAAACTCTTCAGTTATTTTTTTGTTTTTTACAATTCGTAAAAATGCAAGCAAGTGTGCCTTTTTGTTTATATCAGTGCTTTCATCAATTTGAAGAGCCAAGAATTTTTCAATTTTTGTTTGGTCACCTAAAAAGTGATTTTGGAGTTGCTCTTTAATATCTTCAGACATATCACCAATTCGACGCAAAATAGTTTGATGCGATAGCGGAATTTTCTTTATTTTTCAGCTGCATCTGAACCAAACATTGTATAAGTAGCTATTGATAACGCTGGAAGAATAATTGATTCAGCGTCTAAGTGGGGCTTTTTTTTTATACGGCACACAGATGAAATCTATACGGCACACAGTTTGGACAACACTGGTTTAGATAATGGAACCTGCCTGGTAAAAGTATAAAAGTACCCCATTGTGACTTTCCAAATGAAAATGTTGACAACGTCACTGCATATATGTCTTTAGCGGGCACACCGAGTCTATTTCATAGCTTGATGAAATTTTGTTACTAGAGTTTAAAAAGTACAGTTTTATTCGAGTTCATAAATCTTTTTTAAAGCAAATTCCCGCGAAAAATATCGCGTTTATACCTTTTTGAATCTTTTTCCAATTTTATATACGATTTAACAATTTTCTTAACAAAATTTTACAGTAAGTATATGAATTTTGCTATTAACTAATAACAAAGTCATATTCTGTTCTTAACTAATAAGTTGGAGGTGGTGTTTCTAAATTTTTGTCTTCGATTGAGATCTTAAAAGTAATCTTTATATTTTTTAGGATTAATTAATGTTAACGTAGAAATTATGAAAGAAATTCCGATAGTTTATCTGAGGAAACAGGCATTTTTGATTGTGGAAAAAATCAATTTTGATTAAAACTAACTTTTAGAAATACATATTTTTTGATCGAAAGAATATTATTAAGATGAATACTATGAAAGTATTCTGACTTTTATATATGATGCAAGTAAATGCAGAAACCCAATCTTAGATTAGAGTAGCTTTACAATAAAACTTTTAAAACTTGTAAAGCAATAAATTTTGTCGAGGAATTTGATTTTGTGAAAACAAAAAATTTGCAAAATTAAACTCAGTGAACTTAATTTCTAGAGTTTGTAGTTTTTTTGATATAATTTTGTTTAACATTTAAAATCTTTCAAATTTTAAGCTTAAAAGCATTGTGATTTTAATATCAAGTGCTCAAGAAGCTTTTCTCTCGCAAATTTTTTTTTAAAATGGCAAATTTTGTTCGCGTGAAATTAAAGTACTTTTCTGCAGTATATCAATTAAAAATAAATTTTACTTTTACACAATCAAAGAAAATTTGAAAAATCTCGGGAAACAAATTTATTTCCGGGAGCGAAAATTTTGTCCGGTATCCCGAGAAAGAAACACTATAGTTGGGGGTATCGCATTCACTCCGTAAAGAAAACCTTTTGATCCAGAACTAATGTTGGTAAATTTCAACTTCAAAAAATTAATAAATAAATATTATAATGTAATAATAATAATTAGTCATTTTTTCAAACTTTTTTGATAGACTGACTATTCTACGTTTTTCAATTTATACGCTGTTCATGATTTTTAAAGATAGTTAGATATAAGCATTTTAAAAACCAAAATTAGAATAGGTAACGGTATCGAAATTGTAAAAACAAGAATTGGCACCAGTGTCGGTCAAAAAATTGTTTTTTTAGCACATCCCAAATAAAACACATTCAAGACTTCTTAATCATCTTTAAATTCCTGTGTGGGACAGACTTTGTTCCTGCATTAATTTTCAAACAGATAATGAGAATAACAAAAAACGTAGTTCGCTATTATTTGTAATAATAGTAATATTATTGTTTAATTTCTACGTATCTTACCTTTTTCTAGGAAATCGAAAAAATTAATTATTGATGAAATAAAAATTTTCTTTTTTACTCTTGTTTATTATGTATGTACTAATTCCATTTTTTATTAATTTATTTTTTGAAAAGTGTAAACTTAAAAATATTACCACTTCACAAGAATTTTCTTTTATTATCCTATGCTCTCATCCAGTTTTTTTAAATAAAATAAACTATTTAATCAATTTTCCTTCCAGCGCACAATATGTTTTTATTCATACAGCATTTACTTTTAAAATCAAATATTTAATGCATATTTATCATCAATTCATGTATTTATTTATTAAATTGATTATTTTATCATTCTACCTTTCTTAAAAATATATTTCCTTTTTATTGATATACTACTTTCAGTACAAATATCTTTTCTTTTCGACTCTTCATAAGACAGACAATCCAAGTTTAGTTTAGTGTAGGCGCGATCTGCTCTACACCAGTCCAAATGAGAGAAAAAGTGAGATATCCTCGACAACACTAAAAGTAGCAACCAAAGAAAAAACACAACGTACTCCACCCCAATTAGATCAACAAGGAAAAACACAGGAAGCCTAGCAAGTAGTGACGCCTTTAGAAATCATTTTTGGTAAATCTGCTGAATCAAGCGTATACTTGCTCAAATATAATGCCCCACCCCATCCAACAATTTAAATATTCTCAGGTCGATAACTCTATCTCAATTATTTAAAAAGGTAGTTTTAGGTTGTGAGTAGATTTTCCATATTCCAATTGTCCTGTTGGTTTGCATACGCTAGGAACACAAAAGCAGGCGTGGGGAGTTAGCAAATTTAGGGGAGTCGAAGTCGGGAAAAATGCATAGGGTAGGAGTCTCCAAAAAAATAGTCCTTTATAAAAGTTACTCCTTTATAAATCAAAAAGCTCTTATAATGAAAGCATGTAGAGGCGTTATTATAAAGACTTTGATTTACATTGTACGACAAATATTTTTATTTACTAATTCTTGATTTTCTCGTCTTCCGTGGTGTTGTCAGACCATCAATATCTTCCTCAAGCTTAGATTCAATTTTGCCATAATATTATGCGTTCAAGTCATTTCAAACTTTATGACTGGTATCGTATATATCATGTTCTTAATACGTGTAGAATGTTTCATTAATCATTTCAATTAAAAGTTGATTTCCTCAAGCTACCGGAGTTCTCCCATTTTCACACATTTAAATAAAATAGGTGTGACACTCGATTATTGTATATACATTGCTACAGTTTCTCGAACACAATCTGTTCTTAAAACATGTTTGAAAACCCAACTGTTCGAAAATATAAAAAATTTCCTCATAAGAAAGAATGCAAATGAATTCATGTTGATACATTTTCAATAATGCTTAATAATATGTAATTATGGACGCCACAATACAAAGCGCTATACGCTTAAACTTCAAAGTGCTCTAAAATTATTATTTTGGAGAACATCTATCTAGACGAAATTTTAGGCTTGGAGGTATCAGGGGAGAGAATCAGAGTAGACTTAGTAGGCAACGTTTAACGTAAAATGAATGAACTAACTGATAATGCAATGACATTCCTTTTTCTTCATTCAGCAGATGAATAGCCTTGGATGAAGTGTGCTATTTCTCGATTTACTTGGTAAATAGGTAGATATATAGAGAAATAAATTAATAATGTTAGAGCAAGGAAAACAGACGTAGACTTGCCTTGATTCAGATTTCCATTTGATTCTCCAGGGAGGACACGACTTGAGTTTCATTCTCCTATTTTTTTTTGGGGAAAAAAAGGATGGAATTACCACCTATCAGAAGTATCATGTCAAGTAATTTGTCTTCAATCTGATGCAGCTGTGAAGCTGATGAATTTTAAGATTAAAATTTTTTACAATCTAAATAAAAAAGTAATGATCTCCTTCCACCTCTTTATTTTACGCCACATCTGTTAAGCTATAAAAGATTACAAAGGAATCCTCTTTTGGAAGGTAGGTGATTAACCCTTTGAGGGTCAGTGTGAGACTAATGTTCTAAAAAATGGAAATCGCCTGTTTATAATATATAAAATTCCATTGAAAAAAAAGCAGCCGATTAGTCTTTAAAATAGCGGTGTTCAAACGGGGAATGAAATCAAGAGAAATAACAGTTAAAAAGTTTATTGACTCCCTCTGATATTGGAGGATCACTGAATGAAATCGTAAGAAGCAAGTCATATCAATTCAAATTTCGTTACTCCGTTCAGCGCAAAATTCTTAAAACTTGGCATATTTTGAAGGAACAGATTGAGTGAAGCGAAACTAAATAAAAACGAAAAATTTTTATTTAAAAGACTCTCTTATTAACAATTTTCTCATATAAAATTTTGTTAGGAAAATTTCCGTTAACAATCAGAAAATAAAGGAAAGGAGAGTTTTGCAACTTGATAATGTTGATCCATCGATTGAGAATAGAGGATAAACTGTGGACATCTACAACTTCCCGCGAAATTGTGTTTCCCTTTAAGACCCCATACAGTGTGAATTCCAACATATTCGAAGCCTGATCCAATTTGATACACCTGATGAATCGAGTTGAAACAATGTAAGTGAACACGGTGGACAAAGCAACTAAAGCAAAAAGATGTCATAAATACGGCTGAACTGTGAATGTGTTCTGCTAAAAGGTATTTCTTACGGCATTTAAATTACAACAGTCAATTCAAACTGCACACTTTTAAGGGTGGCATTAAAGTTTGAGAAAAAATTTTGAATCACCGAGGTAAAGAAAGAAATTATGTAAATATCAAGTGAATGAGACACGATAAAAGGCTCAAACATTTTGATTATGCGGAATTAACAAATACATACTTTATATTCTATTGTCAATGTGCAAAAATGCAAATACTGTAAAACCCGCATTAGAGAGGAAATCTAAACTTCAAACAGTAAATACTTGTTCAAATACCTCCCCCCCCCCCAAACAATCTTAAATGCTCTCAAGTCGATAACTTTATTTAAATTGCTAGTTTCGGTTGTGAGTAAATTTTCCACATTACTTTTCTTGTTTTAAGTATAATTTCCACATTACTTTTCTTGTTTTAAGTATAACTATTTGAATGGATATTTTTAAAATCTAATTTTTTTTTTAATTTCCCATATAATAATTAATCCGAATGTGGGTTATAGTTGATGAGAGGCAGTAATGTAGTCAGAAATTTGAAAAATAGTCCCCAAATTTTACAGCCGGGCAAATATTTTTTATAATAAGCTATATATATAAGAAAGTATACTCCATACTAGCTTAAAAGGTTTATCCCTATTGATTACTGTAACAGAAAGAGTTAAATTTATTATTTGCTAAATAAAATGTAAACAATCCAGTCTTTTATTACAGAATCTAAATTTATTATAGCATATTTACTCTTAGATATTTTTATTTAATGTTTTAGTTTTTTTCATATCATGATTGATATCTAGATAGTTCCCTAGATAGTTCGCAATGTTTTTGCTATTTCCTTCAAACTCTTTGTTAATGAAACTTATGAGTGTGTAAAAAGGCTGCAAATTTGATTCACAGAAGTTATTTCTGTTTTTAAAAGTTTTTTGATAATAATTGATAATGGTGAATGCTAGTTTTGCTTTAACTAAGATTAACTTTAGCCCAGTACTGATTTGAGTACAGTACAAGTATCCTGGGTTAACTTAACTATTCCTTGCTTTCATTGGATCTAATGCGCTAAATTTGTATAGAATTTATTTGGCACTACTTGTATTATTTTCTGTACAAATAATTTCATTATCATGTAACTATGATTTATCAATATATTATTAATATTTATGTAATAATTATTACAAATTTAACATTTGTAGAAAATTTTCTTCCAAACATCTTTGACTTCCAATTTCTATTAAAAGAAGCTAATTTAGGTTTACTACTTCATACTTGTCAATTCCTAGACCCAAATGTATCTTTAAACAATTACTTTACAAACTGAATATATGTGTAGATACCAATAATATGAAGATTACATAAGATGATTCTCGGCTTTTTTATGTTAGTAATCTAGTTTGGTAACATTTCGTTGCTAAAAATTGTAACATTTATAAATTTTAAAATTTTATTTAAAGCGGCAAAGTGTCTCAGTACAGAGTAATCGATCCACCCAACCAAAACATTTGATATGAGCCAGGCTTCTTGAAAATTAATGTGAGGAGAGGTTAAAAAATCTTTTAGCTCCAGTCTTTCTTTGTAATAAATCGATTTATTGTTTGTGATCTTTCAGAGTGGGTTCGTTCTCTGGTTCAGACACAATGAAAATGCAGAAGGTAATACATTAGAAAATATTTATCATAATATTTATGCGTACAACTTGAGACTTACGACCAAGACTAAAGCGAACTTTTTTGGTCGTAGGTCTCAAATGATGAAAAATATCAAAAAATCTAATCAAACAAATTTTTTTTTATTTATTCATAAAAGCGTCCAATGTTGTTTGTTTAAAATTGAGTAATTTTCTTTTTTCTATGATTTCTTTACCTTTATTTGCAATTTCTAGAAGTTCTGATGAATTACTCTGAAGAGCAAAATTTCGCACAACTTTAAGAGAATTTAAAGCATCTTTAAAAGTGACTAGGACAATTTATTCATTCTACTAGCTTCTTCTTCTTCTTTCTCTTCTTCATTTTGTCCCATTTTTTCTTCTGAATTTTTTACATCGAAGAAATAAGATTCACAAGTTTCGATGTCATCGTCGCATTGAACATATTCTTCCCATGTAGTTTCTTCCAGCAAAGCTTCTACCTTTTTATCATCAAGGAATTGATTGAGTCCCAATTTCATTGTTGTTTAGATCTTCTTGCGTTATATCTTGCAAAAAACCACACTTATTGAAGCACTTTTTTACTGTTTCAGGCAACACTGTTTTCCCCCAAGATATTACCCATTGAATGCTGTCAAAAACACTTACTTTTTTGGCAAAATCTGAAATGTTTTCTACATCTTTCATATGCAAGAGTAAATGATTAAGTAGTTTTCTTCTGTAGAAAGATTTAAAGTTTTTAATTATTCCAGCATCACATGGTTGAAGTTTATGTTGTGTTTGGCGGTAAAAATATGAGCTGAACATTCGAAACTTCAATTGGAGGATGAGCGGCACAGTTATCAACTAAAAGTGCAATTTTTCTATTTTCAAAATGGCACTACTCATCCAAGACTTACTGTTGTGTCTGTATATTAAAGGTAATTTTTCAATATTGAAACCACGAAAACAACGAGGATTTTTAGATTTACCAATAATGAGAGGTTTGAATTTTTCTCCTTCTGCTGAACATGCTAGCATTAAAGTTAATCTCTCTTTTGAAAATTTTCTCCTTTTGCATTGATCTCCTTTGACAGCATAGCTTCTTTTGGGAATCGAACTAAAAAAAGGCTTGTTTCGTCAGCCTTAAATATGTTTTTTCTTTCATAATCCTTGAAGATGACAGGAATTCTTTTAACCCAACCCAATCACTTACCACCTCTTCACTTACTTCAGATGAAATGAGCAATGATGATTGAGCTTTGGAGCTATACAATGCTTCTTCTTGTTAAAGGTCCAGTAATAGGAATATTTTTACCCCTTGCGTAGCAAAACCACTCCCACACTTTTTTTATATCGATTTCTTCATATGTAATTTTTCAAGCTTTGAAAAACTTAGAATCTGCACTGCATTCTCCAAACTTCCACATTTTCAAAATATTTCTTTATCTTTGATTATAATTATTTATTGCTTGAATTTGAGCTTTGCCAACATCAAATTCACTGGCAATGGATCTTGAATAAATTCCTTCGTAGCTTTTTTCAAGATCTCTTCAAGAGACAAAATTTTTCGTTTTTTCGATTTTGACATGTGAAATTTAAATAAAAAAACAAAAAACTTGTATAAAACCAAACTTTTAAATAAAATTTAAACTTTTTTTAGATAATTTTGAGTTAAAAAATTTTATTTCTGAAAAAATAAATCTTTAAAATCAAGATAATCGTAGCTGAAGGCAAATGCAATAACAAAGTATTGGCCAATCAGTATGAAACAAAAATCTTTTTTAATTTATTGTATTCCATAGAGAGTAGAACAAAGTATGATATCATACGTAATTGATTGTGCATAGCAAATATCCCTTGTCATAATCATGTTATAACACCTGTAAAAAATAAGGTGGATATCTATCGAAGCGTTTTAGAAACAACAACGTCCAAACAAAGAGTAAATTGACACATTTATCATCGTTTCAAGAGCTGCAACGGGAAGTGATACATTAACTCTTTTGTGCCGAAAGTCCCACATATGGGTCGTAAATAAAGTTCTTTGTATGCCGAAAGGGCCATATATGTCACCCCAAAAATTTTACTGTAAGTGCCGAGCGGGTCAAATTTAGTTATTTACAAAAACGTAAACAAATACCACTAACCTTCATTATTTCACATCGAGTTGATGCATGCATGTCACGAATAGGATAATCAATATTCTGGCTGCAATTCAAGATTTTGACGTCACATCACAACTTACCAGATCGTTCTTGCTGTCATTTTCTTTTTACGTGTGTGTTTCTTTTAATTATGGTAAGTTTTCTCATTATTTACTTTATATATGACGTAAAACTTATGTGTAATATATTCGACGTACTTTCAATAACATCGTTAGCAAGCTAATACTTTTTTTTCATGAAACATGCTTTTTTCAAATAACTTTGAATATTGGGTACCAGATATGACCCGTTAGGACTGATTTTTTTGCTCAAAATCAATTTTGTTAATTTGTGTTTTTTTATCCAAATTTAATGCAAAATTTTAAACAATAAAAAGTTTTTTATACAACCTCTGTTTTTGAGAATATTTTTTTACAAAATATTGTTGAATTTTGGAACAAATTTGGAAAATTTTCAGATTTTATTTTCAAAAATTGATATTATTTTTCTTATAACGAAATACATAAACATTTTTAAAATCTAAATGAAGTTATAGACAGAAAAATTCAGTTCATCTGCTTTTTATAATAAATTTGGATATGATTCTTCTGCTTTGGACTAAAAATCTGATTCTCATTGTACCAACCAGTTAATAAAAAAGTTATCAACTTAGTTAATAGGTCAGAATAATTGCATTTTCCAATTATTAAACTATTATTTAAAAAAGTATGAAAAATAAACTTTTTCCTTCTCCTTCTTATGAATAACAGCGTCTATTCAAAGACTTAAATATTAATACCTGACATATTTTTGTAAATATTAGGAAGAGTCTGGTTTAACTTGTAGTAAATTATTCATTTTTAACCCTCATCAGGCAAGGGTCTATCAGACCCGAGAAACTTAAATTTTTTGTCATAAATGATATATATAGTTTTGAAACTTTTAAAATGCCTCCTCATTCTACTTGTATTTAAATCATTCAAAAAATATTTTTGTCAAAGTTAGTTTTTTTTCGGCAACGACCTAAAAACTTTTAGCATTACGTTGCAGGTAAACATGGGTCTAATAGATCCAATAAGCAGTGAGCACTCACAAAAACATATTATTTGTATGAAATGTAGTAAAAAAAAAATTTTTTTACAATTAAACAATAGTAAGTTTTTGTTCATTAACTATTGAACTTTGAAAAAGCTTCAAACAAATAGAGAAAACCTTTTTTTGAGGCGCTTCTTTTCACCCAAAAACACATTCAAAAAACACCTAAAAACTAGTTTTATATGTAGTTTAAAGTAGTTTATTTGTAGTTTTATTCAATTGTTTTTTTTCTTTTTTATATATATTTTATCATGAACATAATATTTTAGTATGTAATGTACTAACTCTTGCTTTAGGCTTTACTAACTTTTAATATCCTTTACTTTTAAACTCAATTGATTAATTGTAATTTTTTGTTGAATTTCACTGATTATTTGATTTAAATAGTTTCTGTTGCTACATATGATGTTTTTTGAATGTGTTTTTGGGTGAAAAGACGCACGCTTTTTTGTAGTAAATTGCTGAACTTTAATATTTCGGGCAATATAAAAAATATTTATAGTTACATATATGCACAAGAAATCATTAATTTAAAGGTTATAGATAAGCTAAATGTACAAAATATAAAAATTATCATAAACAAAAGAGTATTTGTGAAAACAAAAAGGCCGGGCCCTTTGGACTTTTTAGCTGAGCTCTAAATGTTACATTGATACTTTGAATTTTTTATTATTTTGAATAAAAAATTGAGTTTTAATGTTGGAAAATTCGGGATACTTTGAATTTTTTATTATTTTGAATAAAAAATTGAGTTTTAATGTTGGAGAATTCGGATTTTATTTATTTCACATTCTCGAATTGGGATGTGGATATTGAATTACCAATAGTTTCTAATGTGGACGCTATTGCGTTCTATAGTCTTTTGACTTTTATTCTGAGCTTTATATATCAAAGAGACCCTGAGAAGAATGCTGGAGGAAAACTTATTTACTACATTCTGCATATTTTTGATAAATAAATCTTAGTATGAAGTATGAGATGTTTAATTTTACTTTTTTTTATCATTGAATAATTGTTTTGTGAAAGCAAACTTTTATTTCAAAATATATTGTGCATTCTCACATTTTTAAGGATGATACTTTAAATAATTTGTTGGAGTTTATTGATACAGAAAAGATAACTGACTCCCAAATTTTCATTCAACCGCCCATAAATTGTACCGATGTGGTTACAGATGAAGATTCAGGAGACGAAGACATCGGCGATATAGACAATTTGACTGGAAATCAATTGCTGGCTGAAGGAACTTTGGTTTCAAGATGTGTGATTCACGATGATGATGATGATGATGATGATATTAATGATGATGATAGACAAACTAGTAATCAAATCGAACCAGTTAAAAGAAAAAAGTCTTTTCATGGGAACAGTGGTTGTGTTAATTTTCATGGAAATGAATTCAAAGAAGCTCTTCACCCAAGTTACTATGATAACGCTAACTTGAATTTGATGGATGTTTTTAATCTATTTTTGACTGAAACTCTCATTAACATGATTGTTTCATTTACAAACAATTATGCTTCGCAAAACAACTTTAATTTGAACTTGAGTAATGATGAATTTAAAGTTTTTTTTGGTATTTTCACTCTAATTGGCTACCATAAATTACCTAAATATCGCATGTATTGGAACAAAAGTGAGGATTGTGATGTGAAAATTGTATCGTCGGCAATGAGGAGAGATAGGTTTGATGAAATAAAAAAGTACTTACATTTTTCAGACAACAATCAACTTGACTCAAGTGATAAGTTCACCAAAATACGGCCTCTTGTTGACAAACTAAACCAAATTTTTTCTTCAAATGCTCCTGTAGCAGAGTTTCATGCTATAGATGAAACGATGATACCGTATTATGGTCGTCAACATCTGAAACAGTTCATCAAAGGAAAGCCTCAAAGGTTTGGGTATAAGCAATGGTCAGATTGCATTCAATCTGGGTATTTAGTGAACTTTGATCTTTATCAAGGTAAATCGGAAAAAAGAAGTACAGGGTTAACTTTAGGGGAATCTGTAGTACTCAACTTTGTTGAGAAAAACAACAACAAGATCATCAACTCATACCATTATGTCATGGATAATTATTTTTCAACCTTGAACTTGTTTCAAATGATTAAAGAAAAAAAAAAAGACCATGACGGCTACCATAAAAAAGAACAGGCTGCTCAATTTTCCTAAAAAAAGTGAAAAAGATTTTAAAAAAGATCCCAGAGGGAGTTTTACGGCATACAATTCCTGTTCTTTTAACGTTTGTGAGTGGTTTGATAATCGGGTTGTGATTTGTGGATCTAACAAGTATGGGGTAGAGCCACTAAATAAAATTTCACGATACTCGCGTACATTAAAAAGTAGGATAAAAATAAATCAGCCAAAGCTTTTAAATGTTTATAATCGAGAGATGGGGCATGTAGACAGAATGGACCAAAATCTCATGATTTATAAAAGTTGTTTAAGAGGAAAAAAATGGTATATGCCTATTGTAATGCATCTTTTTGATACATTGATCATACAAGCTTGGCTTGTGTACAGGTTGACCCCGAACCCTGAAAAAAAAGATCAACTTTTTTACCGCAGAATGGTGGCCCAAAGTTTATTAAAAACCTATGGAGTTTATCCTCAATCATCCAAGGCTCTCGCAAGTCCCAATCCTGCAGACATCACAAGATTCGACAAGACTGGACACTTGGTCACTCCGATTGAAGACAATAAAAGATTGAAATGTCGACATTGTCATTCTAAAACTCCCACAAAATGCATCAAATGCAATGTTGGAGTTCATGTGAAATGCTTTATCGCTTACCATACTAAAATTTAAAAAAATGTTTTAATAAAATTGTGTTTTGGTTTTACAGAATTTTTTGGGGTGTACGAACGTCCCATATATGGTACGGCATTTTTTTTAAAAACGAAAAAACATTTTTTTTTATTGTACCCAAATTTCGTTTATTAGTAGTGTGTAAACTTTGATATATCACTTTCATTAAATAAAACGAAATATTTTTGCTTCGGCATATCAGATAATCAAATTAAATGGACTTTTCGGCACTTGAAGGAACTATGCATTACTGACCTATCGGCATGAAAGAGTTAATCATGTGCTATGACGATCAATATTTCTTAATTGTGTGACTGGTCTTTTGTTTCAAATAAAAAATAATTCACTATACTGCTTATAGCATATATTGATGCAGTGTTCCTTTGTTCCACGATTCATGTATAAGTAGTGGCCGTTTGTTGAATATCTTTGTGCATGTATAAGTGGTCGTTGGTCGCGTTTGAAAGTGGTCGTTGAATAAAAATACATTTCCATTGGAAAAATGTCGGTGCAGAATAAAATTGGTCGCTCAACAGAGTGGCCGTTCAATACAAGTTTTACATGAAATTTTTTTGACTTTTGTTGTCAATCTGCTAATGATCTCTGCAGTAAATCTGTGAGGTAGGCTGTATTGTTTTAGTGATGAGCATGTGACTATGAATCGCTCTTGAACTGCCCGTGGCTGAAAAGTCCATGTCTAGCTTCGTTCCACTCTCCAAAGTGTCAGTATCTTCTTTTCTGTATTGTGCTCTCAGAGAGATTTCTTCCTATCAGCTTGTCGAATGCTTTCAAACATTAATTAATTATTTTTGAGCATTTAAGTTAAATTTAATATAATTATGTGAATTGAGATGATTCAATTTTTTACCTCGATGCTCCACACTGATTTTAGAAAAGCCATGAGATAAAGTCGATAAAACTATTAGCTTTAGATTTGTGTTAATTATATTTAAACTTAAATTAAATTTACCATTTCTTGTTTATTTTTGTAAAGTAAAATAATATTTTGCCTCTATTTTATAGCAAACTTTTAAAATTGTTTTATTTTTATCTGTTAACTTTTATGTTAGGGTCGTATATAACTCAACGTCTTTTGGGTACAAAAATTCCTAACCCAAATCTTTATTCTGATGATTAGAGATGGAATAGAGATGGGAATGTACTCAATCCTAATAGATGAGTGTAAAAATGATAGCAGACATGAAGAATTATTGTCAGTTCGTTTTCGCTTTGACTCTATCATATATGAATGATTTTGATCTCTTGTTGAGCTAGAACATGGGCCGTGAACCTATGGCTCGTGAGCCAGACATGGCTCTTTTGATGACTGCATCTGGCTCTCAGATAAATCAGGTGGCCTTCAGGCTTCAGGGAGGTATCGCAATTACAAACAAGAAAATCCTCGAAGTTATCCGTAGTTATGGTGGGATTGGGAGCTGAAGGTGCAAGTGTAATGTCGGGTAATAAATAATAGTGATGTATTCATTAGACAAAAATTCTTTTATAATAAATTTTATAAATTACAAAAAAAGTTCACATTAGAAAATTTTTAATACTAACTACTGCTTTGCTTTGTTACAAATTAAAATTTGGCCTCCAAGAACAAACCTATTTTGCTAGAATAGAGATCTAATCTTAAGCTTTTATGACGGGAAGTGCATGAGATTTTGAAAGTTTTTAACGGGACCACAGCGAAAAAATTTGGGAAACCCCGTTAAGTGTAAACTAACGTAAATTCTTTGTAGTGAAAAATACGAGTTTTATTCTAATGTTTCGCTTAGTTCATTAAATATTATTTATATTTTTTGATATTTTATTTAACAAGCGGTGTTCTCCTAAAATTAATTCATTCCTGGTTTTTAATACTCAATTTTTTTCGTTCATTTTAGGAGCCAAGAGTCCAAATATCGTCTCTCCAGGGATAAAAAGGAACTGAAAAAAGCGCGTTTGTTAGTTAATTAGCAGAGGAGAGCTTGAAAGCTAAGAAGGGAGCAGTATACATGCAAAAATTGAAATGAAAGCTTACGTATGGATATGGATAAAAATTCGATGATTAGGAAGAAACTTCTTGAATACACCTTCGCCCAATACTTTATACGTGCGAAAAATCCCGAAGTGGGATACTTTTCGTCCTTTACGTGGTATAGCTTGTAAATCGGAAGCTTGAAGAATGAGTAAATACCAAAAATGGAAGCAACGAGTTGAAAGGGAAAGGAAACACGACAAAAGGTTATGAAGCGCGGATTCTGGCATTTGAAGAGGAAAAGGGGAGGGGCAGTCGAGGCTTTGATGCACATGGGACGATGGGCTTGTGGGCTAATGTTCTTTTTACGGCGAAAGGAAGAGGAAGCAGAGAAAAGAGCCGTTTTCGCTCTTTGGAGGGATGAGGAAGAAAAAGCACGCGAGAACATACGCTCTTTCACTTCGAATCTTGAGGAGGAGTTGAAGATTGGGTGAAAGGATTTTTATCAAAGCTACAGTTTTCAATAGCTTCCATGTTTATGCCTTTACTAGCGACTGCTTTTTTAATGCACGTCTAAATTTAGAAAAGAAGTTTTATTGAATGAGCTATTTCATTCCCTAAGTGATGAATGGAGTGATAATGAGATTATATGTACAAAAATAAAACAAGTCCAAAATAAATTCTATAAAATTTAAGCGATTATATCCCATAAAAGCAGAAAACAATTAAGTTACAGAAGATAACCTGCGCTACTTTTTATGCATTTAAATGAGTACAGCGGTACCTAATGGGTTAAGACCAATCTTGGGAAAAATTTGAATTCCATAATAAAAGTTATGACTGCTTAGCACTAGAAAGACAAAGTGATTAAAATGACCACTTGTCAGACTTTGTATCACAAACACACTAGGATAGTCATGATGAAATTAATCAAGATAACTTTTAATAAGAGCACTCAAGCAATCAATTAGTCATATTGATTGATTTATATTGATTTTGTTTTTTGCTACACGATTGTATATGCCTACAAAGACGAAATGGTCATTTTGACATTTTACACTGTGATTAATACTTTATCGATTATTTTTCATCATTGCATATCTTTTTTTGCTATTATCCTTAGTTTTATCATTTAAAATGCATACACCAAAGTCAGAAAAAGTAGCTGCTAAAAATGCTTTGTTCTTTATTCAAAGTATTGAAAAAGAGAATTCTGGATCAGAATTTTTTTCAAATAAAAGTGATGAAGAAAACGACAATGATTTTGAAAGTTTCGATCACTCTGCAACTTCTAATGTTTCTAGAGAAGTTGAAGAATGTGAACCATCAAGTTTTACTGCTTTGATGGGTAGAGATGGAACAATCTGGTCTGAGTCACCAAGCATCAACCTGCAAGGAAGATTTCAACAACAAAATATTTTCAAAGTGAAAAATGGTCCTACTAACTTTGCTTACGTAGACAAAACTTGTGTTTCTGCTGTTCGTTCTTTTATATCTGAAAATATGATTCGTCACATTCAAAAATGTACAAATTTAGAAGCAGTAAAATGCGAGAAAGAATGGAATCTTGACCTGCATGAAATAGATAAATTCACAGATTTGACTTTGATACGT
The DNA here is from genome assembly GCA_030549495.1 of Nectonema munidae. NCBI lineage: Eukaryota > Metazoa > Nematomorpha > Nectonematoida > Nectonematidae > Nectonema > Nectonema munidae. Next base: position 21,137 of record JAUIRK010000165.1, on the reverse strand, counting down.
GGTGTTCTTGGAGGTAAAAATTTTCCTATTAAATTTTTTTGATCAAAAAAATAGGGAGTTCAGCTTTTCAAGCAAGCAATGTCATGAGATCGATTTGAAAAAATCATGAGATTTTTAAGATTTGATATAAAAAGTGAGAGAAAAGAAGGGCTTCAAAATGATCAGTTTGCTCTCTTCTCCAACATATGGAACATATTTATAGAAAATTGTATCAAGTCTTAGGTGCCTGATTGTAACCTTACTATTGACGAGCAGCTTTTCCCAACCAAAGCAAGATGTCCCTTTACTCAATATTTACCGAATAAACCGGAAAAATTTGGCATAAAATTTTGGTTGCTTGTGGAAGTAAATTCAAAATACATGTGTGGAGGCTTCCCATACCCATATCTAGGAAAAAACGAAGATCGCAATGATATGCAGCTTGGTCATTACGTTGTTGACAAATTGTAAGAAAGTCAACTTTATAACAAAGGTGATATAAAATGTGATAATTTTTTTTACCTCCAAAATGCAATGTCAAAGTTTAGCACAAAAAAGACGAGTCTGGTTGGAACCATAAATCTAGCAAAAAAGAAATTCCTGAAATTTTAAGAAAAAATATTAAAATACCCATATTTTCATCTAGAGTTTTTTATTGTGATCAAAGTATATCGTTGACAGGGTACAAAGCTAAGAAAAATAAGCTAAATTACTTTTTTTTAATTTATAATTATATACAGTTTTGAAGGCATAACATTTTATATATTTACTTTTTTCAATATTCATGGCTACTTTTTAGAAAATGTCAATCAAAAATTTGATTAATCAGAAATATAAATATCTAATAAAATATTCCTTCAAATTTTACATAAAATATATATTTTTATACTAAATCGGCCATGCTGGTTTCATTTCTGGACTCATTTTTTAGATTTAGAATGTGAAAATACCTATAAGTGTTAACCAAATTTGCGGTTTACTTCTAAAAATTGTCTCCAAAAACATTCCTTCAAATTTTACATAAAATATATATGTTATACTAAATCGGCAATGTTGGTTTCATTTCTGGACCCATTTTTTAAACATTTAGGATTTGAAAAGCCTTCAAAAAAATCAAAAGAGTTTTTAAATGTTTTTCTAATTTTTATTCTGTTCCTTCACTATCACAAAAAGAAAAAAAATAAATATAATACTTGCTTTTATGTTACTCTTAGGCTCAAAAAATTTTTAAAGTTTTTATGTTTAAATAGTTGCTGAAATGCTTCGATAAAATGAAAGGTTTTCAAAAATATTTTTTCCTTTTTTTTTAGTATTTATGTTGAGCTATATAACACATTATAATGCCCAATTAATTTAAGCATTAAAGTTGCTCTCATTCACTCTAAAGAAAAATTAATTGTTCACAAATGTGCACACCAGGTGCACCCTGGTGTACACATGTGTGCACAACTCACTGATATACATCAGTTGATTGATGATTCAATGTGTGTTGTCTTTTATAAAACTTTACTGATTTTTTGTAGCTTGCGGCTCTTGATTTTAATACCAAGTTGTTAGTAATATTATGTATCGTAAAGGTAATTTTGTTAGTGCAAAAGCTTTTCTTTTTGATGATATGAAAGTTCCTTTGAAAGAAAGATGGAGTTATAATCGTTTTGGAAAGTCTCACAATTCTGCTAAAGTGTATGGAATAGTAAAAGAAGTCAAAGCTTATGGTGTTCATGTTATCTGGGAAGATGGACATGACTCAATAATCTAGGCAAAAAAATCGAAAAAGAAAATGATGAAGCAATTGATTTTTTAACAAAAAAAATTATTTTTTTTGGAAAACCATTTTCTCGCAGGTGATGTCGTTTAACCCGGACGAGAACCCCTGCCCAGACCCGGCTGAGGACCAGATCCAGTCGATCATTGACATCGCATCATGTCAGGGCCCCCGTCCTGGGTTCCACCTTCCAGGTCACTGCCCCGCTTTTCAGGGCTCGAGTTGACCTACGACACAAGGGCACAATTAGCATCCTTGTCCAGAGATTTTTCAATCTTGTCCAGGCTCATAAGTAAACCCCCTTCCACTCCTTCGCCAGGTTCTCAGCACCGCCTAAGGAGCAGAAATCGTTCTTTACAAAGGAGGTTCTCCCGAGACTTGTCCAGTCTGGCGTACTGAAACAGGCGATTCGCCCTAGAATAGTCTCTCCGTGCTTCTTGGTTCCCAAGGCCAACGGGAAGACTCATTTGGTGGTAGACTTTGGTTTCTCACGCGACCTCTTCGCCACGCCAGCTATCAAGCTCACGACCTCCTTCCAGCTGCGCTACGTTCAGCTCTCATTCAAATGGGCCACCCGTCTCGATCTTACAGATGCGTTGTATGGCATTACAATCCAGAAGGAATGGAGAAACTGCTTTTGTATCAAGTTAGGGGGAAAATTTGGCAGTTCACCAGGTTGCCAATGGGGGCGTGCTTTAGCCCAGCAGTCCTCCAAGCGTGGTGGCACGTCTGCTAGGAACTTTCAAGGAAAGGCTACCAGTGGAACAGCGTGCCCAATTCCGCTTTATCTTATACCTGGACGACTTCTTGATTTTGAGGGAGGATCGGGAATCCACAACCAAGATCACTACGGCCTTCACTCGGTTTCTGGAAGGCGAATGCGGAATCCGCATAAACATCAAGAAATCGATCCTCTCCCCCGTGCAGTCCATCGAGTTTCGGGGCCCAATTGCCCCTCCGTCCGCGGATGATAGGTGCTCAGGCCACCAGAGGCGAGAACCTCGCCATTCTATCTTTGGTTTTTCTCTGAAGGATCTCCAGATTGTTTCAAAGAAGGTGACCCAATCCATGGAAATGGTGCAATTCTAAATCTTCAAGGAGTGGATCGGGTTCTTTGGGAGCGTGCATGACGGGCTGTCCGCATGATCATCCTCCAACTTGACGTCTTCCACGGCGTTACGGAGGGCATTTGTCAGGCACCGGATGCTTCGAGCCATAGGAGGATCCTGGCTTGTTTGAACGACTTGCTGCCCAATTTTCGGATACAGCCTATGGCGACCATTGAATCGGAGTAGATCTTTCTGCTGGGCCAGAGGAAATGTCCCAGAGTTATTGCTAGAAACTCCAAATCCGCAATATGCCAGTCTTGGTGAACCACCTAGCCCTTCGAAGTGACAAATCCGAGGGCTTGCAAAGAGGCGTTGATGTAGACGAAATCTGCTGGTACGGTGGGGGTGACGATGGTTGACATGTTGTAAGGCACGGCGAGCTGGACCAGCTCGCTGTGCTCGGGCGCCTCATCCCAATTATACAGCGCCGAAATGATGCTAATGTGTTTAAGATTAAATAAAATTGTATTATCGCTTTTATAACATTATCTTTTCTAAATTTGATAGATTGAAAACTTCCTAGCGTGCACATATTTGTACACCCGTTTGTCAAAAAACTAAAAACGGTATTAAATTTTACAAAAGAAATTTTGGCTATTGACACCAAATGAGTAATATTACAAAAAAGAGAATTAAGATTTTTTATCTAATTCCATGGTTGGGCATTAATGGGTTAATCAAATTTGCGGTTTACTTCTAAAAATTGTCTCCAAAAACATTCCTTCAAATTTTACATAAAATATGTTTTATACTAAATCGGCCATGCTGGTTTCATTTGTGGACTCATTTTTCACATTTAGGATTTGATAAGTGTTAATCAAATTTGCGGTTTACTTCTAAAAATTGTCTCTAAAAACATTCATTCAAATTTAACAATGAAATAAATGTTTTTATACCAAATCGATCATGCTAGTTACATTTCTGGGCTGTTTTTGCTTTTTGAAAATATCTGCAAGCGTCAATAAAATATGCGTTTTAAGTTTGAAAACCTTTTCAAATATATCTCAAATTTTAAATGTAATATATGTTTTTATAGCAAATAGATCATGGTAATTTCATTTCTGAACACCGTTTTCGCATTTAGAGGTTTTACTGCCAGTGTCAATCAAATTTGCGGTTTATGTCTTAAAACTATATCCCAAAATATTATTTTCTAATTTTACATGAAATATATGTTTTTATACCAATTCGACCATGATAATTTTTATTTCTGAAATCATTTTTTGCATTTAGAGGTTTTAAATGCCTGATTTACGTCTAATGTCTACAGAAATATTTTTGAAATTTAAATAAAATATCTGTTTTTATGCCAAATGAAAGATGCAGAGGCGCACATCCTTAAAATTATTGGGGGCGAAATTTTTCTTGCAATTTTCAAAATTAGTGGTCTGGAAATACCACGGGAGACAAAATATTCAAGCAATCCTTTAAAATAGAGTGTATTCAGCGCATACCTAAAGTCTTAAATTTATAAGACAACTTTATATTTTTTTTTTACAAAATTGGTGAATTTAAATACTATACTTCCAGCGAAAATATTTTAATTAAATTTGCATATCGAATATAGTGCGCAGAAAAAATGCCCCCAATTAAAAAGTAGGAAAAAATGCCCCCAATTAAAAAGTAGGAAAAAATGCCCCAATTAAAAAGTAGGAAAAAATGCCCCCAAAAAAATGCCCCAACACAAAAAATTTCAAAAAATTATTAATTAAAATTTTAAAAAAAGATATGTCAAATAAAGATTTTTTGTAAACTAAAAAACTCAGTATACGACAATTTTTTAAATACAAATTTTTTTTTATAAAACAGCAAATATTTTTGGACTTTGTGTGTATCAGAACACTTTCTAAATATAATTTGTATTTTAACTGATTTTAAGAACACATTCCCACAAATCTGCACCTTTGCTGTTTTCAAGAACTTTATAAAGAAAAAACCCTATAGATTAAGAAATTTTAGAAATTTAGCTTTTCAAAACGGTACCAAATAAAAATATTTATATAATTTAAAAAAATCCTGAAAATCAAAAATTAGGGGGCATTTTTTCCTACTTTTTAATTGGGGGCATTTTTTCTCGGGGCATTTTTACCTACAACCATCGAATATACACTAGTTTAAAAAAATCCAAAAATGTTAGGGGGTGGAATAGGCTTTTCATTTGAAAAATGAAGTAGTGTACCAGGCACATTACAGGAATTGATGAAAGGATATTTGATTCATAGAGAAAACAAATAACTGAAGGTTGGATAGTTTTATATGAGTGAATGTAGTCTAAAGACAGAGTCTACTAGACACCCTGCGATGTTTATATGAAAAATGTGATTGATTCAGGAGCAAGGGTATAAAACGAAGTTATAATTGTGCAAACAAAAATAAAACAAAAAATTAAGATCGCATTATTTCATTTTACTCAGTATCATTCAAAAATAGTTTAAAAGCTAAATTGATACAAGCTACAAAAATCTACAAAAAGTAAAATAACTGTTAACATTTTGCAATGATTTGCTTTTATAATAACTTTTTAAGGAAAAAAAGTCTACCAGAAAAAGTTATAGAGCTTCAACTGGACATAGCACGGAAGCCTCTGGATTCGATTCCTCATCGATACGAATTTGTCCATAGTTTGACATAAGCGGTACATCAGTGCCTGGTCAATGAAAATACATCCACTGCACCACTCAAAATTAAAAAATTTGCTACATAATTAACATAAGAGAGAAAGGAAACAAAATAAACTAATAAAGCAATTTTCACTATTTTAAAATGGAACCGTTTGTTCTCAGAATAATTTCAAAATAATAGGAGGCATAAAGAATGAGAGTTTATTCGATATTTTCAAGTTTTTATAAGCAGCAAAAGCCAACGTTTAAGTAGCTAGCCCTTATAATTAAAAAATTATTTAAATAACGGTCGACAGACATTTCGCCCCATAGATAATTTGCCCCTTGACAAATTGTCTCATAGGCTATTAGTTTCATCCATCTTTGCTTATTATATAGGTAAAATTATTAAAAAATTTTATATTCTTGTTTATTTTATCTCTATTAAATTATTTCAAATTAATCAATTTATTTCTTAATTTTTTAGAATTGTCCATGAGACAAAATGTCTTATGAAAATAACGAGGCGAATTGTCCATGAAACAAAATGTCTTATGAAAATAATGGCGCGAATTGTCCATGGGACGAACTGTCTTATGAAAATAATGGGGCGAATTGTCCATGGGACGAACTGTCTTATGAAAATAATTGGGCGAAATGTCCGAGGACCAAACTAACATAAATCAAAGTATACGAGAAAAGAAAATTATTGCGTTTTTTTTTTGAATATTTCTGTCTACAAATAAAATTCTGACAGCTGTCATAAATAGATAAACTACATTTTTAACAACTGAAACATTTTGTTTCGATATTATATTTTTATTATAATAATCAACAAATTTTATTAAAAAAAGTGATTTGAATAAATGTTTTCAAATGTTACAAAATGTAACAAACGTAGTGATAGATTAAATGACCTTTGTTGAAAAATTCTTAGCGCGAGTCCAACAATATTCATCGATATAAAATTGTAACGTGAAAACTATTTTAATTTAACTCTAAATGCAAATTAGACAAAAGCAGTTGTGTAGCCAAAAAAAAGTTGATAGAAAGGGCACAATTTAAAAACAAAAACTTGCGCAACATTATTTATACTTTCTTGATCTTTCATTGGAGAAATTTTCAAAACTGATATCGCATAAGATGCATGGGGCACCATGAGGTACATAAGAGTGTGGGCACGTCCCCTCATGCCCCAGCCTAGGTACGTCACTGGAGAGAAGAGGGCTTGAGTGAATGATTGAGTTTTAGCAGAGAAAGCGTAAGAGAAAAACAGAGGAGACAGAAAGAGAAATAGAATCACTGTGACAGAAGATGAGAAAATCTAGTGGATCATCATGTGTTTGCTCAAAAAGACTACAAGGAGACACTGTGATAAACATTGCTTACTTATTGTGTGAATATTGAAACAATGGATTATTATTATATAGCTCTCAGGCATCGTCTGTAAAATATGTTTGATAGGAATTTCAGAGCAGCTTGGCATGATGTTTGATTGATTCGAAAGTCTACATTCCTTCTTTTATTCTCTTATCTTACATATCATGTATTCGAATGATCATTACATTCTATAATGCGATCATCATACATGTTTTATAAACAAGCAGCAACTTTTACTTATAGAAAATTATTGGGGGCGAAGGTCATTTTCTGGGTCGCCCCTCGTCTATAGTAGCTGAAGGAAAGGGTGTGTGCAGCAATGTTGGAAGATTAACGTATGAGAGCAAATATGCTTGCTGGCAGGGTCAACTCACGTCAATGGAATAATGATAAATCTGAAAATAAATAAGCTATCTGACTTGATAAAAATATATATATTTTTTCAATAATCTTTCAAATTTAGAACGAATTTATAGAACATAGCTTTTATTGTCAGGGGCAATAAAAATTTTAGGGGGCAAAAAAACAAAGTTTATAATACAATTTATTATTAACAGATTTTTGAAATATTAAAATTAATTTTATTAGAGAGTTCATCTTTTTTTAAAGAAGGGCCCACACTCGTTGCATTTATATCGTTAAACTAATTTAAATTTTAAACTAAAAAAACTTATACTGAGTACGAGCCGATTATATATCAAGCAAAATATTTCGTTTTTTACCTGATAATCTTTAAATATGTGTTCACAATCATTTTGATCACTTATTCCTTTTAAAAAAATTTCAGAGAACCAATGATTAAAACATTTATCATACTGTTTCTTCAATTCAAAACATTCTTTGCTTATGCTATTCATATTTAATTCAAAGTATAATTTAAAAATATATTAAATATCAACAAAAAATAACTCTTAAACTTATATAAATTCAAATTATTTTTATTTAAAACTTTAGCATCTCCATGTTATAAATTAGAAAAATATAAAAATATTAATTTTTTTTGAAAATATTTATACAAACCTTCTATAATTTTACTTAATACATATATCTATACACTTACTTGTTATATCATTCATTCATCAACGTATTAATAAAATTATATTTTTATCATGTATTCTAGAACAATTTTGAACGATAAACAACCGATCTGGAGTGGTAAAAGATTTTTATGTACTCCTAAGAATTGAGCATAAAACGAAAGACAATGAGAATAAAACTTTGTTATTGAATTAATAATTAATGTAATGGGAAATGTTTAATAATAATTATAGGCAAAATATAAATCTATCTACCGATAGCGATAATTAAAAATACTAATGAGATAGATACATTTGTTTTTTGCAACAAACTCATTATTTGTAGAAAAACTATGGTGATAGTACAACAAATATCATGCTTAGGAGTTTTGATCTTTTGATGTGATCACCAACAACAATGAAAATGCTCACAAAGACATGTTTATAGAAATTTAATAAAATAATCGTATAGCATGTTCAGTAATCTCTTTGTACGAATTTCGATTCGAAAAACAAAAATCACACAAACTTTTCTAAAAATAAACATCACGTGCAGAATTATCATCATCTTGCTACTTTAACAGGTTCTCTTGCATAACTCTCCCAGCCTGCAAAGCCTGAGCATTTGCCGTAAAAGTATCCTGAGATATGCAACTTTATCTTCACGAGGTTTAAGAAATAGCGATTAGTTTCTACTTCAAATTTCATCCTATGTTTTGTAGCAAATTTTGTGAAGTTTTCGTTACAGATTGTGGATTTTGATTTTAAAATTCTGTTACGGTACTAAACATAGACAAGGTACTAGAGTAAATATTTCTCTCCCACATTCACAACTTTGCACCAAATGCACCTATTAACTAACAAATTATTATCTCTGTTCATTGAAGTCTTGTTTAGCATAGTAAGATCATCAAATAAATAAGCAAGTTTAAGAACGAAGGAATTATCTTTAAGAAGTGACAGATCTTTTGTGTTTGTGAGAATGTTGAATAAATTCTAGCAATTATCTAAGAAGCTCATAGACAAGTTTTGTGAAATTTTCCCAGGAAAAGAATCCACATTAGTAATAAAAGTACATTATGGTCAGCAACAATATCTTCACACAGAAGTTTGAATAACCTACTGTAGAGACCACTCCTTTTACCATTTTGACTACCATTGATAAGACACTGACTAGTTCAACAGGAAGAACTTTCCAAAACAAAGCATACAATAAATAAATTTCACATGAGGAGGTATTTTCATGTCACGGTCTCTAAAACCAGACATTCGTTCTAATATAGCTTTTGTCCCAATCAGTTGTGCATCCTTTTAGATTTTCCCATTTCAAACCAAGTTGCTTGAAATAATAATAATTAAAATTTTTAGTATATGAGAAAAATGACAGTACTAAGAGTGAATATTAAAAAATTATTGAGTATAAAATTCCAGGAGTTTAAGCAATAAGTATGATTATATAACGGAGCAATATTGTTAGGTAAAATAAAAATAAGATATCCAGATCAACGATCAGAAGCCAAAATCTTATTCAATAATATCTGTTCGGCAAAAGATGGATCAAAGAGAGAGAGATGAGAAAAGGTGAGGACAAAATTATCAGTGGTCTTGGCTTCATAATCACTTATATAATGATGTAAGAGGCGAGAGTAGTGAAATATGAATGATGAAAAAAAATCTCAAGAATGTTGATCAAATATTCAACTTGGAATTACAATTGGTAAAAGCAAAACATTCTTGCGACTTTATTTAATGTCAATGTGTCAATAAATTATACGTATGAAAAGGAACGCATAAAACTTCATTTATTTATTACAACAAATCTCAGTTACTGACAATAGAAGGGTAATAAATTTATTTCAATTTTAAATTTTATCTGTGTATGTAATATTGAAAGAAACATCTTCAATTGATGACTAAATTTATCTGAGGAACAATGTACCAATTTATCAAGTTGTAATACGATTTTTTCACAGATTTTGTTTTAATGATTTAATAGTTATCAAAAAGCAAATTTGAGGAGGAGATGGAACAAATATTCTTATAAAATGCTTGTTTAAGTATCTTTGCTTTTTACTCCATTACTGTGTCGTTGGTGTAATAACAAATGACACGGTCCTACGAAAGTATTCCAGTCAAAGAGTTTATTTGCTTATATTTATATTTATGAACAAATTCAATAAACTTAATCTTCTGTTTTTTTCATAATAGTTATTTCTTTGATCTGAAGCAATGTGATCTCCATTCAATTTGAGAACACAGGCTTTTCAATACTAAAAATATCTGTGCTTCTTGATTGTTTGTCATTTAGAATAATTTTTGCTCTATTGGGACGTATTCGATTTCTGTCCTAACATGCAAAACCTATACATTATATTTTGTGGCCATAGTGATAACGTTCATTGTGTATTTGGCATTGGTTGATGTTGGCTAGAGCCTAAATTAAAGAAAGAGATATGTAAGTGATTTTTGACTTTTAACTTACTCCATTTTTCTTCCGTCCGAATATTAGACGAGAGCACTTGCTTTTTTTCACTACTAACTCACTACTAGATAATATTGCGCATATTCATAGATTGAAAATATAAGTAGTGGCATATGTTCAAAGAGGTAATTAAAAATACATAACGAACTTCAATTTCACCATTCTGGCACATGCTCTCCAAGAGTTAATAAATTTCACAAAAGCACTGGTAAAGCCAAACCCTTTAGAGAAGCGCCGAGTGGTGAATATTAATTGTCGATTGTCATTAATTACAAATGTTTGTAGCATTTTTAATAGAAATGAATTAGGCTTCATTCCATCTTTTATATTCACCAGTATTTCTTTCATGAAATTTTGAAAATAAATAATTTTCCTGTAAAAATAAAATTAAGTAAATAGAAAAGTTTTTTTATATATTTTTTTGTTTAGCGTTTTAGATGATACAAATTAACAACTCTAGTGAACATGTTAAAATGCTGTCACTAGTTTAATCTCCTCTATTTCTCCTCCATTAAGATTTGTCTAGTGATACCAATTATTATTGTGTTTTAAAAACACTCAATATTTTTAGCTTCAAGCTAGCTTTCAGATTTTTTATAATCTATAAGCTGTGTCATTCAAACAACAAATTAACAACAGGTATATTAGAAAGAACGTCAATCCTTTACAAGTTAAACATGTGTGCCAAGCATTTTTTAAACACAATAAAAAGATGTCTATAAATGAAAATTTTTTACATCAAAGCTTTCGAAAACTAATGAAAAACGACCAGTAGAATATAATCTTTAAATGTGGTCGATTTAATTAAAATACCTTTTTTCTCTTGTCTAATTTAAACAGTTTTTTTCCACGTGTTGTCTATTGATAATTTTCTAAAATCCCCCATCAAGGGCTTTAAAAAGATGGCGTACCAAGTAAAGGGAATGAGCGAAACAGGTAATGCAACAAGCAATTATTAAAAGAATCATTTCTGCTATCCAGAAAATTTTTCACTCATATTTGAAAGATGATCAACGATTGTCATTCAAGCTGTGAAGAAAAATGAACTCATTCAACCGGTTGACCATCAACAACATATCTAAAAATGAAGCAGTTTTTCAATATTACAAATTCTTCAATAATGTTTTCCAATGACTTTTCTTCTATAATAATAGATATCAGTTGATCGCAGGTATGAGAAGAAATGTAAGAAATTGTACTTTTTCCTCTCCTGATATATTTTTGCAAGTCAGAAGCCCCAAAACCATCAATTTTTGAAAGTAAATGAAGTGTGCCTAAAAAATTGCGTTACACTATTTGAACCAATAACTTCATCGTAAAAGCTAAGTTTTTTCAACTAAAAATTTTTTTTGCATCCACTATTCTCATAACCTTCATCATATTGACACAGCTTTATCTATAGTTAATAATAATTCACGCGTTCATTTGACTTCGATCTATCACACATTGATATATTTTCTTCTCTGGGGGTTTTAAAAACTTTTATCTTCTTAATCACTGAACGGTAATCTTCGATGTGTACAATCGTAAACGTAAAATGCGAAAAACAGGAAATGAAAAAGTTATTGAACTAAGTTGGAAGTGGTTTCAAGACTCTACAACTAGATGAGTACAAGTCAGTGGACCCTTGTTACAAAAGCAGGCTTTAAAATTTGCTTTGGAACTTAGTATCCACTCATTTAGTGCTTCGAATGGTTGGTTGGCTGCGTTTGTAAAGCGTCATAATATTGTGTTTGGACCTGTGCCTGGGGAAAGTGGTGATGTAGACAAAAGTGTTGTTTGTAATTGAAAACAAAAACTTTCTACTATTTGTGATGGGTATGAGACAAAAAACATTTTTAAAATGGATGAAACCGGCTTGTTCTACAGAAACAATCAGCGAAACAAATCATTTCATGTTAAAGGGCATAACATACATGGCTGTAAACAGTCCAAAGTACGCATTACCGTTACTTTATGTGCTCAATGACTGGAGAGAAATTTCCTTTACTTGTGATCGGAAAATCCTCGTTGTTTTAAAAACATTGATAAACATTCACTTCCTGTTAAATATAAGTCAAACAAAAAGTCGTGGATGGCAGGTGAAATCTTTGATAATTGGGTAAAAAGGTTTGATTGTCAAATGGAAAATCAAAAGCGAGAAGTTGGCCAATTCTCCTGCGCACCTTCATGTGACACTTACTAGCGTTAAATTAGTTTTTCTGCCTCCAAACACAACATCAGTTATTCCCATGGATCAATGCATCATACAGGCTGTTTCATCATACAGCTACAGTTTGTTTGTGACAACATTGCGAAAGATGAGTAGAAAGCCGAAAATTCTCCGAAAAATTTCTCTTTTGGATGCTATCAACTGGGTCCATAAAGCTTAGAATGAAGTGACCTCTTTGTTTTGCTCGAGCTGGATTTACTACAGAGGTTTTCACGAATGTAAACTCATCAGTCATCCGATATGGAAAGCACGGAGATTGACGTTGATGTTTTCGAAGAAACCAATGATGTTTCTTCATCTGTTTTATATCTTTTCAAAGAATTATTTGGATTGCAATTCAACAATCTTCACCACATTGATAATCCTATCTCCTTCCTACCTCAAATTATGCTATTGACTGGGATCGCTCCGCTTCAAATATTCTTCATGATAACGAAAAGGACTCAGATGGTGATGATGATGTTGATGATGACGATGATAAAAAGCCAGTTGAAGAATCGTTCAAGCCACCTTCTTTAACTCAAGTCCAAGAGTGCATAGAAATATGTAAGCAATTTGCTTTGCAAACAGGAAACATTCAAAATATTGTTTCGACATGCAAGATATTACCATTAACATAAGAATGAAAAAATATACAAAGCAAACAACCATCACGAACTTTTTTAAAACAAAGTGATTTTTTTTATACATAATGAATTAAATGTTTTTATGCGTTTTTCCTGTTATATTCTAATAAATGTTTTTATTGATAAATAAATTTTTTCGAAATTGTGTTAATTCAATTTTCTATGAGAAATTTTTCAGATACTGAAGGTGAATCTTGATAAAACCGCCACTGCGTAAAACAGCCGCTTTTGACTGGTCCTAAGGGTGACTGTCTTAAATAGGTTTGACTGTATATTCTTACAATATATATATTGCTTACGATATATGCAGGGTGTTCAAGATAAATTTTACAGAATAATGTTTTGATTTTTTTTCAGATGTTACAAATTTTTTTCACGTGCATATTACGCTTTATTTTGAAAGTTTGAACCTTTTTTTATTCATACACGAAAATACAACGAGAATGAAGGACTGAAACCCACCTGAATCTTGGAAGAGAATAACTTGTATCATGATGATTCGCGCCGGACATCAAAATGAAGAGATTATGAACGCTGCTCAATGCTCCCTAAACTCTGTGAAAACAATACGAAATGAGTTAGAAAATTGCAATGGAGACTATGAAGCTGTCGTTAAAAGAAAGAAACATACTAGGTGATCGGATTGCGCTCGCACCGCATAATTTCTTGAAAATCTCCAGAAAAACGTGTTGAAGGATTCTGGCATTTGAATTCGGGCTTTGTCTCGTGAATTGAATTTTTCAGCCTCTACCATGAAGCTTGCTCTAGATCAAGATCTTGGATACTACTCATACCAGCCTCGCAGAGGTCAACTTCTTACAGAAAAAGCCCGCCAAAATCGTCTGATAAAGGCCAAAAAACTTTTGAGCAAAGTGAAACATCCTGCTAAAGCACAAACGATCTGGTTCTTTTAGGATGAGAAAAATCTCAGTCGTCCTCTTAGTCGTGCAGCACAACAATAACATGTCGATATATTTATTACTTTTTGTATACATTTTATTTTTTTTGCAGGTTGAATAAAATATATCCAGTAAGTTATTATGTATCAATATAAGCACGAAAGCAGAGCTCAAAAACGAAAAAAAAGCAGAAAAATAAGGAAATTATTGTAAAACTTCCTAAGATAAGTAGTTATATTTCAATTTCTCAATCTTCCATCAAAATCAACCTCTAGATCGTCTGTCTCTCAAAAGCATTCACAACCAAAAGCTGTTTCTGCTCCACAACGCTAGGGTGACTCAAAATCTCATCACCCTGGACTTTAGGAAAAATTTCTAAGCTATTCTGACATTGATTATTGGTTAAGAAAAGGGCAAACAGTTGTCAAAATCATAGTATCAATTTCACAGCTTCAGAAAGAAAAATAGGAAATCGTGTTCGTCGCTTTAACAAAGAATTTTTGTATGGTAGCTAAGCAAACAATGAAAAGTTTTATAGAGATTATATATTGTATTCTCGGACAAATGGTAAACTATACTGTTTTTTCTGTAATTTATTTTCCAAATCTTCCTCAAATTTTGTCGTAAGTGGCTTTAATGTTTGAAGTAACTGTGAAAAAATAATTAAATTTTATGAAAACAGTCCGGTCATAGAATCTCTATAAAGTCTTGGTTATTAAGATCTAAAGATAAGATTTTTGATGAATGGGTCAATGCAAAACTTCTAGATCGTCTGAAAGAAGAACGGAACTATTCCCAAGCAGTACTGCGAAGAGTAATCGAATTCATAAAGTTTTTGGCCAAACGTGAAATGACATTCCGTGGTGATGAAGAAGTGTTTGGATCCTCTAGAAATGAAAATTATATGAGGATTTTGAAATTAATCTTAACATTTGATTGCAGAACATTTTTCTCCTTATAGAAGCAAAGAAAAAGGACGGTAAGTTATCTTTCTTCGACAATATGCAATAAACTTATTGAACAAATGGGTGAAGATGTTTTGTAAACTATATGTAATGAAGTACAAGATGCTAAATACTTTTCCATATGTGTCGGTCGATAAAACACCTGATGTCAGTCATATTGATCAGCTTACTATCATTGCACGATACATTAATCGAAATGGATGTACTGTAAAGAGATTCTTAAAGTTTCTTCCCATGTAAAGTCATTCTGGTGAAAGTCTTAATGAAAATGTAATTAAAGCTCTCGATGAAATGACTCTTCCATTAATGATTGCAGAGGTCAAAGTTATGATAACGCTGCAAATATATCAGGCAAATATTCTGGTTTACAAGCAAGAATTAAGGAAATAAAACCACCAACAGATTACATTCCATGTGCAGCACATTCTTTAATGTAGTTGAAATTGCTAGTGTTAACTGTTGTTTGGATGCTTGCAATTTCTTTGGACTTTTGCAAGAATTATATGCATATTCGGTTGGTTGAACAAAATGCTGGAATTTACTAACAAAAGGCTTATCTCCTAATGGAAAGTGCAGAATTCTTACGGTTAAATCATTACCATCTACACGTTGGCATTGCCCTTCTGAAGCAGTAAAAGCGCTCCTTATAAATTACTTGAACACTTATGGCGTATTGAATGAAAATGCAGACAACGAAGAAGGCATGAACTTTTGCTAAGAAAATGTGCATTTTGAAAAATGGATTTATGTGTGTCCTTTGGAACAAGATCCTAACACGGTTTGACCGAGTTAGTGCTCTTCTTCAAAGCTCAAATATGGATATTAACATGGCAGTGTCATTGTTTTTATGAATTGAAAGTTTTGTTGCTGAGCTTCGTAATCAATTTGATGAACTTGAGAATGAAGCAAAAAATCCAATGGAAAATATTCAGCAAGTATATGCTTCGGAAAAAATGCGAAAAAGAAAACGATGGTGCTAAGCTTATGATAGCGCGGAATCTGAAGCTAATCTTTAATGTGCACAAAAATATAAGTTTGGTGTTCATTATTGACAAATTACTTGCAACTTTATCCCACCGTCAACAAGCTTATCTTCAGATTTTTGATGATTTTTCTTTATCAAATCATTAAGAGAGAATAATGACGCACAGCTTAGAGTGGATGTATCCAACTTGGTAAAGAAATACATCAACGATTTGGAACGCGACTGCGAGGACAAATTCGTAAGTTTCTCATATTTTGTCACCCACTTAAAGTTGGATCGCGATCCTAGTACTCTTTTAAAATACTTAAGAAAAAATCCAACTTTAGAATCAACTTTTGCCAATGTTTCAATCGCTCTACGATTGTTCTTAATATTGCCAGTCACCGTCTGTGAAAGTGAGCGTTCATTTTCTAAACTCGCTTTAATAAAAAACAGATTTCGTGTAACAATGACACAAAAACGACTAAATGCATTTTCTGTGATGTCGATCGAAAATGATGTTACTCCTTCAATGACGTTTGAAAATATAATTGAACGATTTTCGCAAGAAAAAACCAGAAAGCGCCCTTTAACACTTTGAGGACCAGAATTTTGAAGAATAATCGTCTGCTTTTTTTGAATGAAATTTTGTATGTTGTAAGCAGACAATTATTATTTCTTGGTACACCGGTGTCACAGTCACACTAAGCCTCAAAGGGTTAAAGTAGCGATATTTCCGTATTATAATATAGATATTATTGCTAATATGTTTATTGTTTACTATTTGCATAATCTCATTAAACTACTTATTAGTCAGCTTTTTCCAAGAAATATTTTATTTACACTTAAAATTTTTGCTTGAAAAGTAACATAAATTTCCTATATTATTTACACTTTAGTGGACACTTCACTGTAAAAAATGTGTTTAGAGACTAAACACAAAACTAAACACCAAATTGGTCACCGATTTTGAACACCTAAAATTGTAAACATGTTTAAACTCTAAGCGTCAGAACACTTATAAGTTTATTTCTAAACGCCAAGATTCTAAACACTTTAACTATGAGGCGCTTAGGTGGTGGAAATTTAGTCCAAATGATGAAAGGTATGTTTGGACATGCTTTCAAAAACATACCCCGTTTGAACTTCTAAAATATTCATATGTGTAATTGATGAATAACCGCTCCAAAAATAAAAAAAACAATTTGAAAAAATAAATAAAAATTTTAAAATTCAAGGTAATTTATTGAAAATTGATTAAAAAAAACACATGTAAAATATTCTCCAACATTTTACATGCTTTCCAAAAACTTCTTTTCAAACTTGACTAACTTTGTTATTTTAAAAAATGGATAATTGTCGTTGAAAATCATGTTTTGAAAGAAACCAAGTATTTGAAAATTTTTTGGATACTTAAGATCAAATACATAATATATTTTCAGCAAAAATCGCAAGGATTCTTTTATCAGATGTCCTAAATAAAAAGAAACTCCATCTCCAACTACATATATCGATTTTGTTATTTCATTTTTGCACACAATCATCTTTGGAGAGCTTCCAACTTCTGAAGAAATATTGAGAGAACTTTCCTAGAAAAATTGAATGGGAAAATTGTGAACGATTTTATAAATACAGTATGATTACGTCTAGAATGTTCAGAAGTTTTTCATTGACTTTATATTTTGATGAAATGGAAGTTATTTCGTCAAAAGAGATTATTATTTGTAAATTTCTTTCATTTTCGTTTGGAGATTTCGGTATATTCAAAATATACCGAAGCTTTTCCATCGTTGTTTCCCAATTTCGGTTGATTTTTTCATCCGTTAACTCTTTTTTAACCTGTAAAATAAAATTTAAGAAAAAAATGTGATATTATGTATATAAGACCATTTCATTATTTTCGAGAAAAGGGAAAACTTCTATAACTGCTCGTAATCCAACAGGTAGATTTCTCATTTTTATTCTTCTTTCAGATAAACTAACTTCTTGTGCTAAATATATTGCTGAAAATTCTCTATCTTGATCACTTTTTTTGATTTCTTCACATAAAAATTGGTGAGCTTCTGAGGAGGACATTCCAGTTTCACTCTCTTCTACAAAGAATTTTTAAAAAGAAAACAAATATAAAAAATGTATAAGACAAATATTTTACGATAGTTTTTGCTAAGAACGAAATTCAAGCTTTTTTTTCTTTACTGAGTTGGAGTTTCTACGTTTATTCCATTTCCATCTTATGTTGCAAACTTTTTGGGAAAGTTTTTTGTTGAAAAAAGCCTAAAAAACCTGATGATCATTAAAAAAAATCACACTAAAAATAATCTTAATTACCCATGGAACTCTCCCATATGGGAATCCAATACACGAAAAAATTGAATAAAGTGATCTACCCAAGGAATCGTAATTCTCTTTACTGTCGAAATCGCCTATAGATATGACGTGGTATTCAACTTCTTCCACCAACTTGTCAAATTCATTTATGACATTTCCGCTTTCCAAAAGAGAGGTCATTTTTGTTGAAAACTTTGGTATATACATGGATTTACCATTTCTTCCATTTTCTGGCTGCAATACGTATGTATAAATAAATTGCAAATCTATATCGTGAACTTACGTTTCAACAAGTTGACATAATTTTAGGTGATGTTAGTTCATCAGAATCAGTAAGAATCATGTCTTTGTTTCTAGCCGAATGATTTATTATCATCATCAATTTTTTTGTTGGTCCAACCTTGTTTCCGATCATTGATAATATGTCTTTCTCTTGTAAATTTAAAAATACCATACCATCAATTTCATTTTCTAAAAAAATATTCTTAATAACAAAAGGTAAGTAAAAAGAATCAACCTTCGAAAGCCAGCATAACATATGGTGGAAACTGCAAAGCCTTTAATTTTTCTTGAATTTCTGAAACTGATAAACGTTCGTTTATTTCTTCAGCAATATTGCTTAAATTTTCCTTACTCATTGATCTAAACCTTTTAAAATCGCTAAAAAGTATATTATAAAATTAAAAAATTTAATGTGATGTGAAAAAGTTTAAATGTATGACCAACAGAAGTCAACATTTATTAAAACAACATAAAAAAAATTCCCATGAAAATAGGAACTTTGTGGCCATTTATAAAAAATATTTCGCAAACTAACACAAATAAATAAATATCTTGATGAGTTTTATAAAATTTTGCCAAACTCTGTCTTCTTTAGGAATAAACCCGGATATTAAAAAAGGTAAAACAAGCATGAAATTCTTTGTTTCTACTGAAGTTAAAGGAAGGGCATTTGTGTACTTCAAATAAATTTTTTCTAGAGTTTGTGGCTTATCATTCAACATTTCTTGAGGATAATCAAAGCTTAAAATGAGAGAATTAAGTGTTTCTAGTGTAAAGTACCTTTTTACATAAATAAAAAATTCTAGAATCAACTGCAATGATAACTTCACAACACCTTCAAAAAGAACATGCATTGGATCGTGTAAAATGCATTCTGTAATTTTAAAATAAGGAAAACGTGCCAAGACAGATTCATTGGTGATACCATACATTTTTGAGAAGTACTTCTTTTCATGTAATGGTTTCTTCTTCATTTCTTCACATCTGATACAATGTTGTCTTTCGTTTCTCAAACTGAATTGAGACCCGTAAAGACTATTAATGAGTTGAGAAGTATCAACTTCACAATTTCTACATGGTTTCTTAGCAAAGTTTACGCCTTCTTTGAAACCTCCAATATATTGCGCAGCGGGTGTGTCCCCAAAAACACAATAAAGAATACCATAAACGCTTTGAATACTTCCATTAACTTTCAAGTTTACACCTTCAGATAATTTTTTCATATCGTCGTTGAAATTTTCCAAAACTTTTCTAATACCAAACTTTTTCAAATTTTGTGTTTTGATTACTGCTAACAGTTGTGAGAATGGTAAAGTAAAACGTAAACATGGCTGAAGATTAAGCAATGTCCAATAAAAGACAGAAACTTTGTGTTTTTTTCTATGAGATCCTAGAGGATTAGTGATCTCAAAGTCATCATAATATAGACCAACATATAAAGAAGTGTCTTTTTCATCAAAGTCCAGATTTTTAAAGTAGTGTCCATCGGAAAAATCACTCATATGACTTTTAAAAAATCCATCCGCTCCAAAAAAGTTTACTTTGTTATGAAAAAGTAAAACTTGAAGTTGTTGTAAAAAAGGCACGTAATACGCACAAACTTCTTTAGAAACTTTATGCTTCTTGAAATTATAAACTTCTTTTGTTCCTATGACGACCTTCTTGGCTTCAACTAAATTAAAATTTCTCGAAAAATATTTATGTTGTAAAAATGATGAAAAATTGCATTGTAAAAGTCTTATAATTAGTCTGTGTGTAGGTCGGCACTCAAATTGCCCGTTTGAGCGATGACCAAATTAATTTTATAGTCAAATAAGATAAGGATTTTTTGTATTTTTTCGTATCAATAAATATGTTACAATCATTAAATTTTTTTACCTATATTTTGTATCATTCAAGTAGTAATTCCTCGTAACTTGTTATGTACGCAAAGGGGACTAGAATTTTAGTGTGGCGTAGGGCCCGATGAGATCTTAATCCAACCCTGGTTGAGAGCCTTGGGTATCGAACCCCTGACATATTTTGTTACTTGTAAAAATGTAAAAAGTTTTAATCTGACAAATTAAAATATATTAATTTAGATAAAAAATGTAACACATTTTTTTATTTTCAAGTTAATTTTAATATTTCAAGATTATTTATTTTGAATTGGTAGGTACTAGATAAGAAAGAATATTTCCATGAAAGCTTAATAATTTTTATATCAAATAATTTTTATAAAAATAGAAAGAAAAAAATTTTCAAGTTATCTTTTATTCATAAATGCTCTATCCTCTTTTCTTTAGAATTTAAATTCATAAATTTATTTTTAATTTCCCTTTAAGTGTAATGAAGTTAAGCGTAGTTTTATAAAAATGATATCTTTGTGTTATTGCTCAAAATAATAGTAATTTAATATTTTTTATCCTACCGGATTATCCGAATATCCGGTAAAATGTAAAGTAAAGCAAGATTTCGGATTGCCGGAAAATGGTTGCTAAAATTCTAGTCCGATATCAGGATAGTTTCCGAGTATTTGATATCCAATTAA